>PJAC01000008.1:832493-987104 GCA_003671435.1 Berkeleyomyces basicola | reverse complement strand
CCCCCCCCCCCCCCCGGTCGTTTTGCTGCAACTCCATACAGAGACACACAGCATCACCCGCATGTGCTTACATTGTGCTGGCTGGGCATTTCCATGCCCAGACATCTACCATCTACACCATGTCCAACTCTGCATCTAGCTCGCTTGCTGTCCGTCTGCCTGTCCGGATTCCCCAAAGCCAAGCCTTCTAGAAAAAATACCGCCGCATTGCTTCTGCAAGAAGAATCATGCACCCCGTCAGTTAGAGCCCCGTCAGCCCAGGGATGTCCACAACTTATCCATGTTGTTCAACTGACCGCTACATCTCGGACATGCATTTCTCCAAGTGTCTGCATTGAATGCTCGTTTCCTTTCTCCTCCTCCGCCCCTCTTCCCCCCTCCTCTCCCCGTCCCTCTTCCCTTGCGTCCTGTTCCCTTCAAAAGGGCCCCCACAACGCCTCACTCACCCCCGTCCTGCGTCCTCACTTCCACTTACACTTACACACACCCGCCACAACCTTCAACCCGGGCCCTGTTTTGGCCCTGTGCTTGTTTCGCTATCCCGCCGCCAGAGAGCTTTCCCCATAGCCTTTGCTTTTGCTGACTGGTCTGTGCCCGCCGCCGCCTCCTCTTTGTTCCCTGTGGGAGTGTCTGTGCTCTTGGTGGCTCTTTATACAAGCACGAGCATACCAAAGTACGTACACATCTACATATGTACAAGTCTTCTCACTACGTAGATAGCCATTGGTGTTCAATTTGTATGTGTGTGTCTATGAATCTACACTCTAGCACCTACGTACAAGTACCACATCGACAACACCCCCATCACTCGGATATCCCCTAGTTCTTATTCCCTATTACCTGTTCCCTTTGTCGCCGCTGCCACCGTCTGTGGGCGGCGTTGCTGAAGATCGACACTACTTGCCATCTATACACTGACAAGCCGAAACGAAAAACAATGAAACAAGGCCACCCACGGAGCCTCAAATACCACTACCACATGGCCACCAGGCCACAATGCGCCGGGAATTCGTTTACTTGTGCAAGATACTCCTATCTTATCAAGTATAAAAGCACGCAATCACCATGCAAAAATGAGCGACAATTCACTCACTACTAACGAATGAGGCTCTGATGCAACACCGGTCTATTTATCCATCATTCACAGGCGATCAACAGATGTACACGTGTATATATATAGTTAACTATATTTTTTTGTAGTTCTTACTTGGGATTCTTGGATAAGCCTTGAAAACACAAGAAACAGGTACAGTACAAAACAGAAATACAACCATGCAAGTTAGAAAGATGATTTTCCAAGACAGAAAAGACGCCAGAATGTGGTGGAAGTGAGCGATGGACCTAAACGTGACGGTAATCTAATGAGTGAAGAAAAAAAGGAGAAAAGAAATCGGAATGGAAGGCATAACAGGCGGAGAAGAGAAAGAAGAAAAAAGCCGCTTCCTCGTGGTATGCCTGGTGTGAATATAAGCCATGGAGACGTAGTATGTAAGAGCGACAGACCGTATGTTGCGCACCGCGTGCAGGAGACACATAGGTAGGTGGTGTAGACTGTTTGCCCTACGCGTGTGAGTCGGCCGCCTTGGGAGGCGTGTGAATCGGCCGCCTTGAGAAGCTAGTGAGTACGGCGAGGAAAGGAAAGGCGAAACGAAAGTTATCATGGTACACACAGTACAGAGACTTTGTCCAAGGAGACAATTATATATGTCAACTTTCACTGCGTGCCACAAGGGCGAAATGGTAACAGACGATAAAAAGGAGAGGGAAGGAGGGGGAAAAAAAGCCTAGACTCGAATAAAAGTAATAAAAAATCCCGACGTGTAAAAGATGTCCTGAGACTGGCGTATCGAATAGGGGTTGTCCTGCTTTGTTGCAAAGGTGAGTCTATGCAGTTCGGCGAATGGTTGACGAACCAGGTGAAGAAAATAGGATCAGGCCCGTTCTACTCCATATTCACCGCGTGATTGGCGCCAGGAAAAAGCTCGGTTGATACTTTGTTACTGTTGAGTCCCGCGACACAATTCCGTCGTTCGTGGTGGAGGGGGGAGGAAGTGCGTATAGCAGAGCAGATGTACTATGTTGTCGGGTGTGGATGCGCCGATATCTATAGACCAGACGAGTTAGCAAGAGAATGAATGGTCTGGGCGATTTAATCAGGCTTTAACCAACCTTGTGAGTCCTAGACAAAAGCAATCTCAGGCGAAAAGGTATGCCAGAAATCATTAGCTCTTTTTAAATAGCCCGGGTGCGACTGAACAAACTGCTGTAGACGGTATCCACAACAGGCGAGGCATCAATCATGCGTCCGCCAAAGTACCGTCCATTCAGACCCTTGATAGCGTTTTCGCCGCCCTGGACCTTGTCGAACTTGATGTAAATGTCGCCCTTGGAGTGGGCGTCGACTGCAATGTGAACAACGTGGCCGTACTTTTGTTCTGCCTCCTGGCGGACGTCGTCTTCCAGTTCCTTGACCCAATCTTCGCCCTCTTCTTCCTCGGCGTCGAACATGTTGCGAAGTACAACGCACCGACTAGCACTGTTGACAGTAACCGGCAGTGGCTTCGCCTCGGTCTTGGGTTTAAGGATCTGCCGCTCATCAGTGCGGTTAGCGGTGTTAGCAGGGGGCTCATCAGTCCGCGCGAGCTTGCGCATGAGCGCGTCGCGGCTGTAGTTGTTAAAGTTGACGCCTCCAACGTCAGTGTCGTCGAGAGCACTGACGTTGCCGTTAGTAGGCTTGTCAGTATCGCGACGACTAGCACGGTCAAAAACGGTGGCCTGGCCACGATTACCATGTCCGTTGTATTGCATTCCCTGGTTGGGCCCGTTGCCTGAGAACTTGTGCATCATGTTTGCGGTACTCTCGGGGGTGAACTTATCGTTACCAAGGCCAACGCGGATAAGACGTCCAGCCAGATCGAATCCGTTCATCTTCTCCAGGGCTTCGCGGGCATTGTCGGCATTTCGGAACCTATGATGATTAGTTAGTTGCAAGCCCCTGTGATGATCATACGAAAGCTGGGAAAACTTACTGCACAAAGCCATATCCACGACTGCGGCCGGTATCATCCTTCTGCAACTGAACAAACTCCAGGTCACCAAATGGCTCAAACACAGTCTGGAGATCCTGTTCAGTCACGTTGAAGTGAATGTTACCAACGTAGAGGCGATGGAATGGAATGGAGTTTGGGTGGTTTCCGGGTTCGGTGTTGCGGGCCTGGCGGTTCTTTTCAGCCTCCGTAACTTGCACAATAATCGGGATTCCTAGGAGCTTTTGGCCAGTAAGCTGAAGAGCCTTGGCCACAGTTTCTTCCTGTTTGAACTCAACATAGCCAACACTAGAAACTAACGTTAGTAAAGTGATTTTCGTGATGATGGTTCTCCCTAAAGCCAACTTACCCCTTGGATCTTTGGCTGATACGGTCCTTGACGATTTGTGCCTCCACAACACCGCCAACCTTTTCGAAAAACTCCTTCAGCTCACGAGTGCGTAATCTAGCAGCCAGTTGCTGCACAAAAACGGTTCTGCGATCTCTCTCATCTTCGTTATTTTTAGGAGTCGAATCGCCGTCACGGTCTCTGCGTGGCTCTTCGTCACGTCTGCGTTCACCGCCACCAGTATATCTGTCACCGCGATCGCGACGGCTGCGGTACTCGTCCCGGCGTCTTCTACGACCGCCTCCGCGGGGAGAACGAGATCGTGATCGGCGACGGTAGTAGTCATCGTTGCCGCGGGAACGGCGGGGGCGATCTGAGTCTCTGCTACGGCGGCGACGGCCATCACGGTCTCGGCTTCGGCTTCGGCTTTGGCTCAGACGGTCGCGGTCCCGGCCACGGTCCCGACTGCGGGTGCGGCTACGTTCTCTGCGGCTATCAGTCCTGGCAGTTTCGGTATCAGAAACATCCGATCTAGGCTTCCTTTCAGCACCCTTGGCCGTTGAATCGAGAAGGGCCTCCACGTCGAGAGTTGCCATTGTTAGTAATAGGACTTGATCCTATGATTCCTTGAAATGTAAAAGTTTCAGCGGACAAAACTGGAGTCGCTAATATCAATCCAGGCGAAGAATAACTGTTTGACAGGTCAAAAATAATCAACAAAGTAACAGCAAAGGCAAAGCTGTCGAGTCGGTGAGATGAAGTTTGGGATGCAGCGAAAGGCAGATGAACAAGTTCAGGAGAGGAGATACAAAATTTTGTTTGGCGCGGTTCGAGGAGCATTTCAAGTCAGGTTGACCAGGAGTGTGGCGTCGTGGACAGGTTACATCCACTCTTGGCCAATGAGAGCCCACATTTTCGCGTGCCCAATGTGGCGCCTGACGTGGCGTCGCCGGCTACCGAAACCGGTTTAAATGGCCATCCCCGTTTTTTAGGCACTTGAGATAGATTGGATGAGCTCATTGTGGGTTTGTGACACAGGCATCTTATCTTGTACGTTAGCACTAATTATCTACAAATGCACACAACAGAAAAGAACGCGCGATATTGCAGCCTTCGAAGCCCTAATTCTTTTTGTTTTCAGGCTGATTGGTTTAGAATTCCCTTGTAGAGGTCCACTTCTGCCACCATTTCTTCGATTGACCGTGACTTTCTTGAGTGGTCCTCAATGTCGGGGAAGTCTCCCCCAGGGCTCGGCCTCTCTCCCTCCCTCATGCTATGCTGCTGGTCCCAAAGCGCACCACCCACGTTTCCAGTTTCATTCTGCATGCCCTTGTACACAGCACGAACTTCTGCCTCAACCTCATCGAGTGATTTCTCGGCGTCTTTAGGCCTAGGAATCACATGCACGTGGACATGTGGCACTGTCTGGCCAGCTTCTGGCCCGTCTTGAATAGCAATGTTAAACGACCCTGAATCCTGCAGTTCGGCAGTGTTGTCGGGATTTGCAGTGTTGAGATACTGGCGAGCCAGCAACTTCTGTACCCTTTGCACAGTCTGGAACAAGTCCGAAGTTTCCTCGGAGGACATGTCGGTTAAGCGGGCATGGCGCCTCAATGGACAGACCAGAACGTGGCCCGGCATCAGCGGTTTCAAGTTGACGAGAGCAAATGAATGAGGCGTAGTTAGAAAGACCTATAGTCAGATTGTCAGTAGTGGGCTCATTGGGCTAGTCAACTTCATCCTATCGGGTTTACCTGCTCAGTGACCTCGAAAGATCCAAACTTGATTGCTGTCGAAGATGACATGTTTCGGATAAACACGGTGCTTGTGTGGGAAAGCCGAGATCCCATGCGAATCATGAAGGGCGTATGTGATTTTAAGTACGTGGGGAAGTCCAGTGCTGTAGACTCAAAGAAAGACACGCGAAGCTCTGTATTAGCGTGAAGTTGGTGTGTAGTTGGCAAGTTGTGGGGACGTATGTAGCTTTCTAACCCTATCGTATTGCGTATACCCTAAGATGAATATTTGGGGTTGAGTAGTTGTATAGACGTGTCATTGATCACTTGGGTTTAGTTGTTATAAAATATTGTAGCCATGTCCGTTACAAACCACATATTCATTGTATTTACAGATTTACAAAGTTCATGAGTTCAATAGTATTCAAGATGAAAAAACCAATGGGCAGCAAGTCGTGGCATAACCCAATTCTAACAGCTTATATGAATAATTCATCAGCACAAGGGGAGGCAGGAAGAGCCTCGGACTCATCCATGTCCTCGCTATGAACTCTAGTACGAATTAGCATGCTAGCTGCCACTGCGCCAATTAAAAACGTGGCGAGAATACCAAACACGGTGTTGGGGACAGTCTCGATAGTGGCAGCATAGACGGTGCTGAAGACAAATGTCAAGATGAAGCGAGAGCCTGCCTGCAGAAGCCCCATGGCACCCAGCAGCTGTCCCACTTGTTCACTGGGCACGTGCTTAGAAGCAGCGCCCTGTGTTGAAGCACCACAGAGACCGCCAAACGCAGTGACAATACCGGAAGCTAGAAACATATCGCCCGAAGTGGCAAAGAAGTAGCCAAGCACACCAAGGAGGTCAGATACCAAGGCAAAGCGGATGATGGAAATATCTAGTGTGTCTGCGCCCTTGGATTGGTGCTCAATAGTCTTGAGAATGTCGTTGGCACTGGCACCATCTATGGCCATGACCTCTGCCTGCTTGCGAGCAGGTCTCTGGCGGAACCAGTAGTTGAGAGCAGGCCCAACAACGAGTAGAACAACAGAACGGACAGAAGAGACAGTAGAAACAAACTTGGATGTGTCAAACGTTGTCCAATTGAACATGTATCCACTGTATAGAATGACAGTGACTCCCAGGGCCATAGCAGCGCCCATGACGGCCGTGTCTATGGCAGCAAGAGCAACGAGATTGCGACGAAGTGCGGGGTTTTTGGGCCATAGGACTTGAAGTGGCTGAAGGGGGTTTTGGCGAGCAATCCAGGAGAAGCCGGCCCGCTTCATGCGGCGGTCTTGGAGTCTGTAGCTCTCGCGGCTGGCTAGCTGACGAGACTTGGAGAGGGACTCGGGAATGACAAATGTCACAGCCACAATGTAAACTAGATGGCAGACCAGTGCTAGGTAGAAGACAAAAAGGAGACTTCCGGTGGCTTTGATAAAGTACGCAGCAAGCACAGGGCCGACGGCCATTCCAATGTTGAGGCAAGCATGTAGATAGCCGATGGCTACACCACGCCTTGACGGTGGCGTGCAATCGCTAGTGTAGGCATGGCTGAGGATACTGCCTGCAGTGTATGAGCCAGCCATGCCGTCGAAAATGGCGGCGAGCATCAGCCAACGGTAGTTGATGGTATCAGGGAACTTGGCTGCTAGAATGACGACAACCTCGGCCAGAGCACCGCCCATGGACGCAATACCGAGGAGCTTCCGACGGCCGTAGCGGTCAGAAAGTTCACCAAGGCGAGGGGCCGCAAAAGCGCTGAGAATCCCACCAGTACAAGTCACAACGGCCATGAACTGGCTCGTGATCCTTTGGACATCGGGGTCCCTGCACTGGGGATTATCGGCGCCCAGGATCACTGGCGCGAAGACAAAGCCGGGTTCATCAATAGCGCGCTCAGCAAAATGGGCTCTGCAGATGAGGCTCAGGGTGCTACAGAGAGCAGAAGGGGTGTTAGAAAAGGGTGTCAATGGGCGGTTACACAACCAGGTTGCAGCAAGCATAATTACAGATTTATTTTGGGCACAATGGTCCCACCAAAGGCCAGGGCGAAGAGGAAAAAGGGCGGGATGAGCCAGGATATCTGCAGCTGGGCATTAGAAACAGAAACAGAAGGAAAGTGATGGAGTCAAGAAAACTGACCGACGGCCTGTGGTGCCATGGGAGCTCGGCAAAGTCGTCAAAGCCAGCCCAGTTCTCTCTTGGCAGCGGGGCCGGTGTCTGGGTCTGGGGCTGATCGTCTGAAAGCAGTCCGATTGTCTCCTCCGGGGGGCTAGTGGAGACGGCCAGTCGTGGTGTTGTTGATGGCGCCATGGCTAGGAGGGCTCCCGGTACTGTAGAGGCTCTTGTCGCTGTGAGAGGTGTGAAGGACGAACTGCCTTGGATACACGACTCAAGATGGCAAGGCAGCAAGGAGAAGAAGAGAGATGGCCACGGGAGAATAAAGAAGCATGTGCAAGGTAACTAGTTGGTATAGACTCAATGTGTCGGGGCGGGGGGGGGGGGCAAGCTTAAGTTAAAGGAGCCCAGGTCAAAGCTCGCTTTTCTAGGGCTGTTAGTCTCACCCTTCAGAAGGCTTGGCACAGCCTCCAGACGCAGGTTAAATGGGCAAATGGACACTACTTGCAAAGACATGGAGGCCTGAGATAGTGATGACATGTGCTTATATTTGCAGACAGCCAACTAACTACGCGTTAGTCAACTATCGGGCTGGCCATTGTTTCTGAGCGTATGGCAAGGCGGGTCTCGGAGCGGATTTGTCAGCGGGTGAGAAATACGTTAGGCGATTCTTGCCAAGGGAATGACGCCTGGACATTGATGGTAAGCTTGGACGGAGGCTTTACATATGTCGGTACTTGGCTGGAATTAAATTGGAAAGCTGAGAATCTGTGAGTGGCACAAATACAACCAATCCCAACCAAGTACCTGCATATAATTCCCGTCCGCTGTAACTCGATGGCGTTTGAGTCTGAGAGACTGGGCCCAGACCGGGAACCTGAAAAAAAAAAGCCAGAAGCCATGGAAGAAAAGCTCAGCAGCCAATCATGTCATGCATATCATGGTCTACCTAGTTTGCGATTGCACAAAGACCACACGCTTGACTAAGTCAAGGTGAAGCCCCACTTTATAGTTGCGCCTGAACGCCTCTCAGCCTCACGCCGCGTCTGCAAGTCAACCGTGTTTTAGAATCTTTTTCGTCAGCCTCGTCCGTGGCGCTGGGGAGTCGGCGCAATCTTCTGGCCAGCACCAACTCCCTCCACCAACTTAAACCACTCACCACATTTTCGGCCTTACACCATCCAAGCCACCTGTTCCATAATGCCCGTCGTCAAGGGAGGAGTCTGGACCAACATCGAGGATGAGATCCTCAAGGCCGCCATCTCCAAATATGGACTGAACCAGTGGGCTCGAGTATCCTCACTGCTTGCCCGCAAAACCCCGAAACAATGCAAGGCCAGATGGAACGAGTGGCTGGATCCCAGCATCCGCAAAACCGAATGGAGTCGCGACGAAGATGAGAAGCTGCTTCATCTGGCCAAGCTGCTACCGACGCAATGGCGGACAATCGCCGAGAACGTCGGCCGGACCGCCAACCAGTGCCTTGAGCGCTACCAGAAGCTTCTTGACGAAGCCGAATCCCGCGAGGGGCTGAGCCTGACGGGCGCCGACGGCGAAGAGACCAAGGCACCGACTGCCGACGACGTGCGACGACTGAGACCTGGCGAGATCGATCCCGACCCGGAAACCAAGCCCGCTCGACCCGACACAATCGACCTCGACGAAGATGAAAAGGAAATGCTCAGCGAGGCGCGCGCGCGTCTGGCCAATACACAGGGAAAAAAGGCCAAGCGCAAGGCTCGCGAGCGTCAGCAGGAGGAGTCGCGGCGCCTAGCCGCCCTTCAGAAACGACGTGAGCTGAAGACGGCCGGCATAAACATCAAGGTCACCACGCGCAAGGCCGGTGAAATGGACTACAACGCCGACATTCCGTTCGAGAGAAAGCCTACTGCCGGGTTCTACGACACGAGCGAGGAGCAAGTTCGAAACGAAAAAGAACGAGCCAATTTCGACCCCAAGAAACACCAGCTCGCTAGCGCAAAACGCAAGGGCGACGAGGACGAGGAAGAAGCGAATCGCAAGCGCCGCAAGAACGAAAAGAAGGACGAAAACTCGCTGTCAAAGGCAGCCATCCAAGCCGGGAAGATGCAGCGCATCCGTGAAGCCGAACAGAGCAGCAAGCGTCGTGCGCTCAACTTGCCCACCCCGCAAGTCAGTGAGGGTGAGCTCGAGGAGATTGTCAAAATGGGCATGATGGGCGCCAAGGCCACCTCAACCGCTCGTGATGGTGAAAATGATGCGACCCGCGGCCTGGTCAGCGACTACACGAAGCTCAACAGCAATGCGCCCATCCGTACTCCCCGTGTCGCACAAGAAGAAGACCACATTGTCAATGAAATCCGCAACATCAAGGCTCTCACAAATATTCAGTCTTCGCTACTCGGTGGCGAAAACACTCCTTTAGTTGAAGGCTCCTCGTCTACAGGTTTCGCCGGGGCTACTCCTTCAAAACAGGTTGTCGCAACACCGAATCCGCTAGCGACTCCTCTATACAGTGGTAATCTCGGTGCCACCCCGATGCGCCCTGGTGAGACCCCAATGCGAACGCCTCGTGATCGCTTTGCGCTCAACGCCGATGGACGGGGTCCTATGCCCGGCGCCACTCCTCGGGACGTGAAGATGCACAATCTTGCTGTCAGACAACAACTGAAATCAGGCCTTGCATCTTTGCCCAAGCCGAAAGAGTCGGAGTGGGAGCTTGAGCTTCCTGAAGAACAAGCACTCGTATCTTCTGCTGGAAACGGAATTGTTGAGGATGCTGCAGAGAGGGATCGTCGAGAGAGAGAACGTCTCGAGGCTATCAACGCTCTAGAACGTCGCAGAAGAACACAGGTCATGCAAAAGAACTTGCCCAGGCCGCTTGTCTTTGACTGCTCAACAATCCCGACGATTGGCAAGGACGCAGAACCCCAGGCGCTTATTGCATATGAAAGTGCTTTGCTAGTTGCTAATGACCTGGCCAAGTTCCCTGTCCCTGCATCAAAACTGATTGGCAAGGCCCCTGCTCTTGCTACCATCTCAGATGCCGACCTCGACATGGCCAGAATGCAGATTGCTGCCGAAACACAACCTCTACCGGATAAGCAGGTCTTGCGAGAAATCTTCGAAAGCCGGAATAGCAACCCTACTCTGCTTGGTCTGGGCTGCTATGAAAGCGACGAGGAAGATGAAGTCGACGCCATCGTGCGCCGCGCTA
Source organism: Berkeleyomyces basicola (assembly GCA_003671435.1). Taxonomy (NCBI): domain Eukaryota; kingdom Fungi; phylum Ascomycota; class Sordariomycetes; order Microascales; family Ceratocystidaceae; genus Berkeleyomyces; species Berkeleyomyces basicola. The sequence continues at coordinate 976,673 of PJAC01000008.1, read as the reverse complement.
TCACTGTAAGCTCATGTGTCCCTACTACACTATTACAAATACAGATAATTTCTAACATATACACACACAGTCAATCCAGGAATCTCTTGTCGAAGAAGCCACACGCTCTGCCAAGATCGAAAAGAAACTGGCCCTGCATTTGGGCGGTTACCAAAACCGCCAAAAGACGATTGGCGCCAACTTTGCCAAGGCGTCAACGGCCGCGCGAGACGCCGCCCACGTGCTGTCGGCCATGAAGCTGCTTGCGCTGTCTGAAGAGACGGCTATCCAGCGGCGGCTGGCGGCGCTGCGTGACGAGGTCGGCATCGTTAGCAGACGCGAGAGAGAAGCGCAAGAGGACTATCGCCGCGTCAAAGAGGAGCTGGGCGAGCTCCGGGTTTCGCTGGGTATTAATGGGGTTGGTGCTTGAATATGTCTTTTTTCTCCTTCTTTTCAGTGTACTGGATTGCAAAATCATTGAAGTGTGGTTGTTAGGCCTACCGGGATGGAGGAAAGGGTCATGCATTGTCTCGACATATAAGTTTTTTGTTTTTTTTTGTTTCATCCTAGGAGTTCATATCAACAAAGGCGTTTTTTCTACTTCGTCGCATACTTTTTGTAGATATTAGCCAAAGCCCCCTGGATCATTTGTTTCCGACGGTCATGTACCCTCAAAGCCAACTGAGTGATCACAGGCTATTGTTACACTAGTGTTACACAGGCACATGTGTGTCCATGTAAGTGTGATTCCAATATCATCGTCATCACATCCAACTATTCTCCATACGGCCGCTCTATTATTATCTAGAAATGGGATATCACTAACTAGCCGAACACCTGTCTCTATTCTAAAGAACCCCAAAATGAACCCTCTCTCAAGTTTGCCCGAGCCAGACTTTACTAGCCAATGCTCATCTGTATTTTCTCGCCCAGCCAATCTTGGCATTGATTGGGTCGAAGACTACAAAGGCAGCCTTGAAAGCAGGAATGCCAATGATATTGACGCCGAGCTCATCCGAAGATTGAAGCGCACCAAGGCAAAGTTTATCGTTGCCATTGAGCGGGACCTGCATGTGGTGGTTAGGAATAGCTATAAGGACTCCACCAACCTTGAACGTGAAACTGGGCATTTCAACGCCACAGCGCATAATAAAACCACCATGTTTCACGCTATACCAGGCAACGTCAACCTGCTCATAAAACGCAGAGACGTATGTACTAGGGAGCAATATCATGGAGGTGGCTGTATCGGCAATGGCATACTCAACACCACTGGTAGGGGCTTCAGAATCACTAACAAGACCCTGGATGGTGAAGTTCCAGAAGCCGTTTTGGTTAAAAACATCACTGTACCCCAAATCTCCGAAGTAGCCAGTGTGGTCAATGTAGCCAAAGTCGGCCTCGCCAATGCTCTGCTTGATGTCAACTGTAAATACCTTCTGAGCAAGCCTTTCAGCAATGTTGTCGAAGAGATTGGGGTGGGGCTTGGGCTTGATATTGTTGATGGAGCTGAATGCTAAGCCCAGGATGCCAGAACCGCGAGGCATCACCGGGAAGCCAGTGCCAGCATCGGCTATCTGGAGAGCTTGACTCCGGGAAATAATCTTGGTACCGATGTTATCAATTGATACAAAATCATAGTACACTTTGCCAGACGCTGCCCTGCCATCTAGCTGTTCAATTTCCCACCATTCTTTTACCATCTCTTCAGCCGTGAGGGAAGCCCCAGGAGTGTAGACTGTCGGGTAATCAGGGTTCGCTGTGTGCTCGGAATGCAGCCATAAACCTGACGAAGACGTATCTAGAACAAGCTTCAGGGGTTGCTCAGGTATCCCGACTTTGGCTGTGATTAAAGCACGGCCGTGAGTAGTCAACAGAGAGGCTAAAAACTCGCCGCGCTTTTTCCGCCGAGTCATAGCAGCCTCTAAATCTTCGGGTAGAGGCTTGCCATATTTTATGTAGACATTGGCAAGAGCCTCTCGGCCATCTTCCATTTGTTCCGTGCTATCGGCTTGTTCATCAGGCCGAGGGCTGTCGGATACCGACAGGGTATCAGAGTCCGAGTGGGGGTTAGAAGAGGCATCAAAGGAAGGTAAAGCCAGAGAAACTTGGCTAATAGCCAAGGTGGTGGCTAAAAGCGAGAATAAAGAGGGCGCCATATTATATTGAAAGTGTGCTGGGTAGCAGAAAAGCGTCAAGAAAATGTAGGTAGAAAAGAGTTGAGGGGACAAAGACAGAGATGGAGCTTTCTTGGTTTACAGGGAAAAACGGCAAGCGATGGCCTTTAATATGTATTCCATGTGTCCAAGGCCAAAGTATATACTTGATCAATACGAACATGAATGTGCTCAGCTAAATCGTGAATTTTCTGCTGGGTAATATACCAGAAAAGCAGGCAGAACGCTTCCATAAATGGCAAAGATTATATTCACCGGGCCACAGGACCAAGGGCCGGTGCGACATGTGATCCGTGACCGGGGACCAGCTTTCCCGGGCATAACAAAACTCTCCAGGGCCAGGGAAACAAAATTGAAAAAAAGAGAAATTCGGAGGCCCATGGTTCCGAGAGTTACTATGCCCGAGAAATTGCTGCTCTCTACAGGCAGCATATACATGCACATTGAGCTGAGAGAACTTGTGTAAGACAGTCAGTGGTCAGAGTGGAGGACGCTGGCTTGGGCTCCTGTGGTATAGTACGATGATTCCGTCTCTTTTATTGGCCACGGGCACACAATGGAAGTGCTTGATAAGCATAGCGGGTAGGGTAGAGTACCTCTGGCCGGTACAGGATGCGGCATTCCCTGTTTGGAAACTATATAAACAAGTACAACAAATCAGGCTGTGGACAGTTCTATTGATTGCAGTTACTGGCATCATCACAGGCGCGGTCTTTGACTCCCGGCGGCGAAGCCCAAAGACTGGCAGTCTAGCAAGAGTGCACGCGCAGGTCGGGATCCGGATTCTTGAGTAAGGTAGATAGATGTGTTATCGGCAGTGAACAGCCCGAAGCCCATGTTCAAGTCAGACGATACCCCCGGCACCTGTAGCAGACCAGAGAAGGCCAGCATCGTGCTGCCGCTGGCGGAGAACAGCGAGGCCTTGGGTTTGCCCTGGCCGGTAGCAGTGGTAGATAGCGACTCGGTCTATGTCCGGTTAGTGAGGCATCGCCTCCGGGGGTCCTTTGTTCCGCTATGTCGACTCTCCCAGCCAACGTCTTTGCCCCCTCGTGCCGTCTTCAAGAGACCTTTAACCCATAATCTGACCTGCTGTGCCTCTGTTTTGCAGGCCCATGTACGTCCGGACATGTCGACTGTCCTTCTTGGCTCCGTATCTCTCGCAGCCCACCGGAGTGTCGTTGCCAAAGCGGGTGTTTGTTCATGTTGGGTTCCGAAGTCTGTGTGACTTACATTTATAAGTACACTTACACGTTAGTTTTTCAACAAACAGGAAGTCCTCTGTGGCGCAATTGGCTAGCGCGTCTGACTGTTAGTCTCTACCTGGCCAGTAGTACTAAGGTGATCAGGAGGTTGACAGTTCAAGCCTGTCCGGAGGAGCGACTTTGTCTGAATTTCTTTTTTTGCCGGATTCTTGTCTTCCGTAAGACAGAGAACAAGTTCTTTTTTTTTTTGCAACCTTCCCTCCTACAACCCTCGGGGTGGCACCTTTGAGTTCAAGATGTCGCCCCCCTCGCCAAAAAACGAACGTTTCCCCCTCGTTGTGGGTTTGAACGAGCGCGCACATATCCCCAGCAGCATCTGAGGCGAGCGCAGATGATCTGCGCTAGTTGGATCCGCCCGCATCCAGAGCGGCCACGACCAAGGCCCTGGCCCGACGGCCCACCTGAGGTGGAGGCTATTTGGGTCCCGGGCCACTCGGACATCGTGGGCAATGAGCTCGCCGACGAGCAGGCGAAACTGGGGGCCAGGACTAACACTTGGCTGGACGGCATGTCGCTCTCGTGGGCTCGCAGCTATTTCCGCTCCCGCCTCGACTCCGCGTTCCGCGCCTGGTGGGCAGAGGAGGGACGCGCCATCAGACCTCATCTGCGCCGCCCGGTCGAGCCCCCCAAGAAGGCTTGGACAAGTCTCCTTGACGAGACCGATCGCAAGCTCGCCCGCGCAGTGCTGACTGCTTTGTCCGGCCATGGCGACTTTGCGGCCTACCATCGCCGCTTCGAACATGTGGACGCCGTGCTCTCCTGCCCCCTCTGCGGAGCGGAGACCGCCCCAGAGCATGTTTGGGTCTGCCCCCGGAACCCACAACGGGTGTCCCGCAGCTTCTTCCAGAAGTTGATAGGCACCAAGCGCGGGGCCACCTGGCTGGCCGCCAAGGCAGCTAAAGCACCCACTGTGCTGCTCGCCCACCGCCGTGCGAGGACTGAGGCGCACCCACAGGCCGCCGACCCTCCCGCTCGCTCCCCGTCGAGCCTACCACCGCCCGTCCCTCCACCTCCCAGTGCGGGGGCTCCTCCGGGCCTCTCGACTTAGCGCGCATGCGCTGCCACTCTCTCCTGTTTGCTCGTTTTCCCTTTCTCTCTCTACTTCCTGTCTTTCCTTTTGTTACTTTTCATTTGTCATGTTCTATCTTTCTTTGGGGTTTGGTCTTCTACAGTGTAAAGGCCGAGGCTTGGGGTCTTGTTTGGGGTCTTACAAGCGAAGGACAGCCATTGCGCTGGGCGGTCGGGGGACCCTCCGTCATTATACTTCGTACAGTGGGGATTTTCTGTATGCATGATTCTGGGCTTTCGGTTCTTTTGCTTCTGTATGTATTTCTTGGTACTAGTTTTAGTCCCCTGTCGTATGTCGAGAATACCTCGCGAGTAGACAGGTAAAATAAAGACAATCAAATCAAATCAAGCACATATCCCCAATGTTGCGTCTATTCTTTTTCGAGTTGTGAGGCCTTGAGCCCGTCTTTTTCCCCTCTCGTGGGTTGATCTTGTCGACGTTCGCCCCTTTTCTCACCACCGCTGCGATCGTCGGCCCCTCGAGCACTCTGCACTGCACCTCAGGGAGCCACACTCATACTCGATGGACTGCCTTTCTGGAAGGTTCAGGTAGTCCGCCCCGTGGCGCGGGAACCGTATCGCTGTGCCTCATCCATCGCGCACGCTGCGGTTACGCCAACTTTTCTTTCTTTCGGTCTCACGATCACCAGACTTCTGGAGGCTCATCTGGCCTTGGTTTTTCGCTCTTTCGAGAGCCCCCAGGCCACGTCCGCTGATTGGCTCGTCTGCGAGAACTTTTCTCGTTTTCCCGCCCTTTAGCCGACGAGCGAATGTTGGTGGGGATGGTAGCTCCACAGCAGGGCTGCGCTGGTTTTGGTTCCACTTGTTCTTTGGGGGTTTGTTGTGGTATAAACCCTAACCCTAACCGCCACAGCCACACGACACTCCTAGCTAGAATCAGAGACACACCCTCGAAGGGAGTAAACCTCTGACCTGAATAAACCAAGTCATTATTATCACAGGTTATGAGCCCCCTTTTACGAATCGCTTCCACGAACGAAAAAGATCCATACAATGTCAGAGACCGACACAAAGCCCGAAATCAACGTCAAGACTGAAACCGACGACGTTGAATTCTAACATAATGACTAAATCTACTCCAAGAACGGAGTAGCCCTCATGACCACAGAAGAGGTCACCAAATCACAAGAATACCTTGTCAAGGCCCGCAGATCCAAGAACGGAGATGCGATCAGCGCCAAACTGGAGCAGGCCCCTCCGCTACCTAGACTCGACACAACCACGCCGGCGCTCTGGCTGGAAGTAGTCACACATAGGGCCATTAAGACCAGAACCTCGGCCCTGTTCACAGAGGAAGCCGACTTCAGCGGCGCTGAAGACTTCCTAATAAAGGACTTACGACTGAACTGGAAGCTCCTGCTCCAGCAGTCCATGGGAGACAACTGGGAGGATGACATGACCCTGCCATCCGCCCTAGAGCACGTTGCCAGCCAGATCCGCACCAGCCTCCCAGACCAAGTCGAGGATGCCGCCAACGCATACCGCAAACTGTACTACGTGCCAAAGGAAAACGGCATACAGGAGTACTGCGAGCGCATGCAGCGGTACCGCAAGATCCGAGCTACTCTTCCACAACACTTCCAGCACCCAGACGGAGTCATGATGTCCGAGGCCTTCACCGCCCTGAAACGACACCACCCCGCGCTGGCATCAGACCCGATAATAGCCGGGGTCACCCACATCCAAGAACCAGAGGACCTGCCGCGAATGGACAAATTCCAGGCACGTCTCATCCAGATCGCCCCCGCCCTGATGGAGACATACAAACCTCCCTTCTGCAACAGCTGCAACGCTCACCACGAGACCGGCAAGCACCTGCGGAAGCCAAAATCACAGGACCCCAAGCCACCAGCTCCCAAGCCCCGGAACCGCCAAGCCACGCCAGGTACCAAGTCCAATCCCATGACGATCAACAACGTTGATCGGGATCAAGGTACCACCCCCCCCCCCCCCCCACCCTGCGCCTAGACTGCGGCGCAACAGTGTCATCCTTTTCAAACAGAGAAATGTTTGCTGACTACCACAAACAGAGACAAAAGGTTAACACCTTTGGTGGGGGAAAGACATGGTCAGTGGGATACGGGACTGTAGAGCTAGAGGGACTAGACGGGAATAAAATCCATTTGCAAAACGTGATACACGTGCCAAAAGCCGAAAACGTGATAAGCCTGGCAACACTACAAGCAGCCAACCTAGAACTAGGCCACGCGGATTGGTCGTCCATACCAATAGTCAGGCAAGACCGCCAGACCGGCCAACGAGTAACAACACTCAACTTCGTAAACGAGAACAAAAAATGGATACACCAGCACCCAGACACGCCGAAAGAAAACGAACCCACTCAAACGCAAAACGACCATCTACACGAGAAATGGGGACACCCAGGCCGAACCGCAGGGGAAAGAATCGCGAAAGCACTGAAAGTGAAATACACACACCCAGAAAAATGCAAGACATGCATTCAAGCCAAAAGCCACGCGGAACCGGGCCACGGACACATCGACCGCAGCGTCAACTTCCTAGATACCATCCACATAGACGTGGTAGGCGGGAAGCAATCATTCCCACAGGCCGAGGACGGCGACACAGAACACGCGCCCAAATATTTCATGATCATCGTAGACGGAGTCACCAACTACGTATGGGGAGAACGAATGGACGCCAAGACAGACGCCTACAGAGTAATGAAAACATTCATCCAAATGTGCAAGACACAGCACAACAAGATCCCCATGAAGATCCACTCAGACAGAGGACGAGAACTCCTCGGAGCCACGATGCGAAGCATCCAACAGGAATTCGGCACGATCGCCGAACCAACAGCCGCACACGCGCCGCAGCAAAACGGAATAGCAGAGCGCATGGTCCGCACCATCATGGACAGGACACGCGCGCTGTACCTAGACAGCCACATACCAGCCAAGTACTGGTTCCACGCCCTGACGCACGCAGTGTGGCTACACAATCGGAGCATGGACAAAGACACGACCTGCCCACTGACACGCATATTCCCAGAGAAGCCAACGAACATGGACAGAGCCCACCGCTTCGGAGCAACGTCTGAAATTCTAATCCCTTCACCCGACCAGAAACTGGCTGAATGGACACAAGCAGCATGCTTCATCGGCTTCGACAACGAATACCACTACCAATTCCTGACTCGCTCGAAACGCGGATTCGAAACGGCAGTGCGACGGGACGCCGATATCGACGACAAGGAAACGTTTTTCAAAACACCCACCATCAACACAGCATCCACATCCGACATGACAGTCGACCAAGCGCTCAACAGCGAAGATGCCCCCTTCTGGCGCGACGCCATGCAGAAGGAACTAAACCAGATGCAAGAATACCAAGTCTGGAACGCTATAGACAAATCAAGCCTACCACCCAAAGCACGCACGATGCGCTCGCGCTGGGCATTCAGACAAAAGGAAGACGGCACATTCAAAGCCCGAATAGTGGCTAAAGGATTTACCGAACAAGACGTTACACCGATAACATCCTACGCCGACATGGCCGCCATCTCATCCATCCGCCTTCTCCTCGCTTACGCCGCAGAAAGAGAGTACGCACTGAGAACTGCAGACATCACGGCGGCGTACCTACACGCACCAATAAGCAAAGACATATACATGGCGCCACCGAAGGGATGCAACCTACCGCAAGGCACCATACTGAAACTGAACAAGGCCATATACGGCCTGCGTACCGCCGCGCGCGAATGGCAGCTCAAGCTACAGAGCATCATGGAAAACATCGGCTTCAAAAGTCTACCCACACAACAGAACATCTTCCGCTGCGACAACACGACGATAGCAGTATGGGTCGACGACATGCTAGCAGTCGGACCAACCCAAGAGGAACTAGCCGGCGTCTTCAACGAGATCGCCGAAGCAGTCCCCATGACCGACAACGGTCCAATCAGCCGGTATCTAGGCATGGAGATCACGCAGGACGAAGACAGCACAGTGCACGTCACGCACCAAGCCAAAATCGAGTCCCTGGCAGCAACGCTTGACCTATCCGAATGCAGATCCGCATACATACCACTGCCGAACGACACCATCTGGGAGAACAAGGACACGATCTCCGACGAACGCAAAGCGACATACCTATCAGCCAACGGCATGCTGCAACACATCGCCGCATTCGTCAGGCCAGACATCGCCTACGCAACATCAGCCCTGGCATCCCACAGCGCCAACCCCACCATGGGCAGCTGGCAAGCACTACAGAACGTAGTACGATACCTGGTCACCACCAAGACGACAGGCCTGAAATACGGACAGAAAGGCTCTGACAGCAGACCCATCCTAACGGCTTCAGACGCCAGCTGGGCAACCGAGCGCCAAGACAAGGCACACTCAGGCGCAGTAATCCTGATCAACGGCTCACCCGTATCATGGAAATCCAAACGACAAACTTTCGCCACAACCAGCACATGCGAGGCAGAGTTCGTGGCAGCCACCGAAGCCGCACGCCGAACACAGGAGATCAGAGACTACTACGCCGAGATCTGGGACACTCCGGAACCGACCGTGCCGCTGCTCATGGACAACAAGGCAGCAATACAAATAGTCCACGGAGTAGACACAAACCACCGCAATCGTCACTTTGTACTCCGGAACGGAGTCATGCGAGACTTACACGACATGAAGGTCACAAGCGTCGAATATGTACCCACGGACAAGATGCCCGCAGACGGCCTCACCAAACAGCTAACACGCAAGAAGCACGAAAGCTTCCTAACCCTCATCAGCATGGCACCTCCCGCGAAACGGACAAGGTAGTCCGTTTTCTCACGGTTACCAAGCCACAACTATACCACTATCCGCTTCACACGCGCACACGCGCCAAGAGGGGGGGTGTTGTGATATAACCCCTAACCCTAACCGCCACAGCCACACGACACGTGGCTGGACCCACACACACGACACTCCTAGCTAGAATCAGAGACACACCCTCGAAGAGAGTAAAACTCTGACCTGAATAAACCAAGTCATTATTATCACAGGGATGGTTTGGGGTTGTGGCGCTTTTTGCGCGGTACTACAGCGGTTAGCCAGGATTCCGGGCTTTGTTTGGAGGTTGCACGAGAGAGGGACAGTCCTAGCAGCTGGGCGGTGGGAAACTGCACGTCATTACACTTCGCCAGCGCAGCTATCTATAGGCGGGTTCGGGTGCTGGTTTTTAAACAGCTGTATGTAATTTCTGGTACTACTTGTAGTCCCTTGTCGTATGTCGAGAATCCCTCGCGAGTAGACAGGTAAATAAAGACTTTCACACTTTTTCTTCTCCCTTTTCTTTTGTATTTTTTGTTCATGTTTACAGCCGTCGACGTTTTCCCTCTTTTTCCTCCTAGCAATTTAACCTGGGCTGGCCAAGGCTTCGTTAGCGCACGGAGCATCGGAACGACACCAAGCAAGCCCAAAAAAAAACCCCAAATAAACAATCGTCCCTCAGACTCTCCGGACGCGACCACATCCCACGATGACTCCCACCAGCACACCGCCAGATTCTCTGAACCGCCATCTCTCGGAAAAGACGCTCGCGCCCGCCGCGCACCAAGTCCAACAACACCGCCGCCCCTCCCCGCCGCAACCCACGTGCCCACACCCGCACCCGGAGAAGCTCGCGCCGGCTTCCCTCCCCAGCCCAACTCTCTCCTACACACACGCCCCGCACGCCATGCGTCGCCGACAGCGGCCGTTTGTGGCGCTCGCCGCGGCGCTGCTGCTCGTCTACTGCATGTGGCAGTGGCGGCCGCTCGGAGCCATGGAGCGGCTGGCGCAGCTGCAGGACCCGGCTGGCGCAGCGGCGCCGGCGCAGCATTTCGCCGAGCCCGTGGACGTCGATGCGTTGGCCGGCGGCAAACAGGCGCCGTCGGGCGTCCATGCGGTCGAGAAGCGCGTTCCGCTAGAAATTCACATCATGAGCAAATGCCCCGACGCTGAGGTAGGTCTATCTGCGGTCGTGTGCGCTGCTTGGTGTGCTTGTGTTGGCGTAGTGGCTAATTTCTTGGTTCTTGGATAGATGTGTCTGAGTGAGCTGGTTGTGCCAGCCATGGTAAAATCCGGAGACAAGGTCGACTTCAAGCTATCGTTTATTGGCGAGTGAGTATTTTTCGACGCCCTCGGCTGCCCTTCTTTCTTGACGCCAGCAAGAACGTAGTAGTATGCCGGGTCTGGCATGGCCATGGTTCTAACATTTTCCGTAGACCGACAGAAGATGACGGCGGTGTTCTCTGCAGACACGGCCCAACCGAATGTGAGTACTACCTGGCTTCCACCCAAACTCCCCATGGCATCCGAGCGGCGCCAGCCGTCTTCTCAATCCGCCAAAACGAAAACCTAACCACACCATCTGCTAGGCGTTGGCAACATCATCGAGCTCTGTGCCTTTGAACTGTACCAGGACCCCAAGATCTCGCTCGGCTTCACCATGTGCATCACTCGTGACTACTCCCACATCCCTGAGCGCTCGCTCGTTGAAGACTGTGCCCTGGAGTACGGCATGGACTTCCAGGCATTGAACGAGTGCACGAACCGTGAAGATGGCGCTCACGGCATCAGCATGTTGCGCCGTAGTGTCGATGAGACTCGAGCGGTGAGTCCCAGCCTTTTCCCTACACAGTCATTCCCCCTTGGTCACCAAGCAATATGTACTTAGACAGGATTGCACCATGCATGACTTGCTTCCATTCATCTGCTAACATGGCGTCCTGTTTTCCTTCTTTCTCCACAGGCCGGTGTTACTAAAAGCTGCACTGTCCGTGTCGACAACAAAATATATTGTATTGCCGATGGAGGCGTATGGGGAGATTGTCCCAATGGCTTTTCAGTCGATGCTCTCGTCGAGACTATTGACGCTCTTGCGAAAGCTTAAGCGGCCCATACACACGCTCCCACAAGTCGCTGGCTTCACCCACAGTGTAGTTTATGCTAAGACTATCCATGCCGGGATCTTTCTTGTCATCTGAAATCGCCATAGCCTTGAGAGTTTCAATGATACTATCGAAATCTACCGCCTTGCCAATGGCCTGTGTATATCCTGGCTCTGCAGCTGCGTGTGCAATGTGGACATGGAAGTGGTAGTATGTCGGCTGGTAATGAACGTACAGCTTCAGTTGGTCCGCCTCCGCGGTCGGGTATGTCTTCAGAGTGGCTGCAATAAGGTCTCTACGCATATGCTCTAGCCACGGGATATGGCTTTTACGTAGATCACGTAAACTCCAAATATCACGCCGCTCAACCAGGCACAGGAGGTGCAGTGATTCCAGCGTAGTGCGGTCCCAGTTGAAGTCGGGCAGCAGAAGAAAGCCCTCTTGGTTCTGCTTATCGCCCAATGGCGTGCGATACAGCACATCCTCGGCCTCCTTGATGCCGTCGATGATGTTGTAGACCCAGTTCAGGCGGCCTGCGCCCCGCTTCTCCTCCATGAGAGGGCGCACATGCTTGGCGTAGATCTCAGGTGTCTCCATGACGTAGCGCACCGCCTGCTTGGTGTACTTCTTTATGTGGGTTTCTGTGCAAGGATAGATCAAGTTGATCTTGAGATCGGGGTGGAAGCCGCCGGCATGGGAAGCAGCGTCAACCAACGCCGATTCCGTGCCGGCGAGTGCAAAGTACCAGGCATAAATGTCGTTGTGCTGCAGATTCGCCAGGCGCGCAAGCGTCGTCGGCACTCTGGCAAGGAAGGCCTCGCTGGCAGGGAACGGCAAGCGCTCAAGCTGCAGAAGGGCCGGCTTGTCGTCAATGGTGCCAAGCAGCGAGATGCGGCGGCCGCTTTGGTCTGTAGTGGGAGGAGGCGGAAACGAACATGGGGGCGTGAGTCAAGAGACGCGCGGAGTGCGGGGCTTGGGCGACGATGGCGTACCTTGGTTCAGGGTCCTGGTAAGCTTGAAGCGCGGAATCAGAGCCTCAACTTGGGCACTCATTGTGTCGTCGTGGCAAAGAGATGTTGGCTGATAAGTGGTGGGTGGTGAAGGTGAAGACAATATCCATGGAATTTACAAATCTGTCGCGAGGACACGCGGAAAAATGACCCCAAGGCGGTGTGGGGCAGAACGGCAGCCCGCAGATGCGCGAAACGGGCAATACCCCGCAACGGCAACTTCTTGGACTCCGTAGCGAGGGCTGCCAAAATTCTAGCAACAAATATCAAACGCCCAGGCGCTATTCCCGGATACACTCATGCGGTAGTTACTTTAACAAGCTAAAATTTACACGTGATTCACGTGATCTTGATGAGGTTGAGATGGATGCAGGTTTTGGTCAAGTCAGACACTATATTAATTTTTTTCGAGGGGAAAGGACCTATGTCCCGGCAAACTCCCAGGCGTCTAGATGCAAAAAGCGGCAACTTTGAATCGAAATCAAGTGCCAGGAAACTTTTGAGCGCAATGGGAAACCGTATTGAAATCTTCGGGCGTCTTGTCCCGAGATATGCGACTGGAACGTTTTCAAAGAAGGCTATATAAAATCCCCAGGATAGCAGAGTGAAGAAAAAGAAAAGAAAAAAGGACAGGAAAAAAAATCTGATAACAGACTCCGATAGTAGTAAAACGACAAAAAGAAAAGGAAGACCAGTATGTAGTACACGGCAGTATATCCAGCAAGAAGATAAAAAAAGTAAGCAAATCGCGATGCAAATGAGATCCGACACATGGCAGCTAACTCAAAGGTAGCCTGGAACGAGAGATAGAAACCAAGAAAAAGAAAAGAAAAAAGAGACCCAAGAAAAAATATATCAAACAAGGAACAGTAGACTGATCCGCGCGCAATATTGGCGGCGTAGGATAAGTGGCAATGAGTAGATGAAGGAGACAAAGGAAAATAGTGGTGTGCAAAGAGGAAGAAAGAAATAAGATGTCGTCAAGTCGTTCAAGGTCTTTTATGCCGACGGTATGAGTCGGTTACCAAGCACAGTACAAGCAGTTTGTTATACTTGCTGTGTGTGAGGGAGCGGATCTGAACAAATAAGAAAAGCAAATCCAAGCAGGGTGAGTTGGTCGAGGTGTCAAGAGTCCACAGGGCAATGTTATAAGTCGATCTTGATGGCGTTGCTAGACGGTGATTGCAAGGCCTTTTGGGAGTCCATTGCTGCCGCATGTGCCGCCAAGTCGGCCATGGTTGCAATGGGCTTGCGTTCCTCTCTCACAACAGGCTTTCGCTCTTCTCTCATAGGGAATGGCCTGCGGTTGGCCATGGGGGAGAAGGGCTTGCTGGAAATCACCTCGCGACGCATAAGGGTAGGACGGTGCATACGGATCTTGTTGACCTCTCCAGACTCCTTGGCCAGTTCTGGCTCTTCGGTAAGGATACGCTGCATCTCCTTTTCAGCCAGTTCCTTGGCCTCGATCATGCGACGGGATATGCTGTTGACCTCTTCGGTGCACTTTCCATCGCGCAGGAACAGATGGGCGCCCTTTTCGCTCTGGCTTTGTACAAACTCCAGGGCCTTGTCGAGGCGATCGTATGCGTCGGTGGGCTTGCTGATGCCCACACCATAGGCGCCAAAGCGTGATGATGGGCGGGGGCTGGCTCTCAACATGGGGAGCATGCGGGGGGCCAGAGGGGCTAGAGAGGCGTTAAGGGCGTCGGGCCCGTCTGAGAGCAGTTCGTTGGGAGCGTCAAGACTCTGTGATTCCATCTCGGCAACACGCTTAATGTGAGCAACCTTTGCGGCCATGCGGGCCTTGCGAATTAGGTTGCGGCTGGCGGACACGAACTTGACAAGCTCCTCAAAAAAGCTCTGAACAAAACTGTCGTAATACACAATGATCATATTCCGGGTGCGTTGCTTATGACGTTTCTCCTCCAAGTCGATGGAGCTGCTGGAAGTGGTGCGCTGCTTCATGCGGACCTGGGCACGAGCATGGGCGTGGGCAACGCGGATGGCCTGCTCTGGAGACCGGGCCATGGCAGCCGATGACATGCGGTACTGGTTGTTACGCAATAGGGCTGCTTCCTCCTCGTCGTCCTCCTTGTCGTTGGCAGCATTGTTGTTCTTGATAGCCTCTTCGATCTCGTCTTGTGGGCGGAGCGACTCGGTTGAGCTCTTGCGTTTAGGCGGCTTGGGCGGTAATGAGGATGAAGATGAAGATGAGGGCGTTGAGTCGCAGTTGTTGAGGGCGATGAGCTCGGCCTGGCGCTTCTCTATTTGCTCGTTGAGAGCGGACAATTTGGTCTCCCACTCGGGCACATTGGTTATGATGTTTTTGAGGGCGTCCATGATGGCGTTCGAATAGTTGGCTGGGGGTGCCGACTTGGATTGAGCCGCTGGAGATTCGTGTCGATGGTGGGCGGATATGAGAACAAAGGGACAATGAAGAAAGAAGAAAAGAGGGGGGAAATAAAAAGAAAAAGGAAAAAAGCCTAAAATCCAGTCCTGAAAAACGAGCCCATGAGCAGAAGTGGCCTGCGAAGAAGGTGAGGCTACCAGTGACGGGTTTTGGTGGAAGAAGAGAAATGCGTGGGGTGGATGAGGTCAAAGGCCAAGGAGAGCACGAAGAATCGAAGAGGAAAACAGAAGAGCAGAGGAAAAGCAAGATATGTGGACGAAGCGGGGACATTGATTTAACCAAGGGCCAGCAAGCCGAGACAAGTGAGATAGCGGAGACTGCAGCGCTATAAAATGGGGATAAAACGGGGGGGGGTTATTGTGCAGTGGGAGCGACCAGGGGCAAAGAAGCCACACAGTGAAAAGCGCATCAAGGGCCGGCCTGGGAACAGGAGCAAAAAACCGGATAAAATGCCCAATCAAACGACGCAGAAAGCAAGGATATGGTGCTTGTACGAGCCGACGCGAGCGATAAAAGGCGATAAAACACGAGATAAAAATGCGTGAGCAGAGGCGTAATTCCGGGGGGTGACAAGCCAGGCCGAGTGCTGAGATTTAGTTGCAGCCGGAGGGTTCGTCAGTGCTGGGTACTGGGGGGCGCTGAGAGGGCCCTGGGGGGCGCCTGGGAGACGCTGGCCCGCTAGCGAGCCTCCAGCGGGCAGTAGTGCTGGAGTGCCATCAATAGCGCCGTAGCTAGCGGGCGCTGCAGAAGCCTAGCTCCATCACATAGCAGCCATGACGCTGTCGACTCCCTCTGCTTAGTGCTCTTCCTCGCTACTGTTGGCATCTGTCACCAATAGCCCCAGTGCTCAGGAAGCCAGGCCTCGACACGTACAAGTACAAGCAGTTGTGTGTGTGTACATACATAGCTACATACACACTTGCCAAGCTTTCCCGCTCGGCGCTACAACTACAACAACCAACAACCCAACTTCCAACAGGCCATGGATCGTGGGTCATATCAATAACTAGAGCCTGGAAGCACAGACTTTCAGAGCATGTGCCTTGAAAACAGCCGATGATCAGCAGCCGGAATGAGTGCGGTCTGGCGGCGGAGCCAGAATGAGGCACGAAAGCCCACGATGATATCATGGCCATGGTGAAGCCAACCAGTGCTTTTCTTTACACTGAGCCCTTGCCCCCCCCAGCTGCAATCAAAAGCTCGTGTACATATTGTACTTACATTCAACATCCATTCTCGAGACAAGAACTATGAGTAGTGCGTGTGTGGAGCATGGAGCATGGAGCATGGAGCTGGATGAGTGGTGGTACATATGTACATACGAGCAGCAGTCCTTATGCTAGTAGCTAGTAGTGGCACTTCTCCTGTTTGTCTACACACACTACTTGTACCTAGTACATGTCCAGCACAGTCTTTTATGCACTCCTCTCATCGGACGCAAACATGCCGACACCGAGCTGCTCCACGAAAGAGTTACTTTGCATGATGCAACATAATACAACCCAGGCAAGAGTTGCAGCCAAACTTGAGACCCCCCAACACTAACTACAGAGAACGCACTTACTACCACACCACCCATTCAACGACTTCACGGCTCACATAGGACGAGGAAGATCTTCCAATCTTCCTGTAATGTCTGGTGGTTTCAAGAGTTCAACAAGCCTCTAGTTATGTACTGTACATCTGTGTCTCTCCTTCACGTTGCCCTCAGTCACCCAGCTATATGCTATGCGTCTTTCGTCTTGTAGTAGCTAGCTACTGGTACTTCTTGTAAACATGCGGCACACACGCAAAGAATCAATCAGTCTCACCAGTCCTGAGCAAATACAACGTGTGGTGCATGTGTACGCAGTTCTGCTATGGGTGATATCAACCCCAGGACAAGGTAGTGCCCGAGGCAGCGCGTATGAACCACAAGACAATGGATGCCCTGTCCTGTAGGCCCAAGACTACAGCCCAGACAAAAGAGCCATGTCCATGTGTACACATACACACATACAGAGCATGCTAGACACGAGAAGAAGCACGAACCTTTCTTCTTCCTGTCTTCTCGCTCAGTTGAATGGAAGCCTCAGATTTCGTATCGTCTCACCTGTGTATGAAGGAAGATATGTAATGAGCTCTCGTACACTCACATTGTCTCTCTGGTCTTGGTCCGGCATCTTTGCATGTGCCGTAACTACAAAATAACATGTTTACGTGTATGTAGTCGGATATCTATGTCCATATGTCCATCCACCCCTCTATGCCTGAGGCAGGACATCCCGTGCCTCCCTTGCTCTCCCAGCTCTTGCTTCTGAAAGGCACGGCGAGCAAGCCCAAGTAGTTGTTATTTCCCGAAGCTGCTGTTGCAGTTTCAGTTTCCGCTGCTGCTGCAACGGCAATGGCAATGGCAATTACCATCTAGTCTGGTCTACGCAATTGCCATTTGCGTTGCCCAAGTTGCCCAAATGAAAATCCGGGCCGCTCTTGCTCTGTTTTTATCTCCTTCCTTCCTTCTCCTCGCGCTAAGTCGCTTTTTTTGCTTCTTCCTGGCGGATGGATCCCTCCATCCTCGATCCTTCCCTTTGCCTTTTTACTCCATCTAGATGAAAGATACAATGAGACTCGGCCCATGCCTCCAACTCCACAAGCATTTATGTATGCCTCTCTGTCTTTATTTGTGTAGGTCAGGCGTAACAACGAAGAGCCACGCTCTTTTTTTGCCTCCCACTCGGCGAACCGTACAATGACTGGTCCCCGACCGCAAAGGTAATGCTTGTCGGCATGCTCCAGCCAAGAAGGCAGAAAAAATCTTCTTCTGGGCATTGCTTCTTGGCTGAGAGTCTCGACCCCTACAGACAGATGCAGTCAAAAATAAAAGAAAATCGATGTACTTCAATACAAGTTACATGTGGCTAACCCCAACTCAACTGATGCTCACGGTTTCGGCCGTTGCGCACCAGGGCAGCTCCTGATCAGGGGACCAGCCTCTCAGTCAGTCAGCGGGTGGCCTGTCTCACCCAGGCGAATCAACTGCTGAATGTCAGAGTCCAAAGCCTAAACTTACACTTCGGCTTTAAGACTGAGCGTTGAGTTCCAAGGGGGCTATCTGTCATTTGCAGGAGGCATCAATCGGCCCAGTTTCTTCATGGGCGCGTCAACTCCAACGGGCCCAGCACATCTGTCTGGCAGTGCTTACTCGTCGCCTCTCTCTGTCTCGTCTCATCTTTGCACTGGCGGCCCCTTCCCACTGGCTTGTTGTTCTTGGCAGTCAGTCAGTTTTTTTCTATCCATAGATGCCTCATGAGCAGCGCCGGGACATGGTCTCAACTCCGGCTTTGTGCAAAGCAGAGGCATAAAGAAGGCCTAGACGAGCACCCCGAGGAACACAGGATCATTTGCCTTGCCAGCCCATTGCAACGAGAGTGGTGCCTCGTCTGCTCGGGAAATTTCTCACCTCTTGTTTTCCCGCCAGCACTTTCTTTGTGTGTACCGTGCGTGGTCGCCGATTCCCCCGCTTTCTTCCTTGGTGTGTTCCATGGTTACCATTATGAATATTATATGGTAGTTATACCAACTATGTGTTGCGTTGTGTTGCTGGCGGATGAATTAGGATGAGACGTATCAAAGACACTATGTTTGTAGACAGACTCAAAAAAGATGCCGAGGGATTATCAGAAAGGATTGCTGCCAGACAAAAAAAAAAAAAAAAAAAGAGCACCAACAACAACGGCATGTCCACACCCTAGAACTTGATCTTCTCCCATGTTTGCTTTGCACCTCTACCCCATTCATGTGGCCGTAAAAGAGCACATAAACCTCCTGGCAACAACGCCTAGTTGTGTGAAAAGGGAAAAGGGGTATCTTGTTCAAAACTGAGGCAGACATGATTCTCATACTCAAGCCTGTTCTCGATACCACACATTTCTGCTTGCACAAGTAACTATAGTTGGCTCCAGGGCGAGCACTCTAGCCAAAGTACGAACCACCAGAACCTGTAACTAGTCATCAGACAACACAAGGACCGCGCGAGTTGGGCCGATGTATGTATGTACAATATTTGTAGTTGGTTACGGAAAACAACACAAAGTCTTTCCGCACTAGCCTAGTACTTGTTATCCTGGGGCTATGACAGGCCATGTTTGACAGACGTCGTCTTGGAGCAGATGACGAGACGAAGGAGACAAAGATCGACCATTCGATTCAACAAGAGCATTCTGGCACTTCAAGTCAAGACAGATCCTAGAGGAATACAGCACAGCTACTTGGACAAATACAGAAGGAATAGGGAGCCCTAGCTGTTAAGCGAAAGACGAAAAGCGAGGTGGTTTAAAGGAGATATCTCAACCCCCGCTAAAGATTGCGATAGCGACGAAATGCAAATCGAAAAACTTTCAAGTAACAGCGACGTCACCTTTCGGCACTATTTTAAGCTCTGTGACTCTGTTTGCATGTTGTGCTCGTCACACTAGTACCAGATATATCCTCGGGAGCACCTTACCGTTGTTGGCAGCCTTCGTCGGCTTGTTTAGAGCCCAAATTTCAACGATAACCCGACTGTGCATAGGGTTGTTGAAAATAGGGTATACAGGATACAAACCAGGAATATGCTTGCCATCACATAGCAACGCTGTTCCTTTGATTCTAGCGAGAAAAGTAGAAAATTTCCTGCGCAACTTGAGGTTTGTTTTATCGATAACTAGTAGTTGTGGGCAAGTGAACAGATTTACGTCCAAAAAGATCGCAACGAGCTGATCGCTATCTGAAGTTTGTCCTGTTTTCCATCGTGTACTTTCACTACTATTCTTCAGGTCACACTCAAGCTGTACAAGCACCAAATAAGGGTTATCATGTGTATAACCCTAAGTTATAGATACACTTCACGAATGTCTTGGCTTCATTTTCAGGGCTGAATTGTACCTAGGCGGAGTTTTTTTTTTTTTTTTTTTTTTCATAAAGCAGACGGCTGGTTTCACTTGTTGAAATCTTCCGGCCATCTCTATCTCCGAGTCCTTCTGCCAGGCAAGTCGGTGTGCAGACAGGCAACGGACCAGAAGAGACCGTAACATGTTTATGAGACTAATACGTGCGTATGGGGTGCATGGGGTTGTATTGATCTGTGGCATAAAAAGTGAGCAGCTCAATGTGGAGAAGCAAAACAAAGAAACAAGAGACGGAGCATTGGACGAATTGGGACGAGAAGCCTGTCAGGCTGGAGGGCTGTAGTGCATGTCCTGCATGTCTATGCACACACGCACAAGTATATTGTGCATACGTGAATAGCTCCTGGTGCATAGCGTGGTGTGTGTTGGATCATGGGCGCCTGTTTATGACATGGATGGTTCTCCTTGTGCGTTACTGAGACTTCATAGCAGCACACGTGCAAGTATATTTCGTCAAGGACATCGGCGCTAGGCAAGAACGGGCCGCCGGCCCAAAAGTCGCCCGAACATGGCACCCTCGCGGAACCTTGACTCCTCCTTCACTCCCCTGCGCTCCTTTTGCTGCTTATTATGCCTGACCTGGGCTCTAATTGGTTGGTGGCGGCAGCCTTGTCTAGAAGCGGACCTGAGCCTTATCCCAGCCACTTGCAGAGCACATCAAGATCCAGACGAGGTTGCGAGGACGCCCCGAAAGGCGAAGCACCAGAAGAGCGGCGGAGTGGATGAATGTGACCGCCATGTTGGAAAAAGATGTCTAATCGCCAGAGCAGGAGTTGAGCGGAGACGGATGTCAAAGGCCAAGGTTGTCCGCGAGAGAGAGAAAAGACTCTCGCTGGTTCTAGTTCATTCTACACTCGATACACATGCTTGGCTTGTGTACAAAGCGTCATGTCAGTCACACACGCTGACTTCTTATCACATGAAATAGGATTCCTACACAGGAGTGACAGTGAGGCCACATGTTGCCACCTAAAAAAAAGGATGGTAAGCCTTGACCTTGACCTTGACCTAGAGCTATAGCACTTGTCTTTGGATGATGACGGGAGTCTTTATGAACCTGTCGACTTGGGAGGGATACTTAGCACAAGACAAATGATCCTTGTACATAGGGCACTAGGTCCTTGAAACGACTGACTAGCACTGCTAGTAATAGTACATACCTGTATACAGGCGCATAAGTGACCAGTTGCCTCAGCTTAGCACGTCAAGGGAAGGGAACAAGACACATTCAAGGTTAAGAAAACTCTCCAAGGCTCTAAGCCACATGAATCGAAGAAGAAGGACCACTGTTGCCCTTTTGTTTCTATTCGATTGGCTATTTTTCAAAGTAACCAAGTCTACTCGTGCTTGTACACGCTTGTAGTCTAAGTTTTAGGGGGCAGGTCTCAGTATCGGATAGCAGTTAGGTTATGGAGTCATTGAAACACACAGCCAGGAAAGAAACCATTGATTCAGATCAGCATCCAGAATATCAGGGCGCCTATGGAATTACAAGATAGGCTGTAGTTATATCAAAAGCTGCGCCTGGCTGTGCTGGCCGTTCGGCCCGGCTACTTCTCTGCCGCCTCTTTCTCCGTGGTGAAGATAGACTTGTAAGCACAAACATACACAATGTGACCACGCGTATTTCCCAAAAGTTCCTTGCAGTTATAGTCCCAAGTCCTGTTTCTTGAAGAACTGCTTCTTGAAGAACTAGCTAGTTAGTTAATTGTGTTTGATAAAAGTACACATGATAGTGAGATAGTTACGTTCTTTGCTAGAATAGTGCAGATTAGGGCTCATTAGCGATAATATCTATGATGCCATCACTTCTTCAATGCATAGATGGCGAGCCAAGCGTAACCAGAAACGTGTTTGTTTTTGAGGGTTGTAACTATTTGGCTACAGTTCCAGTGGCATTTGAATTGATCATACTGACCAAGTTTGGTAGTGCTACGTGAATGTTTTGGGATGCTCGCAAAATAGACCGCAAAGGGGCATGGGATGATATCCAAAGATGTTAGCTATACGCGGCACTTTGCAAATTGTTTCCAAACAACCACAGGCGTGATGCACGAGCCTCAGATCCAGTTTAGTCTCACGCACATAGCAAAGAACTCACATGCTCTAAGGCCAAAGCTCCCGAGTCTTCCACTCACATCCCTCGGCTGTGTACACCCATCTCTTTGCCTTTGAAGAATCGGATAAATCGACATAGTCTACTTCGTCGGGCACTAGAGCCACCACACGAAAGTTTCCTCGTGCCACTGGATCGTTCAGATCTTCCACAATCTGTCCCCGGCCCAGCCCGTCTCCCCCAGATCCATCGCTCACTGGTGTTCCCGGAGCAGGATTGCGGAAACTACCGCGCATCACAGGACTCAAGTTCCCAAAATGTGCCGTGACTTCGCCGGCCCAGCTCCAGTGTTTGTTTGCCACATCTGGCTGCTCTTCCCCATGAAAATCGTTCCCAACATGTCGCATGCGCTCCTGTAGCTTGTCCCGCACCATACTCGACTTGCCCGTATCATCGTCTGCATCCTGTCCAAGGAAATATCCCCTGCCTCGTAACCGCCACTGTGTCATGGTCTCTGGGAGCCAGAAAACACCTTCAAATGGCCCCCCGCCGCCGCTGGAGTCGCCTCCTAGTTCGTCGACCTTGGCCATTCGGGTGTCGGTCGTGATACAGAGCACATCACTCTCCCACTGTCTTGGATTCAACTTGGCGGGGTTGTGTGGGTTGTGTGGCAGGTCCCCCCAGAAACCGCGGAACACAACGGTGCGTGCTCTAGGCTGAGGGGCTAAGAAAGAAGTCGATGATGCATCGTTGGTAGAAGAGGGAGCCGGTGGGGTATGGACTGTGCTCAGGGTAAAGACTGGCATCAGAAGTTTGGATACCTGCGAGTTGAAAGTGGCACGCCATGGGGCGACGGAATTGAGTGAGGGGGTCGTCATTTGAAAGCGAGGGTGTTTGAATTTGAGGATTGCTGCGTGGATGGAAGACGGGTTTTATTGTGTGTGATGTGTTGTCTTGTGAAAGTTGGGCAGAATGTGGCATGATAACTGCCCCGTTGGTAACACAAAACGACAGACCCTAGTATGAGAGGTTCCGCAGGGTTATTGTGAAGGAAATGGGGGAATAGATGACTACATATTGTCCTATTGTCCTGCAGCTCAAGATAAGTCTTGAGTAGGTTGAAGCCGGGCAATTATCATCTTACCAGCGTCAAAAGCATCATATTCAGTTTCATTGCCTACAGGCGGACATTCGTGGATCGTGGATCACTCCCCGTACTTTGTTTCGGAGCGTATGAATCGCGGAGACTGCGTACCGTCGGGGCATATCCGGCTAAACGTCTGCCTGGGAGTTGACAATTGCCTGAATTTGAAATGCAACAGTTAGCTAGGAATATGCGATGGTTAACTCAAGTCAGAGTCATTAGGTCACGCTTACCTTGAATAGCCGCGCCTACGACGGCAATTGCTGGCTGGTTTGGCTGCCTCACCAACGCCTAAGCCGCTGTATGTACAACTCCTGAGAGAGAAAAAGTAGCGAGCTACTCGTATTTTAAGCCGGCAATTGCAGTAGAGGCAACTGCACTAGGAGAAGACCTGTTGAACAGGCTCTTTCCTCCTTTGCGCTAGGGCGGGCATTGGCTAGTTATCTGCTTATTCAACGTTGATCAAC
Source organism: Berkeleyomyces basicola (assembly GCA_003671435.1). NCBI lineage: Eukaryota > Fungi > Ascomycota > Sordariomycetes > Microascales > Ceratocystidaceae > Berkeleyomyces > Berkeleyomyces basicola. The sequence continues at coordinate 953,268 of PJAC01000008.1, read as the reverse complement.
TGGCATCTAATAGTTATCGACTTGCAACCTTTCCTGTTCCTCTTTTGTCGTGTCGTTGAGCTTCGAATCACTTCTTACCACTGAGTCGCTTCGCATCATCACAGCCTTGCTTTGTCCAATCACGACACGGCAGCGCCATCACGCCGTCACAAAAACTCGCATTCTGGCTGTGGCGTGGCGCTTTGCCGACTTCACTGCTCTGACTCGTTTTGCTGCCTCGCTTCTTTCGGTCTTTTCTTTCTTTGCGCCCCCATGGCCGACGACGCCAAGACCTGCCAACTCGCCCACAAATTCAAAAACCAAGGCCCAGTGCCGACTTCTGCACCTAGACGACGTCTATCTCCGATCTCTTCTGCTGTAGCCGACTTGGCGCCCCAAAACTTACCGTTGAGACTGTCTCATGCCGGCCGCCCTCCCTCGCCCACACCTAGAAAACAGTTATACGCAAGCTCCCTGGCCGATCGAGTCTTATGGCGCTGTGCCATCCATACAGTCTTTTGCATACTTTGATTGGGGGCAGTTGCAAGCGCTGTGCGCAGTCTTCACACGCCGCGCCGCTGTTCTGGTCCGGTTAACTAGATCTCACAGCACTCGAAAGCCCGAGTTGAACCCACACCAACCATGAACCGTCCGTTCCAACACGGACCCGACTTGAGTCCGGCCTTGGCTTCAAGCAACGCCGTGGGACCACCGTCGTCATCACCTGAATCATCTCCCCACACTGATTGCCCTGTGCCATACCCATCTTTCCAGCCCTTTCCACCGGCAATGTATCCACACGGCGCGACATATTCCACAAAGCCCGTGGTTCCAGGCCACACCTACTTCCCTCCAGCTTCTCTACCTTCTTTTCCTACATCTATCCCAGAGCCCCCGCTGTTGGGGCTTACCTCGGCCCCCTCCAGCCAAAGTACTACACCGGCCAACGCCCTACCCTTATCAATCAGTATGAGGCCAATAACAACACCTCCAACGACTTCCGTCCCGAAACATGACCTTACTAGTCACACTGCTTCTCACGATGAGACTCGTGATACTTCTAGTAGTGCTAGTAGTCCATATGGAGATGGAATACCAGCGGCAGTTGTGAATGGGACAGCCTCTCGCCAGGAACGGAGGAAGCAGAATAAACAACGGCGAAATAAACCCACATTATCATGTTTTGAGTGTGTGGAACGAAAGACCAAGGTGAGCTACCACTGACAAGTTGCATGACCCTCGAAGTCTCTACTCTACCCGAGTATGAAGACTCTCGAGGCTGGCGGGACTTAATAATTCTGATCATATGTGCTTGTGAAACTTATGCATATTGTTATACGCGACCATGTCCAAATCTCATCTTCTCGGGATACAGATTTCAACAAGCCAAAAGACTGACATTTTTCTCTGATTAGTGTGACCGTGGGCGTCCAACATGTTTTGCTTGTAGGTCCTGAACTATATACTGGCCCAATCAACCCTTTTCCAGCCGACTATTGGGTAGATAGCTAACAATGGAGAAATAGGCGTGAGACGAAGCTCGCTTTGTGCGTATGACCGCGTTGCGCAAATATTAGAGTGGGTTTCATCTTGAGCTAAGAATTGAACATGCGCTGATGTCATTGATTTTAGAGAGTCGCATCGAAATTCTTCCAATGGGCCACGCATGACACGACCGTCCTCTAAACGGCCAAGTCACAACAAACACTCAATTGCGCCCAACATGGCTGATCACGGCATTCTTGGGTCGATATCGTCTACTTCACAAGGAGCAGTGGCACTATCTACTGGACTCATGTCCAACATGCCCTTCTTGGTCCCATCCGGGAGCAATGTGTTTGGGGTTGGTGCTCAACACCCGTTTGCCAACTACTGGACTTGTGAAGGCGGCCTTCCAGAGGTCATTTCCGTGATCCCGTCAAAAGCGCAGACTGACTCTCTCATGGCTCGATATTTCGAATGTGTGGATCCGGTATATCCCATGATTCACCGACAAACATTTTATGCAGACTACGAACACTTTTGGCGCATGCCGGATATAGAGCGGCCACACGCGGATGCTTCATTTGTCGCCCTCCTTTTTGTCATGATAGCTATGGGCGCCCAGTTTGTTGAAGATTACCCATGCGAAGAAAAAAAGAACATGGCCGAGTTTTATGCTTCAGCTAGTCACCAGTCTTTACGGGTGTACTCATATCTTAGTACGGCGTCGGTGACATCAATCCAGGCCATGGTGCTTGTCACATACTTTTTGATCAACGACAACCACGTGTCTGATGGTTGGGCGTTTGCTGGTATTTTGATGCGACAGTCCTATGCCATGGGGCTTCACCGAGACCCCAACATTGTTACACCCCACGCGACGCTGCTGGAGAAGCAGCAGCGCCGCAAACTATGGCAGGCGGTGTTGTTACAGGACACGTTCCTGACGATATTGCTGTCTCTACCACCAACAGCTACCCACACGGATGTTGCAGTTGACTCCCTTATTGAAGACGACTCATCAATTGCGAATAGCGACCCAACGGACACTCTATACATCAAGTGCTCGTGGACCTTGGCGAACCTCGTTCAGGAGTCTATATGTTCTCCGCGCTCTCTAGACCTCCCCATCTGTACGACGGTGCGGCACAAGGCAAAGCTGATCAATGAGTTCAAGAGTGTCTATCGTGGGTTTCCTGACTTATTTAGATGCTGGGACAAGGCGGCGTTAAGTGCTCGAGTGGCGACTGAGGGGCGAGCTGTGCGACAGACCCTGTGGCTGACGAGCAACTTCTTTCACAACCTGATGCTGGTTAATGCCTCCATGAGCGACGAGGTTCCTGTTAATGTCCGTGGGACACTGGGAGCGGCACATGACGCAATGACGTCATTTTTCCTGCTATTCGAGTTGTTTGAGTCGGAGGCGCGCATGTGGTGGGCGTTTAACCACCGGGCATTTTTGGAGGCGCTCTGCATTAGCGCAGTATTGAAGAAGCATGCTGACGACAAGGACAGCATTGATGAGACGATTTATGACCGGGCGAAGCAAGATTTATGTAAGTGCCACTGACTGACTGACGGCTGGTGTTTTGTTTTTTATGGTCACTGCAGGTCGCCCGCTGGGAAGCTTGGAAAGCCCGAGGCCGATTACCCAGGGCTCGGGGAAAAGTAAAACGCCGACACGGATTTGCTGACTTTGCCTGTCCCTTTTGTGTAGCTCGGATGGTTGAAATTATGCAGCAAATGGGAGACAGGGGATCGGAGCTGGCACGCACTCGAGCCAGCGTGCTGAAAGAATATCTTCAAGATCTCAAGTAAGGTAATGGTATGCATGTGGCTCCTAGGATAGTTGTCTACTCTACACATTTGTGCATCGTAGCACAATTGCTGGCCGTGTTGGCTGGTGCAGAATATTTAATCCACGGACAGAGGATAATGCAGAGGAAACGCCCCATTGCTACTTGACCAAGAGAAGCGGGGATTCTTTGTAGGCTGCAGTATTTCAACAGCAAAACTCCGTCATTTTGGTTCACAGGTCAGTGCTGGGTGGCCCTTTATTGTTGTCTGCGCAATATGACAGGGCCCTGTCTGTAGCCATTGTTTGGTATTTGGGGGCAGTACAGTGGTAGACCTGCGGTGATTTCAAGTGGTGGTGAGGTAATCGAGCAGCACAGCACGTCTTTGTGCTGAACGCGGGTGCGGCTTTGCCTCTTGTCGATCATGGATGCGATTTAGAGTTTGGACCTGGATTGGGGCGCAGGCAAATAGAGCGCGACGCTAAAGTTGAAGTCATTCTTGTCAGGGCCAGGGCCAGGAGTTTGGCTGACTGGCCAAAACTAGCTAGTGGGCAGGGAGGGTTGAAAGCTGGGGAAGAGCTCAGTAAGATCAGGGGCTCCATCGCCATCTCCATTATCGATGGCATCGACGAGCGGATCGCGCGACCGAAATGCGGCAAAAAAAGGTTGAGTCGCGAGGGATTGCTCAGACAAGTGAGATTGACTCGGCTGGGCTTTGATGTGGAGATGGGGAGGGAGAAGCAAAAAAAAAAAAAAGAGACTGACCTGACTCCTAGTGACGGTTTGAAAAAAAAATACAGGAATGGAATCAAATCCCAACGGGGCGTGGCATTTAATCGCAGGTACAAGTACAAGCAGCTGCCATTTTATGGACAGCTCTTTCCTTGTCTTCCGGGCACCTGCTTTCCTCGGTGTGGTGTGTGCCTGTGCTCTGTCCCTCTTTCCTTTTCCTGTTGCCGTTGGGTATCTTTTCCCTCCTTCTTCATCCAGTCTCGAGCTGTTCCGTGACTCTCCGCTTTAAATCATCACGCGACTGTCTTTTTTATGCTTCGGGGGGCCTAAAGCACCTCAATTCTTTTTAAACTTGTGATCCTTGGAGCGGGTTTCCATAGAAGCCTTGGTCCTCATAGGCGCAACTGAACCACAACAAATACAGCCCACCGGCTTTTTATTTTTCTTGGCGGCCAGAGGCGGCAACCAATTCGAGTTGTGCGACGAGCGGCCCGGAGCGGCTTCGGCATCATGATTGTCCCCTATGCCGCGGCCTGGACGGCCTTTGGGAGCTTCGTGCTCGCGTCGACTGATAGCTACGGTACGGCACATGTATCCGCCACACTTTCCTCCGTCTGGCCCGGGACTGCTGGTTACTGATGTTGATGTGATTTACAGCCGGCCATCTTCCCGACGCGCAGCTGCATATGCGCCTCAGTACGAACTCGGATACCCAGCTGGTGAGTCGCCTTGATATCTTGGGCCGGTGCTTCTTTTGTGTGTCTCCATCTAACTCGGCGGCCATGGCCTTGCTCCTAGGCATTTCAAGTTGCCGTTGGTCCGTCTACTCATTTGTGCGGCCATGCCGGTGTTACTCTCAACGGCCTCCAGCTTGCACGCGGTACCGATGGCTGGGGATCCGGCGACATTCCCATGGCCCTCGATGCGTTGATACCGGAAAAGCGCGATGAAAAAGAGACAGACGCCGATAAACGCACATCGCACACTTCTGTTTCGTCGCTCTCGGCAATTTGGGACTTTGAGTGTCACAGGACCAGCGACAATGAGCCCGAGTCTGAGACCCTGACCGTCACCTTTACCCACGCCCAAGTCCAGCACACTTCAACGTCACGCACGGCCTTGAGCAACTCGACGACAACCAAGAGCACGCCTATTCAGAATGCCGTGTTCAAACTGCTCATTGATCCCACCCGCCAGTCCAAGGTTGTGCAAGTTCTGGGAAGCGATCTGATGATTGCTGTGCCTCGTCAGGACGATACTTCAAATGAGCCGGGCCTGACCAAGTTCACTACTCCCCGTAACACTGATCTTCAGCAGGCCATGGTCGAGCTGGAAATTGTGCGACGCCAACGTACAGAGGTCAACCGCCTCATTGCCGAGTATGAAGCATACATTGGCTCCTTGACAACTGATGTGTTGTGTGAGATTGAAAAGCCTGTTGATAGCAACGCTGATGGTGCATCTGACAACACCAACATTCCACCCAACAACCTCAACCAGTGTCAGAGTGTGCATTGTGTCATGAAAACACTGGTGACACAGATCTCTGGGAGAACCAACAAACTCATCAAGAACATATCACACTCGCCCAAGACTAGGCATAATGCCGATGAAAAGGGCACTTGTCGATTCCCATACTCGGTCTCTGGAAACAAAGATGTTGATTCTACCGACCCCGTTTCGTCTCCGTCAAGACCTGCTTGGCCGCCGGCATTCTGTGGGCCTGTAGCTGCTTCAGGTTCCCGACCAGTAGGGGGCCACGCACCCAGTGGGGACGACTCCTTGATTAACACGGGCCACTCCAGCGACGGCCCCAAATCGCGGGTTTCATCCGGTGACGACCTGACACATTCTTCCTTCTTGTCTGGCTCCTCGGCATCAGACGATTCCGCCGATGATGAGGCCTTTTGGTTACTAGTTGCGCAGAACACCATCGACGTGATTCTTGTTTTTGCCGGCTTTATCTTGGTGTGCTTTATTTTCAGGGGCCTTGTTCATTGCCTGCATCCTCGCAGCGAGAAGCATCCAGACTATTGCGACACTGATAGCTCTAGCTTCTGGGAGCGCTACCAGGCGTGCAGCGGGCGTCGCCTGCGTTGCAAGGCTGCGTTTAGAAGTTACATGCGTGGTCTGTTTGGCGCTGACCCCTATTGTGAATACGATGGCGAGGAGGACGATGAAGAGAAACAGGCAAGGTCTGTGACCTATCAGGACCCTGAAATTCTCCCGATGCATAGTCACCCGGGTTCCCCAGGTCGTGCCCTGTCACGCCCGCCTTCTTACTGTACTACCGCCTCTTTGCCTTTGTCCGAAGACCCTATTGTCAGCTATGGCCGGCCCCGCGCCTCGTCCCAGTCGTCGTTGAGTAGTAGAACATCACAGGCTTCCCGTACATCGATGCATAGCGTATCGGGCATGTCGACTGCTTCGGCTTCATCTGGATCAACCACCATGGAGCAATCATTTGCCCAACTTCGAGCCGCAGTATCGATGGTCGGTGACATGGTTGCTGTTGACCGTGGCCTGTGGCAGCGCATCGTTGGTTCGCGCCACCTCCGCACGCGCACAGGATTTGGCGTTGCGAATTCACACGTGGATCCGACACAGGCGCCGCCCGACCCAGACGCGACTTCACGCATAGAAAGGTTGCCGCGCGCGGTGCAGAGCTGGGCTCCGCGCCCCATGAGCCCCGAAAGCACACGCTCGCTGTATTCTATTCCGCCGCGGTACGAGTATATTGACGAGGCGCTGCCAGGATACGAAACTGACGAGGAGGCTGGAGAGCTTGGTATGGAAGCCGCCGACCGATTCGATGGCCAATGGCTCTATAGTACGGATGCGACTGCGACTGCGGCGGTGTCTGTGGCCGGATTCGAGAATCGCGTGAGAGCTGATTGAGTGTTTCCGAGCATCAGAAGTCGCCGAGGCCGGGTGCTATCACGATAATCTCCTTTGTATATATTTTTTTTCCTTCGTTTATCTATCAGGATACTCTTTCCTTTGTATATACCTACGCAATGTACTATTTTTCCTTGGTTAATAACTCAACTCTTTTTTACACTACATGTTACCTACCGCGTGACTGGTTGAAGAAGGGAATACATGGTCACGATGTTACAAAGGCTTCAAAGTTTTTCGCAATCTGCGCTACGCCTGCGTCGAGTTCCCAGCCCTTGATTTCACATATAGTCGCATAAATATCAGCCAAGGCCGCATCCATTCTGTCTCCTGGGGTATCCAGGTCGCTCTCGGCTAGAATGCGGTCATCAGGAACAACACTGAGCACAGCCTCTAGCTTCTGCCTCGCAGAGCCCGACTTGGCCTTTGCCGACGGCCCGCCCAGGAGATTGACTGCAGACGAAAAAGAAAAGTAGACGGCACACGGGATCTTGGGATGCAGGTATTGCTGCGCCACGTCTTTGGGGCCCGAGAAAGAGTGCAAGCAGATGCGCGGAGGAAAAGGCTTAGCGGCGGCGGGTGTCACGGCGCCCTTGGCACGTGGACCGTCGTCGTCGCTCTCATCCGCACTAGACTCGGCTTCCTCCGCGCCCACGCCACGCGCAAGAAGCCGTCGCCGCTTGCGGTTCGCAACTTCCCGCTCATGCCCGCGCCACGTGTCTGCAAGGACCTCGTAGAGCACGCCGTGAGCCTGCACGCCGTGCGCACTGATGGGTCTATTGAGCTCGGCGGCCAGCGCCACCTGCATCGCAAGCACGCTGCGTTGATGCGCCAGACTGACGCGGTACGGACTGAGCCTGCGGCCGGCGCGGGTGCCCGGCGTAGCGGCGGGGGCGGGTGGCGGAGCAGCAGTCGGCGGCGGGTGCTCAGGCAGGCGGAAGGCGCGGTCCAGGCCGATCTCGCCGACCAGTGCGCTTGGGTGCGCGAGCAGGCGGGCGCGCGTGTCGGCAAGGAAGGTGGACAGGGAGTGCGGGGCGGGCAGGCGGGCGATGAAGCCGGCGTCGGCGGGCGAAAGCGGCGTGTGCATGTCAAGCACGGCGACGTAGTGGGCGGTCTTGAGGTTGGGGCAGGGTGGCGGCGCGCCAGCAGCGCTGGTGGTGGGTGAGTCGTCGTAGAGCAGGTGGGCGAACCACGGGTGCCAGCCGAAGGCGGCGACGACTTTGGGCGACGACTGGGCGAGCGCGGCGACCAGCGGCTGGTCCTGGATGCGGGTTGACATGGCAATCAGCCGGGAGATGCGCATCGACGCGATGCAGCCAGCGTGCTGCATGTTGTCGGTGGGGTGGCAGTGTGCGTCGTAGAGCGGGCCGGCGGCGGCGGGCAGGGAAGCGGCGGCGGGGCGGGAAGGATCGGCGCCGGAGCCTGGGTTGGGCTGGGCCTCAGGCTCCGGTGCCGGGGAGGCGTGCGGATGGTGGGTGCACATTACGACCAGCGGGAATACGAACAGGTGGGATGACTGCAGGCGGATGCGAGTGGAAGCGTCAGAGTCAGAGTCAGCGGCCAGGACGAAGCGGGATGCGCAAGGAGCACGCATGCATTGGCCGATGGGGCCGCTTAGTCAGCGGTGAGCTCTCAGGCTTTCGCACTTTCACATGCTCGCTGGGCCGGCTACACAGGGTGCGCCCACAGACTTTTGGGCAGAATGCTACAGCGGCCTGGGCCACTGTAACTACAGCGGGTTGGGGGCATGCTTGGGGGGCGTGAGCATCGCAAAGGATCCGGCTGGCGCAAGCTCGGCCCGCCCTGGACGTGGCTAAAAGATGATGCCGTCTTGGGTGGTTTTGTGGCCGTGATGCGAGCACAAGTAGCGTGGACCTTGAGTTTGTAGCTTGTAGCTTGTAGCTTGAGCCGCCTGAAACCTCAAATAGCGCCTCCTGATTTGTCTGACTCTGGGTTGTGGCCTCATGTCTCGCCACCCGTCACGCACGCCTTATCGGCTGCAACAAGAGCATCACCGCACGTCACTTTCATACGATACCCGCCCGCCCAGCAGCGTGCAGAATAGCGCAGGCTCCCTTCGCCCTGTGTGAAGCCCCTCTCTCCCTTGCCGGCGCTGCTTTTATATCCCGGCTGACGTGCCATCCTGGCCTGGCCGAGGTCGAGATTCTCCCACCCAACAACCCACACCCAGCCGGACCCCCTATTCCCGCCTGCTGCCCCTCATGCTGCCGTTCAGCCCCATGCGCACCGGCCTCGTGCTCTTCCTGTGCATCGTGACCGTGCCGCTGGCCATCTTCGCCTGCCTGACGACCGGCCTCGCCTTCGCCATGCTCTTTTTCCGCGTGTCGCTGGTCTACCTCGATCTTGCTCTGCAATGGATCCCCATCTACTTTGGCATGCGCCGCCTCCGGAGCCTCTCGTGGTTCTTCCCCTTCAGCCTGCTGCGCGCCCTGCGCGTCTTTGTGCCGTCGCTCTTGCCGCCCCTCCACCAGCCGCCGCCGCCGCAGTCGCACACGCCAGACCCGGCCCCGTCGGCTTTTGCGACCACGCCGCTGCCGGGCATCTCGCCCTTACACTCACGGCGCGGATCGCGGCGCGGCTCTCGCGCTAGCTCGTTTTCCGCGTCGGGCGCCGCACCCGATGACATTGCCGGGCTTACTATCTCCGAGGCCGCGCTGCTGCACACGCCGGAGCGGCGCCGGAGCAGCTTGAACCGCACTTTGAGCTCGGCCAGCTGCTTTTCCTACCGCGACCTACGTCCCATGGGGCTAGGTGAATCGCCTGCGTTCCATTCGGGCTCCTACTGGGATGCTGGTGGCGTAGGCGACAAACCCAAAAGCCGCCCGCGGTCGAGGGGAGACTCGTTCAAGGGCTTCTCCGAGGGTCGGGACCGAGGCATGGATTCTGCTGGCTTTAACCCAGCTTGGACTTCGCCATGGGGTGGAAGACTGAGTCCGGGCTACCAACCTGGCCGGGACGATTACGTGGATATCAAGCGAGCCATAAGCCATGAGGCTCTAGTGCAATGGTGATTTTTTGTGCTTCGTATAATAGGAACAGGAAGACGTCTGTAGGTACCAGAACTACCAACAATTAATTAAGCTGTATATCAAGAATAAAACAAGGGTACCAAGTGCCAAACACCAGTTCATAATCCAAGCAACCATAACGCCGACCCATCATGACATCATTACCGCGTGGTTCTTCACATGGTCTGCCAGAAATAGTTGGCGTAGAAAAAGCGCGAGAACTTCTTATCCATGTTGACCACGTGCACATCACCCTTGCGGTCGTTTCTAATGACCGCCTTGGCGAACTCGCTGTCCTTGCTGTCTCTCTCCAGCTCGATGCCCAGGCTGCGATAGACCTTGAGCCGCAGGAGCACCTCGTCGTCAATCGGGTCACGGGCGCGGCGCTGGCCATCGGCATCCACCTCGCCACCGTCGACGCCCTGCAGCTCGAGCTCTTGCAGGCGCGCCGCCAAGTCGGCAGCCTGCTGGGCCAGGCGCTCCGTCTCCATCTCGGCGTCGCTGGCGGCCTTGGCGGTGCGGAACTTTTGCGTGTCGAGACGCGCAATGGCTGACGCGTGTGTGGTGGAGGAGTGCGACGCGCTGAGCTCTTCATGCTGCGAGTGCATGGTGTTGAGTTGACGGGAGAGTTCTGTGACGGTTAGTACCGGGCGAAAGGGGGTGGGGAGGGAGGGGCAGGGACGAGCAGACCCGGCATGCGGACGTACTTTTCAGGGCCTGTTCGCATTCTTTCAGGCGCAGCTCGCGGGCCTGGTTCAGTGTCGAGAGCGACTCATTGATGCGGGCGATGGCGAGCTTGTCAGGCTCGATGTTGAAGTTGTTGATGGTATGACGAATCAGCTGGCAGACAGTCTCGTTGTTAGCGGCTGCGGTGATGGGCCACCAGTAGCTTTAGCTTACAGTTGCGGGTTCTTCGGCGAGAAGCATTGTGGCGGTGGGGAGTGATAGTCGGCTGTTCTGGATGTTTCTTAGTTGCGAGTCTGGATGGTGTATCGCTGTCGCCTTTCTTGCTTCTTGCGACAATCTTCGCCTCCAGCAATGCGCCACTTTGGCCTAGTTGGGCCGATTCAAAATAAAAGAAAAGACAAAGACCAGCGCCACATTCACCATAGTGACCGCGGGTAGATGTGGGGCATTTTTATCGGAAACAATAGGCTCGACGCCACAGCACGGAAGCTCAAGATAACCAACGCTGTGGCTTTGATTGGGCCATGGGCCATGGGCCATGGGGCACTGGACTCTGGCGGCTTTTGGCTTCTCTTCTTACACTGAGGCTCCTCTTTGGGGCCAAGGCTCAGGCAAGCCCATCGCCATTTGCCTCAAGAGGGCCCGGCTTGTCTTTTTTTTTTTCTTTTTTTCCTGCCCGTGATCAGCTGTGCTAGAAACTTTTGGGCGGCATATTTTCATTTGCCGAAAACCTCTAGAAGAATACACCAAGCTGCGGGACTTTTCGCCGCGGACCGAGGTTGTGCTCTCTCTACACGGAGCTCTACTGTATTTTTATTTTTTTTTCACATAGGGGAGCTTTGCTTCTAAACCGTCTCCATCATGGGTGCTGAACTGCCATGTGAGTCCCGGCCCTGTCTTCGGAATTGCGCCCGACCAGCAGAGCCCTAGGCTGTTCTGCTTCGGCCTCGGCTGCTGTGCGAAAAGGCCCTATTGCTAACTCGGATTGCTCCCCTTGCAGATGCACTTGATGTCGAAACGTTAGTCTACGCCTGTTTTCCCCATGATGACGCTGCAGATAGCCTTCCTACGTGCCACATGGCGGCACCGGAGCGTCGGCGCGCACGCGGATAGCTCCAGTTGACTAACCACTCTCACTTTCGGCAGGCCGTTGAAGCCCGACGAGCTGCAGGTCCTCCGGGCCCAGTACGAGAAGGAGGGCGATCTTGTTGGCATTCAGACAAAGTTCAACTATGCCTGGGTAACTATCTTCTGCCGTCTCGGCAACTCCAATGCCGGTGTTTGTTTACATGGCGCTAACACGTGACGTCTTTACCACCACCAGGGCCTCGTCAAGTCAAATAGCCGCGCCGACCAGCAGCTGGGCGTGCGGCTCCTCGCCGACATCTTCCGCCAGTCCCAGGAGCGTCGCCGGGAATGTCTATACTACCTCGCCCTGGGCAACTTCAAGCTCGGCAACTACGAGGACGCGCGGCGGTACAACGAGCGCCTGCTTGAGAACGAGCCGTCGAATCTCCAGGCTATCAATCTGCGCACGCTGATTGACGAGAGAGTGGCCAAGGAAGGACTCGTGGGCATGGCTATCGTCAGCGGTATTGCACTGGCGGCCGGCGTTGTTGGCGGATTCATTCTCCGTAATGCTCGGAAACGATAGACAGCAGAGTGGGCTGTGGTGGCATGTACTACGCCGGGCCAGGGAATAGAACCGAGGATGCGTGGATGCAGTGCGTGTTTGCCCAAGACAGGAAAACTGCTTCGGGCTATCCACCAGCTGCGGCCGGGCCTCGATGTGGCAGGACAGTCGGGCTTTTGGACAGGCCACACACGATAACGTGTCCAAGGCAGAGTTAATCCAAGTATCCACAGTGTTTTGTTGGGTGGCACGGCTCGCTTCGGGCCGGTGTTTGTGACCAAGGTGTATGGCCGGGCGCCCGCATATTGTGTGTCGGGCTCGATAAGGGCGATGACATGAGCTCTGATGGCATGGTCCAAGATAACCCTTGTAAGCCGCGTTAGGGTTGGCTGGCTGACATGCAGTCATCTTCTTTGCAGCGGACCTAGGCTGGCTTTGTTCAACAGAATGTAGATGATGGCCTTTGTTAGGAGACGCCGAGAATGCTTTGTATCTTGTATGGGTTATAGTTGCCGCCGGCTAAAAATTGCCTTGGGCTCCGGGCCAGTCCAGGCACATATTTTCCGTTTTCCACGACATGCGGCGATGAGAGGGCCACAACGCCGCCTAACATTTCGTTTGTTATTCGGCACCTTTGCTTTTGCCTGGATGTCTTTTTGTCGCACGCTCAGACGGCCAGCAGGCAGCTCCACAGCCACAGAACCGCAGTGTTTTCTTCTCGTCCACAGCTGCCCAGCAGCCTACCGCACATATCAAAGCAGGCCAAATCTTGCGCCCGGCCACCACCACCCCCTCCCCCTTTGACGTGGGCTGGTTTGGTTTGGCATAAGCTGCTGGATGGATGCATGGATGCATGGATTGGATGCATCGCTGGATGGAGGTACAAGCAGCAAGTACTCCTCTCCTTCAATCAATCAAACAAATCAAATCACGCCTCTTCCTCCTTCTCCCACTCTCCTTTCGCTGGACTTCCGACCTCCGCAACAACCAACTGATTGACTCTGGACAGCCCAGTCCGCCCTGATCAACCGGCTGCATTTCCCTGCAAACAAACACGGCGCCGTGCCCTTTTTTTCTGTTTGCGCCCGCCCTCGACTATTGGCTGCTGGTCTTTGTGTGTGCAGGCATCTTTCTTCTCGAAGCTACCATCCACCATATCTTTCTCTGCTTATTCGCCCTAACAGCCACAAGCTGCCTCCACGCCTCCGCGGCCCGCAACAGACACGCAGCCACTCGCTCAGTCGGGCAGACAGACAGAAAGCCAGAGCCTGCTCTCCTCTGCCCGCCCTTGTGCTGCCCAATTTGCTCTGCTCCTGTTTCGCTGACAACAGCGAGACTTTGCTTCCAATCTTCCAACTGCTCGCTGCCCTTTTTATGCTCGACCCGGCCCGCCCGTCTGTGATCTCGACCAACTCATCTCGTTACCCCCTCGAGCCGCCTTCAGCTCGTCTTTGCGAAGAAATCTTTATCTTTATCCTCGCAACCTTGACCGCCACCACTGGCTGCCCTGCCACGCCGTAGAAAAGGCGCCCACTCCCGGATTTTGCCCCTTGGATTCCGCGCTCTTTGCAACAACATCTTCCTGACGTCATGGCTTCATTTCCAACCATGCGGCGCCGTCCGTGGCTCTCGCCCCGGTCCGGGAGCGAAATTGGATACTGCCATGCCTGCAACATTGACTTTTATCTGGCCCCCGAGCTGGCGGATGATCCGGTCTGCACCGCCTGCAATAGCAGAGCCGTTGAAGTTGTGAGTCGACAGATTCCCGGGAACCCGCCTCACTACGCTGTTTTCTAACACAATCTCGTCAATTATAGCTCACCGAAGACAGTGACCCGAGGCTGCCGCAGGGCCTAGTTCCGTTATCTAGTCTGCTCAACGGAACCAGCTACACCGACTCCCGTAGCTCCCGCCCGGAACACGGAGATGCCAGTACCGACGACACCCGACGCCGGAATACCTCGACAAGAATACAGCCCCCGTCAATCTTGCCAGGTCTACGAGCCATATTCGGCGGCCAGATTTCCAGGACTACACATGACGATGCGTACTCAGAGACCACAGAGTCAGAAATTAGCCATGGCGACGACGCCCGCCGTGCGACGACCCCTATGCCGCACATCTTTGACGACCTGACCAGCTTGATAAACTCGCCCATGACTCGCTCTACGGCAGGCCATGGAACGCGCGCCCACACTCACTCGTCCGCCTTCAACGCCTCTGTCGATGATGACGATGACGACGAAGAAGACGACGACGACGACGACGACGACGACGACGACGACGACGACGACGACAGCGAGTTTCTCTCTCGTATTCGTCCCCAGCGTCCCGAATCCGACGCACGGAACCAATCACGGACCCAGAACAACCGCGAACATCATCGCCAGTCGGAGCCGCAGCGAGGAAGCGAGTCTAGAAATCGCACCCACTCCTTTGAAACTCATATCCATTTGGCCGGTCCGCTAGTAGTGACACGCAGCTTTTTCAGCGACGATGAAGCGTAAGTTGCCCAACCCACATCTAACGAGGTTAAACTGACAATTTGATATCCCGACAACAGGAACTCAAACGATCAGCGAATACATCCCTTGCACATTTTCCACGGCAACCCTCCGCTTCGCCCTGTCCAGGCCACTCTTGACAACACGGATGAGACGGCGAACCTGGGTTTTGCCTCGCTACTCCCAGCCTTGTTTCCCATGCGTGAACTCCTAAACATGTTATTTGGCAGTTCGGAATCTCGAGCTGTATCTGGCGATGCAGTTTCAACACAGGAAGCCTTCGACCGCATCATCACACAGCTCATGGAAGCCGAAAACCGAGCCCAAGGAATTCGCCCTACTGCAGAAGCCGCCCTGGAAAAACTTGAGCGTGAAAAGGTCGATGCTGCCTTTGTGGAAAAACACAAAAAGAGCCTGGAGTGCACCATTTGCTTGGAGTCGATGCAGGTGGGCAACGACATCATATTCATGCCCTGCAAGCACTGGTTCCACGAGGAATGCCTTTGCTCGTGGCTCAAGGAACACAACACTTGCCCCATGTGCCGCACCGCCCTCGAAGCAGCTCCGGTTACTCTACCGCGCCCATTCCAGTCTCAATCCATGTCGCCGGGTGAATCGGCCAACCCGCGCGGAGAAGGCTCCGCGAGCAATACACGAAATGCCGACAACACAGACGCCAACGAAACAACAACTGCGCAAGATTCTGCAAACAGAATAACTTCGCGAATCTATTTACCGCTGCTCAGGACCCGAATCGAATTTTCCAGATCCCAAAGCCACAGAGACTCCATTGACGAAAGCCCGACGACAACAACCCAACCGACAACCAGCCTTGGAAATGACGAGCGCAGCTCCGGCCGCCAATCACCGCCGCCTGCAGAGACCCCCCACAGCACTGAAGAATCCATTTATGCATTCATGAGATCATTTCAGGCTCAAAGGCAAGCAATGACTGCTGCCTTGGCAGCAAACCACAATAACAACGACAGCGACAGCAACAACAGCAACGGACAGCTCCCCAATGAATCGGCTGCTCAACGCGCAGCTCGCCTTCATCGGGTTTTGCAACCCGGAGGACAGAGAACTACTCGTGCGTGGGAAACTGCGTTTGGTGACTCTGGAGAACCCGAGACACGCCCCGACACGCGCTCCGAGACCGAGGGACAACCACCCGCCCGTGTGCATACATTCTCCACTCAGGCTTCCTCGCTTTCGACAGGACGTCCAAATGCCGTGAGCCTCATGGGCCAATTGTTGGGCGGATCGTCAGAAACAGGGAGTGGCTTCGGGGCCCATCTCTTTGTCGTGCCTGGACCACGGCAATATTCAACAGGCGACCAGGCGAATGATACTTCTGAGACTACGACTGCCAATGACACTGCGAACACTACGACTGAAGGAGCACAAAACGATATCCAATGGGCCACTCTAAGCATGGAAGCCGCCGAGACGCGCCAGCGCGACCGCGAGCGCCAACGCGAGCGCCAACGCCGCCTAGACAGCAGCAACGACCGCGAGCGAACAAGCACTAGACGTGAAGCTCCCTCGGCCCTCCCCGCTACTCTGGCAACCTTCCTCGGGTTCACAGTCGGCGACGGGCGCTGGTCGCTGCATGACCACGGCCAAAACTCGGACAGACACACGCGCAGTGCCGCATCGCAGCGCACGGCTGAACCGCAGGCCCCGCAGGAACAGGGACAGCACCAGAGCCCGTTACGGAGCAGCGGCCATGAGTCGCGGTGGGACTGGTTTCGCAGACTGCGCGGCCGCCGGTCTAGCCGAGGAGGCAACAACGGTGATGGGGATAATAGATGAAGAAAAAAAAAAGAACACCACCATAACTACTACCACCGATTTGTTATTGTTGCCGGAGAACAGGGGAAACAGATATAGGCCCGTTTTCACGTGCTACTTTAGCTCGACCTTCTTTTTTCCTTCTTTTCTTTCCCCTCTTTATGTCTGGTACATTTGTTTTCTCTTCTGTGTATGAGACGGGGAGTTTGGCTATCCATCCATACATACATACATAGCTACGCCCCTTGTTGATAGCCGCCAATGCCACCTGCATGATTAGGCCGAAACTGTTGATCTTGTCAACCGCTTCTTGTGACTAGAGCTGGCTTGAACCGACGTCGGGTTGGGAGGGGGGGCGACCTGACCCGACCTTTTCAACGCATCCAATACGGATGGCTTCCCGAATCCTCGGGTACCAGATTGGGTTTCATGTTTGTTCACTGTCCATCAATGGTATGGATTGGGTTAGTTATACGTCATGTGGTTTCTGTTTTGTTGTTGCTGCCATGGGAGTTTCTTGGGAGGGTTTTTTTCTTATTTTCTTATTTTTCGGGGTTTTGTTTTTCTTTGCTTCTTGGTCCAGTAACATGGATTCTCACGCAGGACTTTTTCTGTCTTCTTTTTTTGTCAAGCACTCTGATACATCTTTGCCATGTGTATCAAGAAAAACGGCTCGTTACAGCAGGAATCCTTTGGCAGGGGAATGCCTTGTTTCTTCTTCCTTTGGCGATGTGATGGTTGAGCGACGGTACATTCGCTATTATATATACATGCAAACTCAATCCACTTTGATGGAGTAAATCAAGGGAAACCAGTATTTCTAGCATCCATCAACAACCGGTTATTCAAATGGTGAAGTCGTAGATTAATCATTACAAATAACTAGTTACATATCTGTGCTCAATTGCACTATCACCGACGCATTGTCTGTGCATGTGTGCATGTATGTACATGAGATGTCACCCAATCACAAGGCAAGCCCCGTCCCATCGGCCGTCCAGCGATACAGCAGCAAAAGTTCGCGCCTGCGTTGCTGCAGCTCGTGCACATCGACAGGCGTGCGACCGCGGATCTGCGCCAGAGCGCTACGCATAACCTTGTTGAAGTTGCGCTGGTACTCGGTGGTGAGCGTGACGACGCAGGCCTCGTGTGCGCGGACAATCGTTTCGCAGGCCTTGACGACTGGCGCTGACGCGTCTGCCTGCGGCTGCAGTTTGTTGGCAATCAGGAGCAGGAGAAACGAGCCCTGCAGCAGGTAGATGCCGAAGAAGAAGGGCATGAATTCCAAGCCGGGGTCGAATTCTATTATGTGCCCGATGGCTTCGGCGGCCGAAACCGCGTGGCTGGTGGCTGCGACAAAGGCCGGCGTCGATATCCACTGGTCGGCGTCGTCGAGCAGGTCGACTGGGTCCCACTTGTCGGCGAGAAGGATGTGCAGCACATGCAACACGTGCATGCCATAGGCCGTGACAATATGTGTCTGGATGTCGCTTTCAATGATGCGGCCTGCCACGGAAGAGGACATGGGTGTGTGCGCCGAGTGCATCGAGGGTGTAGTGACATCGGAGCGGTGGTCGGGGTGATCGGGGTTCAAATGTGTTTTTTCAAAGCGACTTAGGCTACGTTCGTATATGTCCAGATGATGGGTGATGCTGGAAATTTGGTTTGCGCAGTCTTGGCTGGAGCGATAGGAGGGGCCGAACTTTGGGTGGTTCCGTGATTGGCGTAGATCCGCAATCTCGCCGAGAATGGTCATGAGGGGCAGGAAGTAGCCGAAAATGCTGTGAGAGGTGCACTCATAGCTCAACCCTCGCTGTTCTGCAAAAGCAGAGTTTCGAGAGTCATGGCCTTCGGAATTCAGCCCTAAAACCGGGTTTGGCGGTGTATAAGTCTCAAAGTTTCCGCTCTGCCATGCAATATCATTCATGGGTCTCAACAGCCCTTCGCATTCACGATCCAACAAAAATAGCGGCTGGTTGTAGCACAGAGATAAGTGGCGGTCTACAATATACGCGAGCCACCAAACTCTGCGCCGCTCCTCCCGCTGTTCCATGTCCAGCAAAGCCGATCCCATGTCGTCTTCTCCCTCGGCATCAGCATCGACATCCTCATCACCATATAGCATGTAGTGACTGGGGGCTGGAAGTTCACGATTAAGTTTTAGTTCTCGAGCGAGAGACCATGCTGCTGTCCACCACCTCAGGCTGGACCCTTTGTATTCGCTTGCAGAGGCAAGGGTTGCGAGGTGAATGTAGGTAACAACATCATCGAGCGTTCCTGTAGCACCAAGGAGACTGTTGTCACCAGACGAAGGGCCGCTACAGGTAGGTCCAGGGAGTGTAACCCCTAAACTGCCGAGTGTAGCTGCTACGCTGTCTATGCTGTTACCACTAGCCGGTTTATCTACCGGAGTATGAATCAACGGTTTCAATAGACTGATTGTAAGCTCGAGCAGCTTCTGACAGACCTTGCTGCGCGCCGAGGGGGTGCTAGTCAAAACTTGGGCATCACAAGTTTGGGCGGCGACCCATAGTATGCCGGCTAATAAAGCTGGCTGACACTGTCGAGGTTTAGTTGAATGCAAAAACGAATGCTTGCGGAAGACATAGCCGAGGACGTACGGCGAAGTAGGGTGGACCATGGTCGACGAAGATGAAGCAAAGTAGAGATCAATCAAGTCACAAGCCAAGGGTTGCGAGATGATTCCATTCATGTAAGGTACAAGCGGGGCGAGAACCGGGTATCGTAATACGTCTTGTTGTGACTGTGGTTGTTGTTGCTGGTGAAACATCTGTTGTAGCTGTGGAGCAGGAGGTGGTTGCATCTGAGTGACTTGGAACTGGTGTTGGTTTGGAGATGATTCAACAGGCATCCAGGTTGGAGATGTATTTCCGGGACTGACATAACCTGGAAGGGAATTCGCACGTATATGGAAGGGATTGGTGTTGTAGGTAGTAGAATTAGGAGTTTGAACCCCATAAGAAAGGCCATGGTATGTAGAAATGGACCTTTGTGGAGCACCAAAAGGAGAACTAGGCATCATATGGGCACTCATCGGTTGCCCATCATATGTATCAACGGAGCCATATGGATTAATAGGTAAGGCGTTTCCATTAGATATCTCACGATTCATGATTCCATTGGTTTCAAGGTTAGACGGATGGGGAGACAGTTCCTCAAGAGTCTCAAAGCTAGCATGATGTTGCGCTTGTCGTGATTCCCCGGGGATGACTAGTTGTGACATGGGCTCCGAATTTCTTCGAGACTTTTGAATAGCAGCTCGCTTCGCCATTTTCCCTGCCCGGCTTGTAGGCCGTAGTAGGGTGTGAAGACCAACTGGGCTGCTGGCTTCTCCGTTGCTTCTGGAAGAGACAATGACTTCATCAGAGGTCATAGGTGGAGTTGCAGAGATCTGGGAGTGATCTTGGGCGGCAGCTTGAGCAGCAGCTTGAGCAGCGGCCAAGTCCTTTCGCGAGACCTTTCCGCGCTTTTTTCGTTCCCGTATGTATTCGCAGCCAAGACCAAACTCTGTGGCTTTGTGTCAGTTCTCTTCTGGCATGTAAAGTGCTTATGCGTATGTACTACTTACCGATGCAATGAGCACATGGGTTCTGGCCATCGCACTTGGTCCGAAGCTGATTACACTGGTCGCAGGCTCTGCTGATTCTCTTCCTCACGGGCGCCGCAGTCTTGTGGCCTTTGCCAGTGGCACTTTGTTTTCCTTGAGGAGTAGTATCGGCTCCATGACTTAATCTTATGTCTGCTTGAGGCTGCTGATGACGCAACTGCTGGAGAGGATACTGAGCTGCGGTGAGGGCAGCCATGGCGTCCATGTTTTGGATTGTCGGGGTGACACTGGCCTCAGGGACAACGTTGGTAAGGTGATATGCGGCGTAACGTTGGGTAGGGTTAGACAGCATGGTGGACAGTCAAAATGAATATTTAAGGTGTAGAGTAGAGTTCAGATCAGGGTCTGGGGATGTTGCATAGCGCGATGATTGTGGCGGGCCGAGAATATCGAGGCGGGGCCGTATCGGTAGGCAGAATTCAAGAGAGGCGAATCGGGTAAATATGCTGGAAGCCGGATGGCCAAAAGAAACAGACAAGATCAGATCGGCCCAGCTCAAGACAAAACCGAGAAGACGGCTGCAAAGGCGAGAAATGCAGATGGAAGAACGAAGAAGAGAAAAGGCCAAAGCAGAGATGAAGTGAAAAGTGGGAACAGGGGAGAAAGAGGGCACGAGAAGAAGGCACGAGAAAGGTTTATAGGACGGTCAAGAGCAAACAGAGAAATGAAATAAACGAGGAAGGGGCCGGCAGAGCAACTGCCCTCGAAAGATATTATGCGTAGTTAGCGGAAGGCACCCAAATGTGGAAGCAACTGCCGCCAAGACGGATTATAGAAGGCCGTTCCTTCCTCTCTTCTGTCCTGTCTAATTATCGAGGCTCCTTCCTAATCCCGATATTCCACTGCGAGTTTGTGTGTTCCTCTTCAAGTGGCAGGCAGCTACCCCATGTCGATGCTGCAAGAGACCCCGGGCCTGCAAAGTACCTATGTGTACTTAGATACTTATACGCAAGTATACACACCGGGCGCTAAGGACGAGCAATTCCAATGTCATAGTTACATATAATAACATTGGTATTGTCGCCGTCTCTGCAAAGAGGCAAACGACAACTACACAAACTAGTCAAGTGTCTCTCGTGTCCAGGCTTGAGAGGTTTTCTCGGCTAGGTTCTACTATCTTTCGATCTTTTGGACAGTGCCTTGTTCTCCACACTCTGGATCTCACCGGTACGGTATGCATCCTCTGGCAGGCATCCTTGGCATTCTATTCTCCTCCTTCCATCCCAGAACGGGTCCATATCGACACCTGGTATGAAAATCCGGGGAAGGGCTTTGGGAGGTAGGACCACAAGCCCCAGGTTGTCAAGACGAAGGGAGCGAGCTGCTTGCTGGATGCATAAAATTGAGCCTGGATTTACGTACAGATGATGTAGATACAAATGCCACTCATGTACAGGAACAGAAACTCTATCTCTACGACGTCTGTGATTGACTCTCATACAGCCAAAGCTGAGTGAAGCCCAGAATTCTGGGACATTATCACACGTACAAGTAGCATGTTCCAAGATAGTTAGAATGTAGTAACTGCCTTTCCAAGTCATAGCCCACTTGAGTTGCAGTTGCCTCTGTAGGTAACCGATGGGAGTGTTACATAGAAGTAGTTGCTAGATTAGATTCCCGGGGGTGGAGCCTCTCTCCGCAAGTTACCTCGTTCTGACTTGACTATTCCTTTGTGAAATCCTCTTAGTCCAGTACTGACTTCGGAGGTCTTGGACCTAGTGTTTTGATTTGGTCCCTCTGGATTAGCATCCTCGGAGCTCTTTGCAAGTTCTAACAGACTAACAACAGCAATTGTTGTCGCCGTGGTTCTTTCTTTACAGGGGTTGTGGTGCCTTGTAGGATTACGCGCTCCAATAAAAGGTTCAAGGTGCCTTCCTTCCTCTTGAAAGAGTGTGGGGAAATGGGGTTCTGAGGCTAGTTGGGGTAACAAAACGAGGAGACGTCTTGTTCTGTGCTACAATTGCTCTTGTGGCAACCCCATTTCACGGCCCTAAGCCTCGAGTTGCGCCGTGGTTTGGCCGAAGGAGGGGGCAAGATTCTCGGTGTATACAAGGGCTCTGGCACAATTTGGATTAAGCTGACATTTGCGAGTACGGTACGGCTACAAGTATCCAAGTACTCGTAGCTACATACCCAGATAGTCACGGTTCCAACCATGACATGTGCTCCAAAGGCCTCACCTACTTGTTTCCCAGTCTTAACCCATCTTGCCGTGGTACAAGCGGCTCCTCGTTCTTCCGACTAAGAGCACACAATCTCTGGGCCTCTTGCATTTTCATCCGATTCTACTTCGCCTCACCGCTTTGACCTTGGACTGTTCTGAGCAAATCTTCTGCCAGCCAACTCTTTTATTGGTCATGGGGACAGGTGGGTGTGATTCTGTAGGGCTCATGGCGTACTCACTGCACATAGTCACAGCCATATGTCCGGCCGATGGTACAATGTGTCCAATGTGTAAGGGTCTATGTTGTTTCGGGACTCGCTTCGGGACAACGGCAAATTCGGCAAGAGCACATTGGTAGGGTTAATAGTGACTATGATGTGCACCTTAGGGTTATGTGACAGGAAGATCCTTGTGAAACCTTGGAATGACATGTGACAGTAGTTAGGTAACTGTACGTAATAGTAAGCCCTGACAACAACTTTGCTTCAATAACTAATAGTTAAACAAAATCTACATCTATCTCTTTTTCGCCTCTTTTTCAATGTTTGCTTCCGCGTCTGGCTTCCACGTGTTTCTTCATAGCAGTCTGGACCATGGCCATAGTATCTCTGGTCTCGATGATGGCTTGTACCAGATAGTATCCCGGAATAGCAATCCAGAATGAGTTCAGGAAGATGAAGTAGCCGTAGAAGTAGTAAGCCTCCGGACGACTGCTTTGTGTGCCATAGAGAATGCTTAGTAGAAAGGCGGTGCCGTAATATAACACATCACCGTAGATTTGACCAACACAGACAATAATCTGCAAGGGCAAACGCAACGGATGGTCGGTGATGGTGAAGACAACAAGAGTGAAGCATATGGGTCCCCAGAGATAGGCAGTGATGGACTCCATTACAATCATGAATGGATCGTTTGTCAAGTACCTTGAGTCAGATAGGGAATACTCCTTCCATGCCTGAGCCAGAATGTTGTCTGAGCGGGCCAGCGTGGAGAAGTTCCGTGAATAGAAGCCTGAGGAAAATAAGTGTTAGGTACGCGATTATACGAAAAAAACACCACTGTTCTCAAGTTTTACCTTCAAGAACAAAATGTATGAAGCCGTTGAGCATGAACCACATGACGGCTGTTGTCTCGTAGCGAGATAGCTTCAGGCGGCGAGCAACAAGAAAGGTTGGAGCTAGCACAAGAGAGATTGAACCTATGAAGCTGAGTAGAATTTGAGGCGTGGAAAATGTGTTTGGCACATATCCAATGATATCAACGCCCAATGGATAGTACGGAGTGTCTGTCGTCATGGCGAAGGCGGTGGGTGAGCTGCGAGTAGGAAGTACGGAATCAAGACAAGAGGTAAAGAAAAGAGTAAATACTGAATGTGAGTAGTTCATGTGAGAGTTCATGTGAGAGAGTAGTGGCCTTTTATGAAGTCCATGCTGCCAGTCGTTCCCATTTGGGGGCTAACATAAAAATGAAAAAAAAAGATTTACAAGTACGGTGTCTACAGTAACCGTAGGGCTGTCGTTTTCGTTTTCATCTGGCGGAGACCCCCAAAATTATTGGCATCGCCAAGTATCCAGGCATTGTTCAGGATAAGAACTAGTTGAGGATCATCTACGTGTAGCCTTGTTGGCTAGGTCCACAAATATGCCGGAGCTTGAAGAACGCATGTGTGCTTGTTAACGAAAAAGAAACAAGAACGAATACGAATCCGACGATCAACGACTTGGCATCAACTATAAGACGGAGAATTTTTAGGTGGTAGCGACTGGTAGAGACCACAATTTAAGCCTCCCTATAGTTAAGCCATGCGTCGTAGATTTTGGACAACGGAACATACGGGAAGCAAGAATGTAGGTGTGGGTATGTGTCGTCCCCGAAAGGTCTCCGGGTTAAAAAAAAAAAAAAAGCCGACTTGACTTGACTTGACTTGACTATATTTAACGTCTACCAAAATCACTAAGATCACACGACGCCGGATTGGTTACCGGACGGAAATTTAAAGTCCTCCGCTCGACACGCCGCATAGTTTCTGTGTGTTCGGGATGGCGCACCATCCCCAAGCCCCGAAGAACCAGTGGTCCACACTCCGCTATGAGCAGCAAGAAACACAAGTATAAGAGAAAAAAAAAAAAAAAAAAAAAGCCGGGTTGGGGAATCCGTCATATGTCGAGAATCCCTCGCGAGTAGACAGGTAAATAAAGACTTTCTCACTCACAGACCTGGGTTCGATTCCCAGTTGGGGAGCTTAGCTTTTGCTCAGTTCTTGTTTTTCTTTTTGCTGGAGCTCGGTGACAATGTTTCAGCGGCGGCGAGTTGAAACAAAAAAGGTTGTTGAGTTGAGATAAGGGTACAAGGGTAGCACGTGACATATGATCACGTGACATACGGACCCACAGCATCCCACAACATGGGAATATGAAGCAAGGCTTCGGGCATGGACGAGAATAGGAGTTGATAGTTGAAGAGTTAACGATTTACTAATTTATTCGCCCTCCCCCCAAAAAAGGTCTTTTTAGCCCGTTTACGGACGGTGGCTTCTGGGGGCGAGCGCGGACGAAGGGCTCCTGGGTTTTCTGCTTTGACGAGTCTCCTTGAAGATCCAATGCGACTTCACGACAGGTTACGCGTGGCCTGGCAGGGGAGAGAGTTCGAGAGATTGCGAGAGAATGCCGGGGCTGGAGAAGAAGAGAGACTCTGCAGATAGAAGACACCCAAGTATGTATGTGAGTAGGTCGATCATAGAAACAGCGCCAAGCCTTCTCTGTCCCAGACCCAGGCAAAGGGTTGGGTTTGGGCTAAGCGCCTCAGACGTGTCATAGCCCTGAGCGCGGGCGAGCTGGTCTCAAACACCAGCAAGATCCGACATGACAAGTCTGAGATTGCGCCGTTGTGGAGGGCGGCACAGGCGGGAATTGAATGTGGGAGAGAGAAAAAAGACAAAGCCCCATGTTTGCTGATGGAGGACGCGATAAGATAGTAGATGGCATACGTATGCTAGGGCCAAGAGGCCAAGAGGCCAAGCAAAGCCATTCGCAAAGCTTGTTCGGTGCAAGTCTTTGCGCACCAGAGCCGCAAGTAAAGACTAGCCGGCACCGGGAAAAGTGACAGCTGCCCGGGACTGGGCCGCGGGCTGTTGCTCCGAGAGCCCGTGGCCAGGGTTGGCTGGGGCGCCTCCGGGTATTCTTGTAAGCCGGCGGGTGACATTTTCTTCTTCTCTGCCCCCCCCTCTCATAAGTGCCGTGTCTGAATAAAACAAAATCCAGGTGCTTTATTAAGAATGAAAACCCAGCTGCCAGTATAAATGCGACCTTGAAGCGCCGCGCCAAGAACATGGCGACAAGACTCTGAAACCGAGCCCCAGCCGGGGGGAGGGGGAACTCCACGCTGACTTACACAGCAACAGAGACTCATTGTTCGTCCTCCACAGTGGTGATCGACACTTTTGAAACAAAGGACCCAAGGCCAGAGCTGGAGATCAAGTCGTATAAACAAGCTGCAACGAGCACTTGGAGCGCACGCCCGCTCTGCGGCGGGTTTTCTCTTCTTTTTCATCTTCCTCTTCTACACTCTCCCTCTTTTATTCGTGCTCTCCCTCTGTCTTCTGCTCTTCTCGCTCTCATCGTGCCAGGCTGGTCCTCACTAATTCTGTTCTCTTGTCCTCTCCCCTGCTCACCGTCTTCGCTTCTCTGCCTGTCCTTCATGCCCACAAGTGCTGGTCACTTTTGCTCCGCCCCCCGAAGAACGCATCGCACTTCTTATCCACCGCAGCCATGAGCCGAGCCCGCTCAGCCGAAGAGGGCAGCGATCGACGGTGCAGGTCCCCCGCCTGCCAACCACCAGTTGTGTCCGCCAAGAGAAGCATGTTGCGCCGGAGAGCACCGTCTGCCGCTTTCCACCGCTACCAGAGGCGCCAGGCACAAAGCAACCCGCAGGGCGACCTCAGCGGGTCCGACTCTGGATCCGAGTCGGAGTCCGATTTCGAGGAGACCATTGAGGAGGAGGATGAGGGTGAGGGTGCTCCACCGCCTCCGGCGGCGGTAGCACCTCCGTCGAGCTCCACGCCCGCCCCGTCCTCGGCGCTCCCTGCCACACAACCACCCAAATCAACGCCCCCGACACCGTCGTCCCACCGCGGGTTGGTCCCTGTCCCAATTGAAAGCCAGAGCACACCGTCCACGCTCCAAACGGTAACAAAATCAACTCCGCCGCCTGCCGCTTCAAATCCGCCGCCCAAGACGACGACAACCACCACCACCACTACGACTACGCCTAATCCCGCAAAAGCTACGCCGCTCCCTGCACAGCAAACTCACCCAGAAAAGCCCTCATCCTCCTCTTCTACCTCTTCTCCTGCCCGTCTTCCCGCCTCTACTACTCCCACCACTACCACCACTACCACCACGCCCATCGCTGTCGTCCTCCCCAGCGACCCAATCATAACTCCTATCCCTGAGGCCGATGCCATCATCGCCACCGGCGTCAATCCTCTCCCTTTCACAACCGTCTCAAACTTTGAAGAAATCATCAATGCGACCGAAACCCCCTCTGAAGTTGAAGCCGCACCGGCTACTGAGGGGAACAGCATGGCCAACGCCAGCATCGGTGTTGGCACAGTCAGTAAGCAGCTCCCAATAGCCCCTTGTCCCTCGGTGTCTCATTCCCACTAATATAGATCCTCTAGGTGGTCTCGCCGCTGTTCTCGGCTTTGTCATGATTCTATCCCGCGCCTACAAGCGTCGTAGCCAGTTCCGCAGCGGCTCGTCCTCCAGCAGCAGCCGCGGCACGCCCAATCTGCCGACCGCCAAGACTGGACCGCTGCCCGGCACCTTTGAGCCGTTCAAGCCCATCATGTTGCCGCCGGGCATGAGCTTCACCATCGTGCCAGCCTCCCCGCCGCCCGTGCCGCGCGATCCGACGCCACCGCCGCCCGCACCCGCCATGGTGTCGCAGCAGAACTACGACATGAACATGAACATGAACATGGGTGTCGGTATGCCTGCCAATGGATCGCCTGAGCAGCCGTTCGTAGTCCCCCAAGAGCTCGACTACGGAATGGGCCAGCCACAGATGCCGCAGCGTGCGTCGTCCATGTATCCCGACGGCGCCAACATGTACCCTCCGCCGCCGCCCAGCAGCACAATGCCGCCAATGCCCAATCAGATGCAACAGATGGGGCCGTCATACTACCCGCCATACGCACAGGGCCAGCAGTTCTAGGACAGCGTGGATTCAGGGCGGGCTTTTGCTTTTTTTTTTCTTCACATAACTATTTCATCTTAATAAACAACTAGAGATTAGAGTCTAGTTCTTTTTCTTCTTTGGCCTATTCTCCCAATGTATACATGTGCACTTTTAAAAAAGAATATCTATTGAACTGGAGTGAATTCCGAGTGACATGAGACATACGAATACCATCATGTTGTTTATTGCGGAGAGCTTCCGGTCGACGACGACCGGGTCTGTGGAGACGAGCACGAAACTGATAGTCCAGGTGGCGACGATGAAGAAGACAAATGTCTCCTTTCAGCTGCACAAGGACGCGGAGAACTCGGTCCCTGCTGGAGAGGCAGGATCTGAGCTTGATACTGCGCCGAAATGCGCAGTCGGTACTCGAACAAGTAATGCTGATAGTGCCGTGGCGGGTAGCCCGGCTCCAGGGGGAGGTCCGACTGGAGATCCATTAGCAGTTCCTGCTCACTCTGCCGCTGCGCCCTCTCTTCCAGCATCTCCATAGTCTCGGCCTGAGCCGCCAGCGGCGCCGAATCCTCGGCCGGTAGCCCGAGCCGCTCGACAGACTCGTCGGCGGCCGTCGGGCTGTGCACTAGCACATCGCTATCCGACTCGGAGCGACGCAGTAGCTCATCAAGGCGAATGTTGCCCACCATCAGCACGCTGTGGGTGCTGGTAAAGTAGTCTCTGTACGCAGGAGCGCCACTGTTAGCCAGGTGCAGCACCGCAGGCGGGTGAGCTACTACGGCATATCAAACTACGCCGCGAGAGTCGGAGCTTACCTGAGCTCGGGAATTGTGTGTACGTGCCCGTGCGCCTGCATGGCGCGATGCACCCGGACCCAGTCCGGGCGGCCGTGGAGCATATTTGCGGCGATGCACAAGGCGAGGTCGGCGGTGGCCTGGGGCGTCCAGGCCGCGAGGAACACGAGAGACATGCGGTCGCTATCCATGTTATGCGTGGGGGCGGTGGTTGTACAAAGCTCCAGGGAACATGCAGGTTGGCGAGTGGCGGTTTGCTTACATAGAAACACACGAGACTCTCCCCGTGAAACGGATCGTGTGCAGAGCAACCACAGAAAGCAAGGCAAGATGATTCTCAGTAGCAACGAGCTCGACCTTTCTAATCTAGAGCAAGAAGAATGTGCGTCTCTTAACCATATCCGCAATTATTGTTTCGAGAGTGCCGTGCCCTGAGTCTCATAGGACTACCCCCGGCGGCTCTTTGTCTTGACGGGCGTGGTAGCATAAACGCTCTTCCATCGTTATGGCTACGCTCCAAATAGCATTAATTACCAGAGATAATCTTACAGCTATTAATTCAACCGATCTCTAAGAACTTTGTATACATCCACCTTACTATCCTGAATACATCATGCTAAACGTACTGTACATGTACCCTGCTGGTTTGTCTATCCATCATGCATTACTCTCAGTGATATCTCACGAGACTCCTTTGCCTTGCTCCATCCCAGCCAGCCCGCTCAGGGCGGCGTCTCCTCCCTCCCCCTTCGCAGATCCGCCTTTCTAACCGGCAGCTTCTCCAACATCGACCCTGTATATCCCAAATGATCCCTCATGGCTGAAATCAATCGCTGCATCTCCATCTTCATGTCATCTGCGTCGCAGAGCCCCTCCATCACACGGCCCGCCGGCGCATCGGGCGCCACCGATGCCTCGAACGGCACCAGCGGTGCGGCAACGTCCGAGTACGACGCCACGCTGGACGACATCGAGTCCTGCCACCAAAATGTCGATGCCTGCGACCTGCTGCGCAGGTCAGAGCTGCCGTTGTTGGCGTTGCGATCGCGGTGGTAAGGCGAGGGAGAGTCGCCGTCATCTGTCTCGCGGTCCGTGTCTTGGCCGAGGTCCTCGTACATGCCATTGTAGCCACCCGTTGTGTATCCCTGGTTGTTGTTGTTACTGTGGTTTGCCACTGACGCCATGCTGCTAAGGCTTGTGCTGCTTGTGTGGTGGCCCATGTCTTCCGGTATCAGCAGCGATGGGAGCCGGTCTGTTCGTGATTCGTCGGGAATGATCATCGATGCTTGTCTCTTGGCATCATTAAAAGACGGTATAAAGATACCTGACTCACGATCCATTCCATTCGCATCCTGGCCAGTACCCGACAAATTGGAGTTGGATCGTGAGTGCCCTTTAGGCTGTTGGTATTTGTTATAATCCGTCATCTGCGACTCAGGACGCTCATAGTGCGCTTCATCCAGATCAATGTAGAGAGAGGGCTCGCGATTAGTTCGGGCGCCGTTGGTGACATATATTGAAGGCTCGCGGTACCCCTCGTTGAGATCAGGGATCTCAATGGTTCCATCATCGTTTTCGTCGTCGGCGTGATGTCCCGCGTCAGAGTACCCGTTTGCGCCATTTGTGTTGCCAATGTTTCCAGTATTGGCCAGTGCAGATGTCGTATTAGCATCACTCACATACAAGGACGGCTCCCGTGGCGCGCTCGAGGTAGTGGCGACGTAAAGGGAAGGCTCTCTCGGCTGCGATGTTGATGACACATAGAGTGATGGCTCTCTTGTTGTGTGAGGTACTTCAAATCGTCGGGATGTGTGTTTCTCTAGCCCAAATCGCTCTTCTGTATCGCTCGCAAAAGCAGCATCTGATTGTGATGTTGATGGTCGGGAGTAGTTGTCTTCTACAAAGCCCTCGTCCAGATCAATCAGACTTGCAACCGAGGCTCTGTTGAGTGGCCGAGAAACAGACAGATTCTGCGAAGAAGCAGTGTGCGAGTTTGCGGTTGGCTTGCTGTATACCTCGGTTGGGGGATCAAATGCGGGTGGTAAGGAGGGCATTGCATCTTCATGTGAGTCTGGTTGGCCAGAACCCCCGCCAGCCATGACAGGAAACGTCCAGTCTTGCGTTCTGCGATTATCGTGGGGCTTTGGTTTGTGGCTTGCACGGATGGTATCTGATTCATGCGCTCCAGGCCCTGTCCCAGTATTGCCATCATATGACAAGTCTAAGTTGATGAGTGACTCGCGAACCGTTTGGCCTTGTGAGTGGTCGCGAAGGGGCAGATCCGAAGTTAATGGCGGGCTTTCCCCCCGACCATACCAGGCCCGGGCATTATCACGGTAGTTTGTTAGTGTATTTGGATCAAACACTTTTTCTAGCGGTGCCGTTGGCCCCTTCAAATTTGGTGGTCTACGACGGCGACGCGGGCCGTTTTTCTGTGGCGCCGGTGTTTGGCCTGGGAAATCAACGCCAGGACCATAGGCATCATAGACAGCTGATGCATCTGGATCGTCAGTTTGCGGGGCCTCCTTCATAGTGCTGAAGTTCCAATCATCCATGGCAGGCATGGGAGGGGCATCTTCAAGCTGGCCCTGGGCACCGCCAACAGCAAACAAGGATCTTCTGCTACCGCCCTGTGTTTCCCACAAACGGTAGGCTTTCACTAGCTTCGAGAGGGATGCTGTCGGAAAGCGATCCTCGGTATCGGCAATGTAAGGATGTTGCTGGATTTCCTCAATCCTGGGTCTCATGGCAGGATCATCCACCAGGCAGTAGGCCACCATGTCCTTGAGTAAGTCGGAGTACTGGTCGCCCTCAAGGCGTGGGCAGTTTTGCTTCAAAAAATGGCTTATGTTGGGAATGTTCTGGAGCGTGGTCGCATTGGGTGGCAAGCCGGACGCAACCTCGTAAACCATGGATCCAAACGCCCAGATATCAACCTCGGTTCCATATGCTGCAGACTCGAATAGCTCGGGCGCCATCCACTGAAGCGTTCCCGTGACAGTTGAGCGCTTGTCAAAGCGGGTGTTTATGATGCCAGCAACTCCAAAGTCGCAAAGCTGGACACCGCCAACGTCTGTGACCAGCACATTGGCGCACTTTATATCTCTGTGGATAATGCCCTCTTTGTGTACCCACGACATAGCCTCTGCTACCTCGCGCAAAATAGGAATGATCCATTTCTCAGGCAGTCCACCGGTTGGTCTCATCAGCGTAGCCACACTGCCTCCAGCACAGTACTCGGTGACCATCCAGATCGACTGGTCTACAAGTAAGGAGTCCACCACCATATTAATATTCCGTGCGCCACTGTTGTTGAGCATTTTGAGCGTGTTGACCTCCTTCAGGATGTCACTAAAGGTGTCCGAGTTGGTGGGATTCATGCTATCTCCCTCCTCGATACTGATGATCTTGACGGCGACAAGTTGTCGGGTATCACGGTGGGTTGCCTTGTACACACGACCAAAACTTCCCTTGCCGATGAGCTCCATCAACTCATACGGCGGGATCTCTTTTCCTTGGGCCGTCATTTCCTTCAATATCGTCGACTGCATTTTCTGAGCGTCCAAGACGGCCTTGCGCCGCACGTCGGTCAGCTGACCAGCCATGAAGTGCAAAGCAGCCATGACTGTGGAAGATGTGTTGGAAGTTATCGGCGTGGTAGGCGGCCGTAGCGGATGGTAGTCCTGTGCCGTCGGCTATTATATCGTGTCGTGTCGTGTCGGATCGTATCCCGTGGTGTCGTGAAATAGGATTGCAAACTACCAAGTGCTCTGGCAAGAAAAGGAATCGGAAGAAAGTGCTCTTGATCAAGTAACTAGACTTATTGTTGCTACGAGCTCGTAAGGGTATGAAATAAGCTATAGACGTCGGATCATAGGGGTAAGAGACAGAAGGTCATAGGGGACAAAGTGTTGCTCAACAACACTCAGCCATGGTCTACAAAACGGTAGGCAACGACTGCAAAAGACTTGAACAGAAATACTGGCGGGCCGGTCTTGCGCCAGGAAATAATCTGTCCGTTTCGTCTCCCA
This sequence comes from Berkeleyomyces basicola, assembly GCA_003671435.1. Taxonomy (NCBI): domain Eukaryota; kingdom Fungi; phylum Ascomycota; class Sordariomycetes; order Microascales; family Ceratocystidaceae; genus Berkeleyomyces; species Berkeleyomyces basicola. The sequence continues at coordinate 920,924 of PJAC01000008.1, read as the reverse complement.
GCTTTGAATCTAGAACCGCCAGCGCCGGAGGTACCAAGACGATGCTAGCAAGCCAGAAAAAGGGGCGAGTTGTTCAATTCCGGGTGTCTATTTTACGAGTAGGAGGCAATGCGGGGCCAATGCACAGCAAAGGTCAGCAAAAGAAGCAGGGCAAGAAATGAAGTAGCACAAGGGTGATGATGAGGTTTGAAAGTGTGAAAGGAACCAAGGCATGTGTATGATATCACTGCTACAGCAAGCATCTTCAGCTTGTAGGGAGGGTCACGTGTCAGGTCACGTGGGGGCTGTACAGCCTCAGCGTGTAACCCGACAATGGTGGTACTCGAGTGTGTTGGTTGTTGGTGTTGTTTCTTGAATCCAATTCCCACCTATAATTACTCACGAACATGTCATTGTATAACCTCTATTCACTGACCGCATCATCGTCCGCGAGTTTTTGGCTTGTTCATGCGCCGCTTCACGTTGTATCACGCATTCGATCTGAGCGCGCCTCGGGTTTCAAAACTGCTGCGCACGGAACTGAGGTCAGTTGGCGCTTTGAGCACCCAAACTCGGTGACTCGAGACATGTATCTGTGTCTGTGTAGTTTGAATCTCATGGTGCACAGGTGCAGATATGGGGCTGACAGATGTTGGACGACCGAGTCCAGCTAATCTGTAAACACATCGTTTGTACCTCATCCTAAGTCTCCCATTTTTTCCACACGTATTCTAGCCAGTTCCAGTCAGCACTTTGACTGGGTCAAACTTCTCGATAAGGCTGTCTTGGCCCTGACTAATTCTCAGTAACTTGCCATTGAAAAGTTGCATTTGGAGACACATTAAGACATATCGCAGCCTGTAATAGGCAAATGATTCAAAAGCTCTGGTGACAGGTTTGGTATGTTGGAATTCGGCATCTACATACATCTAGAGTATTTAAAAAAAAAAAAAAGAAAGCATGGCCACCATTATGCAATGGTGTTGCAAGTTAAGAAAGACATCATCCAATAGATCAGTCACGGCCAAGGTAGTAAAAGTAGAGACAAGAAGAAAAAAAGGTAGCATCTAGGAGCATGCAACTCCAGAAACAACGAAATACAAGATTTGATTATGACAACACGATGGGTATATAAAGGAGAGACGAGAAATCAAAACAAAAAAAAACAGAGCGCTATGATGTAAAAAAAAAAGGAGAGGGAGAACGGATAATATCGTATGCATGAGAGACGTCAGATGTCTTGTGTAGGGCGGATGTGATGATGTGATGAATGTCCTGTGCTGGTGAATGGGGGACATATGGAGAGCCAGATATGACGACGCCTATGCACCGTAAGGTCGCTTTTAACTCCTATGAAAGCCAGCCATGTGTAATTCTGCAGATGTTTTGTCTGTGAGTTCTTTGATTGCCAATCGTGGTTGATAGTAACAAGCCTTTGTCCATTCTTGAGCCAAATATGTATTTTATGGTGTGTAAAGTCGATAGTTATGTAGTTTTTCAAGTTTGCAGTTTTTTTGTTCGTTTTTTTCTCGTTTTAAGGATGAATCAAGGAAATAAAGTGCGTCGGCGTAGGTGTAACGAGCGAATAGAGGTCGGTAGCTCAAATCTATCTATTGCGATAGAGGTGTCGGCGGATGTGGCCATGCGAATAAATAAGTTTGCCCTGATTGGGACTTTTTGTAACGAATGGACGGCTGGCAAGAATGGACAAAGGGCGGCGTTGATATGTTCCACGAGGCGGTTAAAAAAACAAAGAACTGGTGAGACATTGTATCATAAGAATTTGGTCGGTTTCGTTGAAGCGGTGCGAGGAATGTGCAAGGCTCGTGGTTATGGACGTAACACACTGACGTAGCCATGTCAAAGAAGCACAAGACAAGGACCTAGACGGAATGCAGTTCAAAGTACGTCATCGGTATCAACTTTGTGTTCCAGGCTCCTGGTGGCGGAAGCTTCATGGGATGTAGCACCCCCCAGGACCTCCACGTTCTTTCTGGTGTAGTTCTCCATGTCGTCCGCGTTGGAATTCTGGGCAATATCACGAGAGATGACACTTCTGTTGTCAATTTCCGCTTCCGTTGCAGGCTGATCATCATTGGCACCTACCACCTGCGAATCTTCATCGTGGTATTGTGCTTGGGACGAAGGGCCACGAACAAGTCCAAACTCGGCGCTAATTTTCATAGCCTCTTTATCATCATAGTTTAGCTCCGGCGAATCTGCATACCGGTGGCTAGTAGAGCGCGATATAGGCAGGTTGCGGTTTGAGAGACGACCAGCAAGCCACTCAGACTCAGATCCAACTGATGCCATGGAAATGGATCGAGGCTCAGGCGAGGGGCTATCGGCCACTTCATCATCAACGTCGTCCACATCAACCATATCGCCCTGGGAGACAGAACTGCAGTTCAGAGCATCAATAGAGCGATGACGATTGTGTCCACCCGAAGAAGGGCTAGAGGTAGTACTGTACAACACACTCATGCGTTCGCTAACTGACATGATGGTCGACAAATCACGCTCCTGGCGCAAAGGTGAAGCAGGTGGTGAGATGGGAAGCTCGGGTAGGTCTTCTCTGAAACGTGAGCGCGTGCGGCGAGGAACAATGCGAGTTGGGTTATTAGGCATGGGAACCTCATAGTCTGACGAATCATAGATAGAGGATGAGGCAAATTCGCGTGATCGGGCTGTTTCCATGGACAAGGCGTCCCGCGATGTATTGATAAACACTGGCTGGGGGGTTTTGCGTTTGCGTGAGCCCCATCTGAGCATAGTGCGGAGGGACCGGCGACGAGTGGATGTTGAACTTTGGTCGACATCACTGGTAATTATGGCGGATGGGGAAAGGGTAGGAGTAAAAGAAACAGAACTAGCATGTGGTTTGGGTTGCGTAAATGGTTCGCGTTCGGCAAATACTTCTGGGTGAAGAAGATTGTGGTTCATCCGGCTGTGCTCAACAGGACCATTTGAGCCTGAGGGATCAGGTAATATTTCACTGGACGGGTATGAAGATCCGGTCGCAAGAACTCCGGCACCAGTATTAACTATAGCGTCATCAATTCCGAAATCTTGATCCTCGACGACTGATAAGACAGAGCTGGCATCGGCGCCCTCATCACTATTTAGCGACATAGGCGTTACAGGGCGAGTGGGTGTCTGTACGGGAGTAAAGTCTTCGAAATTAGGCTCTTGAACCTGGGAATTTAATTGCTCGGGCAGGATTTCAACTGGATCCATGAGTTCACGACCCAATACACCACGCTCCATATTCGGTACCGGTTCTGCTCCGGAGGCAACAGCTTGTTCGGCCAAGGCGACCTGTTCGGCCTGCTTGCGGGCGATGCGCTCAGCTGCACGCTCTTGATCCTTTAGCCTCTTGCGTTCGCGGCGGCGCTTATCTCTTTCCATGAGCGTTCGGAGATCAGTTGAGTCAAAGTCGTCGGCTAGACCATTAATACGGGCGCGAGACTTGATATTGGCAGGGGTAGGAGACAAGTCGATATTTTTGTGTGCCTTGGGACCCGAGGAACGGTCAACATTGGGTGCCCAGTTGGGTCGAGAAGCACATCTGAGGGTTGGACGTGGAGCCAAGGATCCGAGAGCGGTAACTAAGTAGGCGGCGCTGTCGGACCCGTCACTTGACATGCTCGATCGGAGGGACTTTGCTGACGGGAACTCCATGTCGTCTCTGCTATCATGGCTGTATCGGTTCTGGAAACTGTTGGAGTGCTTATGTTTGCTGGTCCTGTGGGTGCTCGCTTTGCGCGAGGTCTGGCGCGAGCAAGAAGAGTTGGTCCTCGGATTGAAGTCAGCACTTAGAGCTTGAATTTCAGTCTCGCGCATAGGGTCTCGTCTAGAGAACCTTCTACTCGATTTGCTGTTTCGTTCAGGTCTTTGGGGGCTGAGGGTAGGGACCTCCCAGACGATGTTGCCCTGTGCCATGGCAGGCGAACAACCTTGCGATCTGATGGTGTCTGGTTGATCTTCCGTGAAACTGTATGCGCGATTGTGTATCGTGGTTGTATTGCTGCGCGACTGCGGCCGTGATGGTGGTTCGGTGCGGCGCTTCTTCTTGAGGGTTGTTTTCCGTCTGCATGTAGCCGGAGACTGTGATGGAAAAGCTGAAGCTTCGGGGTGGTCGGCAGGCGAGTTTCTGGTGGGTGGAGAGGGCGACTCTTCAGCGTCTGAAAAGCTGTTTCCACTGTGTGGCCGTTTGCGCTTGTCTATCGACCTTTTACGGAAGTGCCAAATCGCCATGGTGGGCGAGATGTGTAATTAGGGAGAAGTTTAATGGAAAGGTCGTGGTATTAGTTGGAGAAGGCCAAATAGAGAAAGAATTGTATCGCCTTGAGTTAAGACAAAATGTGGCGGATGTAGGTGTAGGTGGGAGGAATGCGGCTTTGGCGCGAAGGCATCCTGAAGGTCCAGAAGCTACAAGTATAGTGCCTAACTAACGGGCAGAACTCAGGGTCTAAGAGGAAAACGGTGCCAGGGAAGTGAAACAAGTCGGGGAGGCGTTAGGCTGGGATCGATTCGGCGGCGCCGTCGTCTGAATGTAAATGCCAGCTGATGGGGAGAAGAAGGGCGTGAATGTCCAGCCCCACGATGAAATCGGAATGACTTTCCAGACGGACTGAAAGGGAGATGAGTGTCAGTCTAAGCCAGAAACAAGTCGCCCAAGGGAGGAAGTCTGTGTCTGAATGCGGGAGAGGATTGCTGTATGTCGCAAAGAAAAGAAGGCCGAGGGAGGGAATCGAGAAGCCAAAGGCAAAAGATGGGAGACACGGCGAAGAAGTATGAAGTTCAAGATGGACGTTGCGAGGGAGAAAAAAGACTTCAGTTCTGAGGATGGATGCACACAAGAAGAAAAGAAATAAATGAAAAAGGAAAATTTAAAGAGGAAAAACTGACAAGAAAAATCGATGTAAATTGAGCAACCGTTTGGCCCAAAGACCCTGGCAGACATAAAATGAGGGGAATTTATCAGCGGTGTGGGTGGGTGCTTGCCTTGCCTTGCGGCCTCCCTTGCTTTAGTCTTCTATCGCTTTCTGACCTTCTGTGCGGCCGGCGTGGTTGCTGAAAGGGGGCACTAGATCTTAGAGGGACCGAGGTTTATGCATCGGGCAGGCAACGAGCAAAAAGGAAGAGAGCTTGTAAGAGGAAAAAGAAAGCGAGGGAAAGAACGGGCAACAAGGGAGGCCGCTGCGGCATGGCAAAAAAGACAACTTCCTCTTCCTGCACCTTCCCCGTTCCTTCATCCATCAGCCAAACGCCACTCTCTCTCTACGGGGTAACTATGCATGTAGAAGTAGCTACACACATGTGCAGGTGGAGGCAGAGGCAGACATGGAAGGAAGATTTTGCTGCAACTGCTGCTGCTAGTTCTTGCCTCATGTGGATGAATTACTTGACTTCTCCTCCTCAGTACGGCACAGTCAAAACGCGCATAAATGCGGATTGGGGTCAGGAAGCCCAACGCAGCGAAAACTTTCCCTGTATGCAGGTTGGGAAGCTACCCAAAGCTATCAACTTATCATTTTCAGGCTTCCCCAATCATGGTACCAGTAAGTAAATTACGTTGTGCCTACAGGCACCAAAGTGCAGCCCAAATGCCAACACAGCTCATTTCAGAACTCACAGCTGGATATCATGTTGCCCTACAAACAGTTGATGCAACACGCACGCAGAATTGTCGTCCTTGCTTTCTTTTTTTTTTCTTTTTTTTGTTCTTTGTTAGCACAGGACATGTGCAGGGACAGGGGCCCGTCAGCTCATCCCATGACTCCTCCCCCTCCTTCCTGTTTTTTTCCTCTGATATTTTTGGACCTGTTGAACTGGCTTCTATCCTTCCATGTCCTCTCCTTAAGCTCCCCATGCCCATAGTTTTCGGTACCTTCCAAAAAGTCAACCACATCCACCAAAAGCACGACACCAAGCCACACTGGAGGCGGGACTAGAGGCAGGTGGGGTTCTTCGTTTGTTTTGTGTCTAAAACGGGCTGTATTCTGTCAGTTTGCAGCTTGGCTCGATTGTGAACAAGGGGCTGGGAGAAAGTTAGCGGCCTCTATTCAAGGACGAGCAGAGTCAGGTGCAATAAGAAGCTGCATGTGTATTTCTTTTCAGGCATGAACTTTGGGGGCCTGATATTTGAGGGAGGTAAAAAGCAACCAGCAGGATAGAGGGTCATTTCCAAGCCTGTCAAAATACCGACAGCGCGACAATATTGTTTCTCTGGGCTGGCCGCAAGACCCTAGCTACACGGGTCTAGAACAAACCTGTTTCCCAGGTTTCCCACATGCTGGCTGGTTGTCAATGCATAAAACTTGGCAGCGCCGATGTTTTATGCCAGTGTGCACAAGCATACTTGTACATAACTGCACATGCATACAATACATGCTAGCGCATGTATATACCAGTACTACACTACAGTACAAGTCCTGTCCCCTACTTGCGTGTTCATCCTTTCCATGCGCCTGGGTCAACTTATGCAAGCACTGTAGAGGTATCTTTTAGGTTACAGGTCGGCCAAGATATACACGCCTAATACAGTAGCATAAATGTCGAGCGGTATACATTTGCAGGCACAGGGCGCGAAGAGCATTATCTTGCTATGCATGCATATCCTGTCTCCACGACACGACAACTCACAAGAGCCGGGAAATAAGATTGAAGGTTCTTTCACCGTATCCCTTACTTGTGTGAATACAATGCATTCTTATTCTTGCGTGCATTTATAGGCGCGCCTGACGTGTGGTTGATTAGGATTCACAGCAATAGTCCAGCTGTTGTGTGACGTGCTAAAGTAGACATCAACACAACCAGCAGACAATGCAGGAAAGACGGAACCATTCTGTCAATAGCCTGCATGCTGTTATGTGCTGTGCTGGGCCACGGCCACGTCCGAAATTGTGTCTCTATGCACTGTGGGTAGAGGAGAGAAGAGAGTGGGACAGTGGACAGTAGCCGTTGTTGTCAGCCAACAACACCACAGCACAAATTTTCACCCGCACTGGTCAGTGACAATGGCCACAGAAGCACGTGCCGCCCGCTGAGCCTCGAACATCGTGTTCCCCCTGTGCTATTGACCATCAAGATCATAGTGCGCGGAAAAGGAGACGAGAACGAGCAACAAAGAGAGAAGAACAAGGCGCAGGAAGAGCACGTCTGAGATCGAGGGAAAGTCTCACTCGCACGCATTGCCATGGCCATATCAATCACACTCCGCAGACCGAGCGAAACAAGAAGAAAAAAAGAAAAAGAAAAGGTCCCAAGTGCTAGACTTCAGACGAAGATGCAGGGTGCAACAGCGTCAGAACAAGCACAGGCACAAGCCTCAAGACACTAAATCTAAATCTTGAGCAGCCATCGCCATTGTCTCCAGAATGCAACTACATGCAACTAACCAACTACGGGTAGTACAAGTATTGCATGTTGTCTTCGTATGGGCGCAGAACACGATTCACTGTAGACTCATACCACACAAGCGCATACGTCTACAGGTACAAGCACTGGAGCAAAAGCCCTTGTCTCCTGTTCGTGTAGCCTCTTGGCCCCGTTAATCACTTCGTATCCGCCAACCGTAAAAACGCCTGCGGAATTGTCAATCAGCGTTCGTCTCCTCTCTGCTGTGTCGTTCATTCGCTGGCTAATAAGCCTCAATATTACCTGGTCAATGCCCCCTTTTCACTTTCAGAACGAGAGGAAGAGGGGGAGGCGGGCCAAAGCCTTGGAGCTTATTGCTCCAGCGGCAAACCCGTCGGGTAATCCAATAACTAACCAACTATCCAAGGCCGACCGACCGCGACATTCTTCATAGTGCTGTGGGACCAGATGTGAACGGGCCAACTCATCAAGTCTGGAGCTATAGCATCGCGGTGCTAAGATCTCGCTAGACATTGCAAGTCAAGCAAGTCGTTCCCGCGAATCAGCCGTAGACATGCATGAATTTCTGGCTCGGAACAATTCAATATTGCAACCATGGCGCAGCTACATCGCAAGCTTGTCGCAAGCTATGCTGCGTGATAATGAGCCACGTGGGTGAAATTTTTGCCATCGGGACACCCTAACCCTACCCACCAGACCATCCAATAACTAGCTGGTGCAAATAATGAATTCTGCAAGCACCAACTGAAGCGTTCGGATCCTCCCATTGTTTACACGTTTCCTCAGCTCGTTAATGTGATACCAGTTGTACTAAGCCGCATCATAGTAACAGCACACGCTCTTTACCACGCTTTTGTTATCGATGTGGGCGTGATGCTCACTATAGAGCCCGAGTGAGCCTTGCGTACTGCAAGTGCCAGACGTAAGACACCTTGAACGGCTGAGCCACCTGCTCTCGAGACCGCATGAAGTGTTTGGGCAAGTTGGGCCATCGCACAGCTGTTTTATCTGGTTTTCCTGTCTGCAGATAAAATACCTCAATTCTTGTGTGTTCGGTCAAATGCCAATCAATGTGGCGTATCTACAAAACAGACCCGGGGATCCATCTTGTTTGACTAGTTTCCTTCGGTTCGTGGTAGTCATGTCACGTCTGCTTGTCAGTTTCTTAACTCCGAGAGGCGCCAGTCGTGCAGAATTAGGCATTTGGCCTATGCTTTGATATGTGTATTTGCATAGCGCCAGTACTTGTAACGATGATGGCGAAAGAAGACTGCGTTTCGGCGGCTAAGCCTGTCGGGTGGCCTGGCTGAGCAGCAGTATATCATTCTATATTTATAACTATCACTTTCTGCGCTCTCTGAATGGTGCTTTGACAGAAAACATTGGCCTTTGCGGCAAACTCCACCTTTGAAGCGTCCGGAACTGTGCTTTTGTATAGGTATAAGCCTGCCGGAGGTGACCTAAACTGGAACGGAGTCAAAGGACTGCAAGCAGCCAAGACTCGCCTACGGGGAGCAATGCTTGCTCATAAAAATGTTGGAACAGACAAGGTCGAGACCGAGACAGTGACAAAAGAGTCACGGAAAGTTCCCAATGTTGATCCAATACCGGCCCACCTCTGCCGCTTTTTTCTTGTCATCTTTGCCTCGTGTCTTGTCGGGTCGGCGTGTCAAATCAAGCCACGCCTGTTAAATCACAGAACAAAACATACATGAAAGTATGTACTTGTTTACTTGCACAAGTCACAGCTCTCTTTGACAGTGCAGACAGATGAGCGGCCGAGACTTCAAAGAATCAATATTGTGTTCTTGGCACTGTGAGGGATTTTGACTACTGCTTGTCCAAGCCACGAGTATATACAGAAATCACAGAGAGAAGCCCTATCGGCCTTCAACGGCTTTCAAGTCAGGCTTCTATGGCCTGGAAGGCTGTAGCATCGTCATCTCATTATTTTGTTTCTTGCCACTATCCTTCCCCATGATTCTTGGCTATGTTGAGCAGGCCCTGGTCAGCCCAGCGGGCTGTCTTGGTTGCAGCCGACGTACAGCCAAGATGCATGTCAGGCTGCCAAGCTCCAAGCTCCAAGAAAGAAGGCGTTGATCAGTGTCATTGTATACAGGTAAATGCTTACTAGTGAAGAACGTGACTGCCCAAAGCTGCCATTGTATGGAAGGGTACGGATGAAAACACAGATCTCGGCATACGTATACTTGCGTATACGAGAGCCCATGGTATTTTGACAGAAGAGTTCATTTGCCTTTACAAGCATGTTGAACACATGTATGAGAGAAGAGTGCTATTTATAATTGTTGATAGAGTGTGGAGGAACCAAGGCATCCAATAACACCAGAACAGCCGCCTCTACCCAGCCTCAGCGCTTGGTCGTGCAAGCAAGCCGTATCACGGCTATGCAAGCACAGCATACGCATATGTATCCATATAGAACACCAAACTGGCCTTACTTGACAGCGACACGTGTTACAAGTGAAACTCTATCATAAGCGGGATGAGAGACATATGAAGGGGAGTACAGGTAGGACATGCTTCTATATTACATGATGGTGAAGCAAGGGGAGGCTTTTGCCTGGCGTGTGCAAGTTTTGGTTCTACTTGCATATCCATATAGTTCCTATTTCACTTACAGCGAATAGTAACTAACTACAACTATGTACATGCATACGCCTTATCTACTGACACAGCGAGGAGGAAGTGAGAGTGGAGGTAGGGCATATGTGGTGTGGTCTGTTCGCGGTCATCGCAGGCCCTTTCTGAAATCAACCGAGTAGGAAGACCCAGATGGATGATAGAGCAGTAGAAGGGGCAGATGAAGAATCGCAATCACGGTGGAAGGAAATGTCGAGATAGCCTCGGTCCAGGCCCAAGATTGTTTGTATAAGCGCAAACTATTGCATGTGGGTGGAGACATCCAATTACCGGAGCTTGGCCATATATACAGGATGCATATCTTGCGCGTCTGCGTTTCACTATGTCCATTGGACTAAGCAAGTGAAGCTGCGGTTAGGGCTGCAGCGTAGAGATACATCCTGGTCAGGACTTTGCCAACAGTGCGTTGATGTTCTGGCACATGGTTTAGCCCTAGCTATAAAGACTCGCGCGGTCACTTGTGGGAACTTGTACTTGTGACATGTGCTCTATATGACCTGTATTGTAAAAAGAAGGATCAGTGGCAGAGCCAGAACTTATCCGTTGGGCTTGGCATCCATGATAGCGCCACAAGAAATTGACTGTGCTTATATCCAAAGCCCAAAGCTTCTTGTGGTTGCTTGTCCTTGTGTTACCTAACTATTCCATAACCCTAGCTTTAACCCCGAAACCTACACGTCTGAACCCCTGATTCAAGAACCTCTCATCTTTAACGCCGAAGAAGTATTGTGGGAAGAAGCCGTGATGCAAGACTGGTAAAAGTTCTAAAACCAACTCAGTGGATGGGAACAACAGCCAAAAAAAAAAAAAAACACCCAAGCACCTCTGCAGCAAACATTTGACAGCCGAGTGCCTGCGTAGGAGTAGGAGCGCCACGCCATGAAGAATACATGATGAAGTCGGAAGCGCACGTCCCTCTCCTCCTCTCCTTCGCAGGTTTTGGCTTTACGTCCGATGCCCTCCCGCAGTTACCAGCAAATCATGCCAGAAACAGGACACGCAACAGGCACTCCAAGTAACAACAATTAGTCAAAGTACTATCTACAGTTAGAGTACTTTATACTTGCACGCTTGTGCAAATAAGCTTGACTAGACTAGGCTCGGGTCCCCTGCGGAAATATCAGCCCCTCTCTGCTTCAGCCCAATGTCTGAAGTCCGTGTAGGGAACTGGGGAATAGGAACGGACCATGGCGGGAGGGGCAGCGGAGGGAAGGTGGTGACAGCAGCAGCTTGACCGGCTTAAACCACAAAGGGAAGTGATTAGGATTTATTTTGATTATGTATCCTGAAATTCGACCTTCGTTGTCCGGATTTCTGGATCACCGAAAAAGGGAGGGGTGGGCTTGTGTACTTGTCCCCGTAGGAATAAGAGACTCCGAGGAGGAAGACCACTGACCTCAGTTCATATATTAGAAGCGTATGCGCTTAGACACCTCATCATAGTCGCCCTTTTTGGAAGTCTACTTATGTAGCTGTATTCTCTCTTCTCGCTGACACTTTTGTTTCCTCTCCTCTTCTTTTCTTCTTTGAAGTCATTTTCTTGTTCTAGCTGTGCCCTGCCTTTGTCGTCGCAGTCTTTCTTATTTCTTTTCGTTTTATTCACTATTTCCCAGCTTTTCAGAGCATCACTTTGACTCTCCGCCGTCTCTTCTTTTCCTTCTAATCCGCCTGGCACATCGCATCACTGCCTTCTCGTTCATTACCGCTGCTTAATACTGTTACTTTTTATATCTTGATCTGCTTGTGTTCACAGTCTCTTCCCCAATTCTTGACACTTTGGACGATATACGCTTATTCGTATCTTGTCAAGATGAAGTTCGCTGTTGCTATCCTTTCTCTGGCCACTGTGGCTCTCGCCGAGGTTTTCGCCCAGGACTACTTCCCCTCGTGCTCCTTCCAGTGCTTGGCTGAAGCCGTGTCTACATCTTCGACATGCGAGTTCACTGACTCTGTGTGCATGTGCACCAACTCCATTGACGAAAACCTGGCCGTCACCGCCACGGCTTGCCTGGTGAAGGCCTGTGGTTCTGATACTACCTTTAGTAAGTCTGATTCTTATACATATACACATATCTGCTCCCCCCTACCCGCATCCAGGTCGAAGGGTGCCACCCACCTACAACGTAATCCCGATGCCGTGTCCAGTTCCTCGGGCCTTGGTCATCTCTCCCACCCCACATATCATGACGCACCTTTGTATATGTATATATATGTCTATATATATGTCGACATATCTCCCGCTAACCACCAATTGTCTCGTGATAGACGGTGTCATGCCTGCCGCCGACAAATTCTGCCGTGATGCTCTCGACGGTACTTCTAGCTCCGGATCCATTGCTGGCCTTCTATCTTCTAGCGTATCTTCTGTTGCTGCCACTGCTACCGGCACTGCGGCCGCTTCTGTCACCGGAAGCAGTAACTCTACTGTCACGGCCGGAGCCGCTCCCAACTTTGTGCCTGCTGCTGTTGCTGTTTTCGCTGCCGCTGTTGGCATGATTGCTGTTTAGACCAGAAACCGGCCACGTGCTTCGTGATGGAGTGCTGTTGGAGCCACGCCAAGTCTACAATACTTTCTATTTTGACTCCCTGGGTTCCGCGAACAGAGTCTTCTTTTCTTTTCACTGTCTTTATTTCTTCTTCTTACTCTCCTTATTTACTCACCTTTTTACCTTTGCTACTAATTCCTTGGCCATCCTAAAAGCAATATCAACTCAGACGAGCCCACTGTAATCTCCATGTGGACAGGGACGAAAAGCAAGACGTGACTATGACGGGCGATAAGGGACTGGATGTTGTCCCTGGAAGTGCCCAAGCGCTGCAGAAGCTGCACAGGCCTCGTTTTTGAGCGGGAAGGTCTCTTAGTCGCTCATTATTCTTCAACTTGCACATAGAGTGCAGTGATACTGCTGGGAAAGTTATCGGTTGGGCTTTACTCTGACTGGCCGATAGGTTCTCTGGTCTTAATTCATTACTAGCAATTTGTTCATAACCCACTGTGCACCTAAAGACACGGTTTTTGCGAGATTCACTATCTATGCGTATGCATGCCTCGTGCTTTTCATCAACAACATCACGTCTTCGGCAAGCGGAGCGATAGTTTCAAATTCAACCCGTGATCTGGCTTAACTCCGCCAACTAGGATTCGCTTGTGCCTTGTAACTGGACCTTAACTCCTGCTGGCTCTACACGGTTGTCTCTGCCGGCCCTGTTACTTGTCCCAAAGAGGCAAAGTTTTGCGTGCTTATCAACCCATGGAGAGATGGAATGCCCAGTTCATTACATTATTCAATTATGCATGGGGACGTGGAGTATGTGCAAGGTGAGTATATACCGGCAACAGGGCTGATGTCACCTTCTGTTGTTTTCATGAGAAGTTAGACCGGATGGTTATGCAAAGGTGGAAGAGAGCAAGTGAAGAAGCCCAAACTAAAGAAAGCTGGGCATGGAGGGGTTTATAGTTTCTTAACAGGCCAGCAGATGCTTCACAAGTTCAGTGAGGAGATCAGACCCAATATAAAGGAGGCTGACACACTGGGATTGAATGTCTCCGAATTTTAGAAAACAAAAACCTTGCTACGCTAGTGGATTTTTTACACATAAGATGTAATATACTATAACTCCAAAGAAATAGTAAGCCGATCAAGCTAATCGACAAGACTCCCTGTTAGACTGATCGGGCTACATGGTGGCTAGTTTAGGGAAATCCATGTTTGAGAGAATTGAGCGTTACTTGACTTTGTCAGTATTCATCGTCTGCACAATCACCAGGATCAAACGACAGCGGATTGGTTACCGGGCAGATATTGAATGTCCTCCGCTGGACACGCCGCATATTTTCTGTGTGTTCGGGATGGGGCATCATGCCCAAGCCCCGAAGAACCAGTGGTCCAACCCCCGCTATGAATAACAAAAAAACAAGTACAAAAAAAGTTCCGAATTGCGAAGGAAGGCCCACAAGTTGATGTGTAGGGCGGCGATGAGGGGCCGGCGGTCGCGACGACGGTGCCGTGGAAAGGGGGCAAGTTGCCGGCGAGGAAATCCCCCATAGTTGGGAGAACGCGGGCTCGGGCTCCGCAGCTCGTTGTCGTGTTGAAAAGACGAGAATGGCAGCAAAATTGTCGGAAAAAAAGTACGCGATTGATTTGATTTGATTTTATTCTTTAACGTCTACCTACTGTTATTTCGCAGCAATACGACGGCATATTCCGGACGGAAGCAGTCGGACGATGTCATCTTCCGAACAACTCCCGGGCGGTCAGCAATTGCAGGTTCGCAAGACTTCGAGCATCTCCTGTGACTTTTGAGGGTCCGGCGTAGAAGCCAGGAGGACTCTCCGTCCAGCGCGGCCCGAGGGCACACCTACCTTTCCAGGGTTGGTTACCTGGTCTTTTTGGTTTGCAACAAACCGCGTGAAAAACTAGTCTAAAAGGCCACCGGCTCTCGGCACATGGGGTTGTCCCTGGCGGATTACGCGTGGTTTTGTCCTTTTGCGGGCATGGCCGTTGCTGCAGACCCACTGTTAAGTTGACGCATAGCTTGTCCTACCGATAAATATTCAAACCCGCTCAGACATACTCAAGGACCGATGGTGTAGTTGGTTATCACGTTTGTCTAACACTTCATTCACGAATAGATGGACACAAAAGGTCGGCGGTTCAAGTCCGCCTCGGTTCACTTTTTGCACGTATCGCCTACCCCCGGAGATCTCAAGCTGTTCGGCGGGTGTCAGTCGGTAGGCCCCGATGATCGGGGTTCAAGGCGACAAGGAGGCCGCAGCCGCGGCTAGGTCTTGTTTGGTGCTACGCGGACGAAGGACAGTCTTTGTTATGTATTTCTTGGTACTAGTTTTAGTCCCCTGTCGTATGTCGAGAATACCTCGCGAGTAGACGGGTTAATAAATACTTTCAAATCAAATCATCTTTTGTTGTAGCAGGCCCGAGAGGGCTTGTGTCCGCCTCACGGCGGACCGTGTAATGCTGTTCGCGTAGTTTAGTAACGTTAAATAAAGTCGGGTCAAAGAATTTCCCACTCACACTCACAACGTTGGATGAGGTTGGATCTGTATATATTGCGGGAAAGATATTGTCCTGCACCATGTATGAGAAAACGCAATAACACCAATATAAAGAACGCCGTTACCAAGCCCGATGATGAAGGAAAAGCAAAGAAACACAAAAAGATAGAATGATTTTAATCTTCAGCTCCGCCATAATTCCCATCAGCACCATCAGCAGCAGGCCTGGTATGCCGTATGCCAATGTTCCCACTCGGCGCTGGCGACACACAGCACGCCGTGCCAGGACTTTGTTCGCGCTCTGGTCGATCATCATCTGTAGCTCCCAGTGTTTCTGGGCTTATAGCCCTAGGCAATGAAGAATCAGGTCCAACTATAGGTGATCCTGCCAGTGGACCTAAACCATCGGGTGTATCAGCTTCATGGCGACGTATGAGCACTGGTGAGAATGGGCGGACGCCACGTGAGCGATTGAATTCAGCGCCAGCCATAAATGAGTCATCTCCAGGACTTCCACGATGTGGTGGTGGCGACGCAGCAGCAGATACGGATACTGAAGTAGTCTCAGCAACATCAGCTGCGAGAATACTCATGGGTGGCAGGATACTGAATAGCGCGGGTTCAGCAGTTGGTGTACCAACAGTTGGCGTCGCAGTACGAAGCAGACTGGCTGCGGATGCTGACGCACCTAGCAAGACACCCCCAGTATCAGCTAGTGTTCCCCGCAAGGCCTCATCGTCAGGCGCAAACAGATCCTGACCTTTCTCTAGGACATCATCCAGACCACCACCAGCCCAGCCCTTGCGCGCGAGCGCATCGAAGATGTCCACTTCAGCGCGCACCAGGCTACAGGCAGAGTCGACGATGGTGGCGCTGGTGTGCTGGCTCTCGCGCAGCAACGTAGTGGAATGGGCGCTGTGTAAGGATGTCAGGCCGTCTAGCTTGTCGGTCAACTGCACAAGGTGGGCACGGAAGTCACTGACGTGACGGCGGCGCTGCTTATGCAGCTTCAGTCCATCTGCTTCCAAGCATCGGATATCGCGGCTTTGCTCGGCCACAGCGCGTTGGTACACGGCTTCCTCCTCCTCAACATCCTGCCGCCACTTGTCTAGCTCATGCAACAAAGGCACCTCAAATGACCGATACACCGTCTCACTCAGGATTTGCTGGTGATTGGCAATCAACTGATGCACACCAGCGGCCGCTAGCAGCAAATCGGCAGTACAAGTGCCCTTGGCGACAGCAGCAGCAGCGGAGGCGACAGGGACAGCATCAACAGCGCCGGCGCGGGCTTCTTTGAGACGGGCACATGACTCAAGGGCAGCACCGAAGGCTGAGGCCGATGATGAAAGCGTGGCTAGGGCTATACGATACGACTTCGCGGTGACTAGGAGGTCTCCGTACGCATCTTGACTTTGGGCAAGGTCGGCTTTGGTAAGGAGAGAGTGAGCAGCACGGGGGGGAGGCGGCGCTTGAACGGTGTATTGTGAGACGGGCCGGGTGGTTGAGGCGACTGAATACCCAGGCGAGCAGGGTAGTGGTGGAGGCGCAGCAGAAGAAGACGGGGTGCCAGGGCGGGGCGTCGAGGGGACCATGGCGGGGGATCTGACTCGGGTGGTTCTTATCGGCGGCGATTGAAGGGGCCGGGCAGTGGCAAGAAGGACGGAATCAAGGCTGCGTGATACAAGAGCGCAGGCTTGCACTTGTACATAAAAGAGGAGGGGGGCCGGGGCGCAATATAGGGCGAACAAGACACGACGGATTGAGCGGATTACGTGAGGCTGTTGGGACGGACTAGTGCGCCATGGCGGAGGCCGTGGCCAAGTAAACAAAGCGAGTACGCCAGGTAAACAAAAAAGAACTGAAGCGCAAAGATGGCGGCAAAACGGGGAATGGAATAATTTCTGCGTATCAGCGCATGGGCGAGAGGGAGAGAAAAGACGAGACGAGACAGGAAGCACGAGCCAGATGCTAGAGAAACAGAACTCAGAAGAGAATGTCCTGGGTCAGTGGTGGTGAGCAAGTGCCTATAGAAGGTTCAGAGCCACAGTCTCTAGGGGATTTTAGCGAGTTGGCGCTGAAACGGAGCTTGTTAGTGATGTAGATTAGGTGATTCTGAGTGATGATAAAACCAAGCGTGCAAGGCCTGCTCGATATTCTATTTTTAGGATTTCTAAAGGGGCAGCATGTATTATACAACCCTATTGTATGTTATCTAACCCTATCAAGCATACATAACTTGGGATAAACTACATTTCGGCCCCACGCACTTTGGCAAGTATCAATTTATCGACTTGAAGGTTTGCAGTCTAGATAGTTTCGTGTCAACACAAGGAGTGGCTCTTGGTGCAATACATATAACCTCCTAACTGAGACTCGCCATGTTATATCGGAAATGCCGCTTTTTTTTTTTGCCAGAGTTGTTGTTATCAAGTGTCAGTCATTCTCTAGGGTTGTATAGGGTTAGCAAAGTTTGTAAGTTACTGAAAAGGAGGTTTTCTGTGTGTGCGACGTGGCACAATATCATTTTTCATTTCATTTCATTTCATTTCATCTATTTTACATCAATCGGGGTGTTCGTCAAACACTCATAAGATGACCAGGCAGGTCCTGGCAACCTGGCAGCGGCATAACCGGCTGCCGGGATCCTCCGATTCAGACTGCCTTGGTGACCGTAGTCTCCCAGCTCCGAAGAAACTGTAGACGCTGACTCGGGATCTCCCTGTGGTGATAAGCACCTCCTGGCGCAGGATACATCAGGGGGGATACATGAAGACTGTGATAATGAAAAAGAAAAAGAACAGGAAAACAAGAAAAAGAAACAAGTAATACACGAAAGAAAGCACCCAAAGACAAAACAGTAGTACAAAAAACACACCACGCCAAACGTCATCGAACGACGTCAGTTTGACCATCGGACAATTATTTAATGCCTTATGCTCCGCACGCCGTGCAATTTCTGTAGATGTAGCGAGGCGCTCCATCTCCAAGCCCTCAACAACCATTGGTTTAAACTCTGGTCTGAGCAGCAAGAAAACAAGTACAATAGGGCAGGTCAACCTCGAAGACACCCTTTCAATGGTTGGCACTACTGTTCACCACCCATAATTAATTGATTTTGATTTGATTTTATTCTTTTACGTCTACCTACTGTTATTTCGCAGCAATACGACGGCATATTCTGGACGGAAGCAGTCGGATGATGTCATCTTCCAAGCTAGTCCCGGGCGGTCAGCAATTGCAGGTTCGCAAGACCCCCCATAATTAGGGTTAGGGTTCCAACCGACCCTGTTGTAGGCTGACAACAGTCGATTATTCCAACCGGCAACGTGCCTGAGTGGTTAAAGGGTATGACTAGAAATCATATGGGTTCGCCCTCACAGGTTCGAATCCTGTCGTTGTCGACTTATCCAACGCACCATCATGATGGTGTGCTCACTTTTTGCCAATATCGCGATATCTACTGCTTAGTCATCAGCAACAATCAAGCCAAGTCCGAAGGAGCGAGAACGCGATCTGGCAAAAGTGGCCCTGTACAACTCCAGTTTGGCGGTTATTCGAGCCTTCTGGTTGTTAGCCGCCATTAACCGTGTGTTACAAATGCATGCAGGCAAAGTTACGTGAATAGCACCACAACGTCCCTGATTTCAGATCATGGGACATTGTTGAAGAGGACGACTGTCGGCACAATGCCAAGGCCATAAGATGACAACAATATCACACGACGAGAGCCGTTGAGTGTCTAAGCTTTTTTTATTATTATCTTGGTGTACTGCATGTGGCTGCTTGACCTTGTACGTTATCTGTTGTGTCTTTGATTACTGGTGACTGCGAAACCGGGCCGGTTGTTGCGGTGGAGGATCTTGATCCACGAGAGAAACAGTCACAGACTGGTCTAGAATGTTGACGATGGCCATTCCTTAGTGGTTTTGCAACGCATGAAAATACCCTGACGATGGGAATTGGCAAAAGACGACCAGACATCCATTGCAGGGTGGGTGTACTCGTAGTCCGCCAGAAGGGCCGTGTGTGCTTGTAATAAAGTGCACGCGGGTCCTGTGTCTCCTGCATTCTACCCCACACTGCACTACACTACAGGACAGGCAGAGTGTTGATGTAGATGTATCAAGTAGTTGTGAATGTACTGCCGGGCGTGCCCCAAGTTGATAAGCAGGCGTTGCTTTTTCCCTTTGGTGGTTGTGCCGAGCCGCAGCAGACCGAAGCCGATGTCGGGTTGGGTGAGCCCTGAGTTGGAGAAAGCGGCGCTGTAACAGGCAACAAGCTCGCATCCCATGCACTAGCTGGGCAGGAGGGGGTGCCGGAGCAAACGAGGCATGGCCGTGAATGAGGCGCACAAAAAGGAAACTGCAATATACGCAACATGTGGTCTCATCCGCGCCATTCCATGAGACTCCGGCCGGCGCCCAGGCAGTTACTGGTTGCATATTGGCAGTTGAAGCACTCACGGTTTGCAAGAGTGGGCCGTTGGGCTTCCTTTTTGGGCGTTAGACCAGCCCTTTTGCCCAATGGGAAGGGCGGATTAAAAAGCGGTCCTTGCCGGCTGCTGGTCCAAGAGTCAAAGAGACCGTAAATTTTGGCTTGTTCGCGGGCTTCTTTTTTTTTCCCCCGATAGCCACAGCATCTGAGCTTCGTATAGCCACCGTGATGCTTGGTGTCGGCTTCGATGAGGTACTGCCGGGCCTTTGCTCAAAGTCGCTTCTTTGCCTCCCACGTCGGGCGATAATAACCGCAATGACACTTGTAGGCTTTTGTGTTGCAGACCGCCGAATCCCCCGCACACAGGCCGCAACCACCCAGGCTCGCAAACTCAGACACGCATTACAAGCATCTATGTGAAATTCCACCATTGACCAACCCGCACCTCCGGCAGGCACTGCCGAACACGGGCAGCCCATGATCGTGATAGGCGGGTTGGCTCCTCCGCTGCGTCTGGAGACAATAGTCACCATGGGCTTGGCTTTGCATGTCAAAAATTCACCGAAGGGCGTGGTCTCCAAACTATCGTGACCCGTGTGTCTCCCTTCCTTAGCGACCGGGGGGAGGGCGTGTTGGCAGGAAACTCTGTCGACAATCGATAAGCGCTACTGCTACGAACGTGCTCCGAGTTACAGCTATAGATCACCCATAGTCTGTACCAAAGGATGAACGGACCTAGTTGACAGGTTTTTGTCTTCTAGCTTCCTCTTTTGTAGGATCCAAGCACGACTAGACTCACTCCTGAGCCTCGACCATGGCAGCTTGGGCCGCCCTTGAGCGTTTCTTGAACCGTACGCTTGTTGGTCTTTATCGGCTCTAATGTTTTTGGTGCGAGTGGAACTTTTTTTTCTTTCTTTCTTTTGACGATGTTTGGCGGTCTAGAAGGTGAGGTGGAGTTGCCACCTGCGGTCCGGCAAAGAGACACCACACATCACAAACATATAAAAGATGAGAGCCGCAGCTTCTTTCTCGAAGTTGGAAGCCTGGAGTCTCACATTAGCTTCTTATTCATCATTATCAGCACCTTCTACTCCTCTCTTGCAACACTATTCATTCTCAACTGAATCTACTGCACTTCTCGCCGTGTCTTGATATGGACACCAGTGACATCGACGCCTTCAACCACTCTGCTGACAAGAGCCCGTACTTTGAGCCGTGCCCGGAGAAGAAGGGGCCTACGGCTAATGTGAAGCCTGAAGAAAAGAAATGCCCCCAGCAAGATGCTCTTGAAGAGCTGAGTCGCCAGCGAACTGATCCCAACAATTATCCCGAGGGTGGCCTTCAGGCATGGCTTGTTGTTTTCGGCTCCTTTTGTGGCACAACGGCCTGCTTCGGCCTAACCAACAGCATTGGAGTCGTGCACACCTATGTTGCGAACAACATTCTGGTGGATTACAGTGACGGACAGATTGGCTGGATCTTCAGTATTTATCTCTTCATCACAATGGCCGGAGGTGTCCTTGGTGGGCCCATATTCGACTTATATGGTCCTCGATGGATGATTTGCATCGGCGGCATTCTTCTGACCCTTGGTATCATGATGACTAGTTTGGCAACTGGTAAGTCGACTTTAACTAGATGCCCACCACATTGGTTCTGTCCCTAACCCAACCATTCACAGCGTACTGGCAGTTCCTTATGGCCTTCGGCATTCTCACCGGCATTGGTACTTCTCTTGTGTTCACGTCTTCCTTTGCCGCCCCTGGTCACTGGTTCCTTCGTCGCCGTGGACTAGCCACTGGTATTGCCGCCACGGGTGGTTCTGTAGGCGGTGTTATTGTTCCGCTCATGATGCAAAGCCTAATTCCCAAGATTGGCTTTGAGTGGGCGCTACGGTCGCTCGGGTTCTTGATCTTTGGTCTGTCAGTTGTGGCCAACGTACTTGTTCGCTCGCGGCTACCGCCACTGCCCAACTCAAACGTCTTTCCAGACTTTTACATCTTCAAGCAAATCCCCTTCACCCTGCTCACCGTTGCTGTCATGACCATGGAATTGGCACTTTTTGTACCCATCACTTACATTAGCAGTTACGCTGTCGATATGGGCCTCGGAACGGCGCTTTCATACCAGCTGGTTGCCATTCTCAATGCTGGCTCGTTTTTCGGCCGTATCCTGGCTGGCTTTGCGGCCGACATGATGGGAAGGTTTAACACTTTAGCCTTCTGTGTTTTTCTATGCATGGTTTCATGTGTGGCCTTTTGGCTACCGGCTGGCAGTAACACCGCTATTGTGATCATGTTTGCCATTTCCTTTGGCTTTGCTAGTGGGAGCAACGTCAGTCTGATTCCAGTTTGTGTCGGCCAGCTTTGCCGCACTGAAGAGTATGGGCGGTACTATGCTACTTTGTACACAGTGGTCAGTATTGGGTAAGTCTCTCATGTTTAGTTTCACTTTGCGTTTTTCTCTTCATTTTAGAGAGAAGCTGGAATGGCATGCTAACAATTAATGAACAGCCCTCTCATCGGTGTTCCCATTGGTGGTACTATTCTCCAGAGTAGCAACGGCCATTACTGGAGCCTCATCATGTTCACAGCGATTGTCTACGGTTGCTCTGTCGCTTTGATCGTGGTGGCACGTGGCATCGCACGGGGCTGGAGTCTGAACATAGTTTTTTAAACCCACACTGGCATATTTACTTCACGGTACTCTCAGGGACTACGTGGTGTTCAGCACCCAGTTTCTTTTTTTGGTTTTTTTTTGGCTTTACATTTCAGCAGGCAATTTTGGCAAGTATTTAGGTTCAGGAACAGTTAGTTATACAAATTTGATGCTGTTACGGACAATCACAGCATTTTCAAGGAAATTTGCACATTCGAGTGACTCTTGTCATGAACTTCTTTGATGGATAAATGGTTTCAGTATCTACATGCCAAAAAGTGAAAGGCCACCTTCGCGAGCAGACAGCTTAATCAGGATGTTCAAATTCAAGTCAAAGGACGGTCCGTGAAATCCATGCAGGGACGTTACACAAATATACCCAAGCCAATCATAACATTGATAGTATTGCAATCAATGAGTCCGCGAATAACCAGTTCGCTCTGGTCTAACAATGCAGGTATTGTAAGTGCATAAGAAGAATTGTCTATACTCTAAAGCCTTGAATCAAACCGTCCCAAATCATCCCGTGTCGTATTCTCTCAGTCACTAATAACTACCATTTCTTTGCCCAGCCAATCTTGAAGTTGACTGGATCAAAGACCACAAAGGCGGATTTAAAAGCCACAGTACCAACAATGTTAAAGCCAAGCTCATCCGACGATTGCAGTCCACCAAAGCAAAGAGTCGCCTTTTGATTGAAGCTAGAGAACTTCAGAATGTCGCCAGGGATGGTTATCTCAACCCCGCCAACCTTAAACGAGAAGTCGGGCATTTCGGAGGAGCAAGGGAAAACAAAGCCACCATATACGACGCTGTGCCAGGCGTTTGGGATTTTTTTGTAGTATGCGGAGACGTATGTCATGGGGAGCATTAGCAGCGAGGTAGCCGTGTCGGCAATCGCGTACTCGATACCACTGGCAGGAGACGTGGTGTCGCTCATAAGACCCTCGATCGTAAAGTTCCAGTAACCGTCTTCAGTGAAGATATCGGCGTATCCAATTCCACCAGTGTATTTATCCTTGTCAATGTAGCCAAAATCGACTTCCCCAATTATGTGTTGAAGGTCAACTGTGAAAATCTTCTCGTCAAGCCGGCTCGCCATGTTGTCGAATATGTTGGGCTGAGGCTTAGGCTTTATCGGGTTGCGGGAACTGAATGCTAACCCCATGACGCCAGATACATGCTCCACGTTCCAGAGCCCAGAAGCATGGTTTGCTACTTGGATGGCCTGGCTTCTACATCTGATGCCATCATGTGGGGTAATGGAAACAAAGTCCAGGTATACATCTCCCGAGGCTGCCTCACCTGCGAGATGCTGGATCTCCCACGAGTAGTCGTTCATCAAATCGGCCGTGTCGGAGTTTTCTGGATTGTAGGCTGCTTGCAACTCGGGTTTTGCGGCCTGCTCGGAGAGCACCCATATGCCGGACGAAGCTGTGTCCAATATAAGGTTATATACCTGTCCAGGCAAGCCGATCCTGGTAGGGATCGAAACGGTCCCCCATACGTCTGAGATAATTGCAAAGAACTGGTCACGCTTCCGATTCCGAGTCACAATAGCTTCCAGATTCTGGGGAATAGGTCTATTGTATTTTCTGTAGATGCCAGCCAGGGCCATTAGACCATCTGGCCTGGAGTCTGTGTTGCGGACTTGCTTTATGGACCAAGCTCCATTGTGTTCGGAACGAGAGGTGGAAATAGAGTCTGAGAAAGGGCTTGAGGGAGGCAGAGCTAGGCAGGCCTGGGAAACAGCCAAGGTCGCAGCCACAAGTGAAGAGAAAGACGGATACATTATGTATTAAGCGAGCGCCAGCAAGCAGAGAGATGGCAAGATAACGTCAATGTTGGCAGGAAAGAGCTCAAGCCCGAAGACGACGGAAGATCAAACTAAAATACATTCGACAGATTGGAGTGTTCCTTGGTTATTTCTCCAACTTATATGTATACTGCTAGTAAGGTCCCAAACGTGAAGTGAGGCCGGACCGAGCTCCTTTCTACCAGAAGAAAAAGAAGAATGAAAGATTGCCATATAAGCCGGTTGTTATGAACACGCGTTTATAGGACCGGGGCTTTATGTGGTCCGTGACTGAAGTTCTGCATCTCGGCGCATTAAATATATCCATCAAAACCGGGGAAAGGAGAAAACTCTGCTTCGAAAGGTAGGGCAAGAAATAGGCTCTGCCGGAGCTGGTTCGAGGGTATTAGAACTACAAGTAGTATATGAATATGCTTGAAAGCTTGGTTCCGAAGATACACCGCCAGCCAAAATTGGGGATTAAAAGTCATTAGCCGATACTCCCTCTGAAGACCAACATACAGCATGGGAAATCGTAGTTTGAGATGAACCAGAACGACAAATCCCTTCTGCCTTGGCACAGAAAGACACTAATGACAGGGCATGTTGTGGAGATTTTATGACAGATGGAGTAGCTATTATCAGCTTCTTAGTGGATTCAATGCCACGTGGATTTTCACACGTTTTAACGCTCTAGGAATAGAAGCTCCGTGTCATTCATTTCAATAGGAAAAAACAAGACATCTTATACTCGATGTAGTTTTAAGACTACATAGTTCCAGCCACAGGTTTATCGTCACTTTCTGGCTGTTCTATCAATGGCGGCCTCTTTGAATAATTTGTCCTGTCGGACTACCGCTTTGAATCCCCCAGCCAAGATCGCTGTGGAGATTTGTCGTACAGAGGTGGCCTGTGTTGAGTTTTCCTGTGGCGAATACTAATGCATGGTCAGAGAATCTATGACTGAAGAAAAAAAGGCATCGGCTGTGGTCATTTAATTTTCCCAGATTTGGCGGAGAAGTAAACTGTGCATAATATTGAAACTGCGAAGGTGCTATGAGCATGGATTTCCCAAGAAATATCTGATCTAGGCGGGGATGCCTCAAAGCCAGCTGAGTAATCACATGTTTTTGTTACACCAGTGTTACACAGGAACATGTGTGTCCATGTAGGCGTGATGCCAATGTGAACATCATCATGACCAACGATCCTCACCCGGCTAGCTGGGCCTCGAGTTTGCTCAAGCCAGATTTTACTAGCCAGTCCTCATTTGCTTTTTTTCTCCCAGCCAATCTTGGCATTGATTGGATCAAAGACCACTAAGGAAGCCTTGAAAGCAATAGTGCCAATGACATTGACGCCGAGTTCATCCGATGATTGCAGCCCACCAAAGCAAAGGCCAATGTCGTCATGGAGTGGAAGCAGCATGAATCTCTTAGGAATAGTTATGAGAACTCCACCAACCTTGAGCGTGAAGTCGGGCATGTAAAGACTACAGCGCATAATAAAGCCGCCATGTTCCTCGCTAAACCAGGTAGCACCCACCCGCTCATAAAACGCAGAGACGTATGTACTAGGGAGCATTATCATGGTGGTGGCTGTATCAGCAATGACATACTCAACACCATTGGTAGGAGCTTCAGGATCGCTAGCAAGACCCTCGATTGTGAAGTTCCAGTAGCCGTGTTGGTTGAAAACATCACTGTACCCCAATTCTTCCAACTAGCCATTCTTGTCAATATATCCAAAGTCGGCCTGACCAATTTTATTCTTGATGTCAATTGTAAGGACCTTCCGAGCAAGTCTTTCAGCCATATTGTCGAAGATATTGGGCTGGGACTTGGGCTTGATAGGGCTGAGAGAGCTGAATGCCATGCCTATGACCCCAGATACACCAGACATGTCCGGGAAATCAGAGGCAACATTAGCTAGTTGAAGGGCTTGGCTCCGGCAAACAATGTTAGTACCGACGCTGGAAATGGACACAAACTCATAGTAAACATCGCCGAACACCAATCTGCCAACCGGATGCTTAAGTTCCCACAAGTAGCCTTCTATTTTCTCGGCCGTCTGCGAGTTCTCAGGAATGTAGGCTGTTTGTGACTTAAGATTCGTTGTCTGCTGAGAAAAAGCCCATAGACCCGCCGAGGCGGTATCTAGAACGAGACTTGGTTCTTGCACAGGCAGGCCGACCTTGGCTTGGGCCAGTACGCGGTCGTTAATGGTCGATAAAACGGCGAAAAACCTGTCACTCTTCTGACACCGAGTTATGGCAGCCTCTAGATCTTTGGGCACAGGTTTCCCATACTTCATGTAGACACTGGCGAGAGCTTCTCGCCCATCTTGCATCGGCTCCGTACTGTGGGACTGTTTATCAGACGGAGGGCTGTCGGATATCGGCAGGGTATTAGTTGGAGAATCTGATTGCAGGTTAGAAGAAGGAGTAAGAGAAGGTAAAGCCAGAGAAACTTGGCTCATCGCCAAGGTGGCGCCCAAAAGCGAGAAAAGGGAGGGCGCCATAGCAGATTGAGAGTGCTCCAGGTAACAGAGGAGCATCAAGAGAATCTAGGCAGAAAGGAGTTGAGGGGATGAAAAGAGAGGGGCTCCCAAGAGCAAATGATGGCCTTTAATGTGCATTTCATGTGTCCAAGGCCAAACATCTACCTCAAATAATGCAAACATGTACTCAGCTAGATCGGAAATTTGCTGCTAGGTGATACACCACAAAAGTTGACAGAAAGCTTCCATAAATGCCGATGGTTATATTCAGCGGCTTCGAGGACTGGGGACCGGTGCGGTGTGGGTCCGTGCCACGAAGCCGGATTTCCTGCGCACAAAAAGCAACCCTTAAGTCACAGAGGAAAGCTAAGAGTAAATGCTTGCAGAAAATATAGAAATTGAGGAATTTGTATAGACTAGAAATTTGGGCGCTCATGTTTTCGAACGTTGCCACATCCCAGGAACTGTCGCTATCTACAGGTAGCATGTATACACACTGAGCTAGGAGAACTTGTGTAGGGCGGTTCGTGGTCAGAGTAGAGGATGATGGGTTGGGCTCTTGCAGTATGGTACAATGATTTCGTCTTATTTCTTCACCACAGGGACATACTGGGAGTGACCGACAAGCATAACGGGAGGAGTTCCCTCGCCGGTACAGAATGCGGTATTTTCCGTTCAAAGGCTGCACTTTGCATTGACTTCTTCCGACTAGCGCTAGCCGTACACATCATCACAAGGAAATACTTCGTTCAGTGACATGAAGACGTGAAAAAAAGTATTGAGCATCGTTATTTTTGTTTCTTTTTCCTAGGACATGAGCCAAATGTCAAGTCTGCACCACTGATAACAAAGGGTAAAAAATTACAATTAAACAGTTGAGGCCAAGCCTCTGAATAATGCACTTGGCTTAGACCTTGCTCTCCATGCTCACGTGCGTTTTCTCGTCAATCGAGCTGTGGACGCTTGCATTGCCCAGAGTAACTGGTGTAGCCACAGCTGTGGTCTTGGACTTCCGGCGGCGAAGTAGAAAGGCTACCAGTCCAGCTAAAGCAAACACGCCCAGCGTAACCATGGCACCAATAACGCCGGCGACAGCGTTAGACATGGAGTCGCCGTCACCGCCAGATCCTGCGGCAGCGGCAGCGGCAGCCACGCTGG
This sequence comes from Berkeleyomyces basicola, assembly GCA_003671435.1. NCBI lineage: Eukaryota > Fungi > Ascomycota > Sordariomycetes > Microascales > Ceratocystidaceae > Berkeleyomyces > Berkeleyomyces basicola. The sequence goes on along the minus strand of PJAC01000008.1, from coordinate 893,337 downwards.
TCTGTTCCTGGAAGCCCAGGCAGAAGATCTGGGTGCTGCCGCACGCATTACACCAGTTCTTGGCCGAGGTGATGGCCACGCTCTGCATGCGGCTCTTGAAGTCGGCCCAGGTCAGGCTATCTTCGCCGGTACCAAACAAGGGGAAAGCCGCCAGCGCGCCAGCAGTGCCATTGCGGAAGAGGAAGCGCACACGAAGGTCGGTATCCGGGTTCGCGGGGAAGGCAGAGGTGTTGTCGGCAGTGAACAGCTCGAAGCCCATGGTCGATGCGTAGTCGGGTAGGCCATAGAAGTCGGACGACACCTCAGGCAGCTGCAGCAAGCCAAAGAAGGCCAGCATGGTGTTGTAGCTGCCGGAGAAGAGCGAGAACTTGAGCTTTCCCTTGCCGGCAACAGTCGTGTTAAGCTGAGTCACAAAGGCCGAGGCCAGCGTCTGCGCGTGGATGGCTGAGTCGGAGTTGCTCGAGTTGTAGTTGGCGCCAAACTCGGCGCTATCAGCCAGGGTGCGCAGCTGGAAGAGCTGGTCGTCGGTGATGTTGGCAGCGGGCGAGCTGGCGTTATGAATGCGCGCAACGTTGATTAGATCGTAGATGTCATAGGCCTGGGCGTACGACAGCTGCGATGCATCAGTGTAGTCGTAAACTTCGCTGAGGGCCGGGTATATGCTCTCGAAGAAGTCCTTGGTGTCGGTCACGCGCTGAGCAAATACCGGGCTAGCCTCCCACGTGCTAACGGACGAAGCCAGGGCGGGGCAGTTTTCGTCGCCCTTGATCCACATGGTGTCGGGCGAGTTGGCGTCCTCGGCGTGCAGCGTCACGTACTGGTAGCCAGAGAGAGGAGCGGTGACCTTGGTGCCGTTGGCAAGCGCGGTTCCGGCCTCGGCGGTGTTGATGCTGTCCAGGGGCGGGTACAGGCCCTGGAGGAAGTAGTTGGCGGTGGCCAGGAGAATGCCGCTGTCGGGCGCGCTGGCGTAGACCTGCGACGAGACATACTTGTCTTGAGAAACATTGGCGATCTGGTGCTCGGAGGAATCGAGGAGGTAGCGGCTGCGGTAGGCGCTGCCCATGACGAAGTTCTGGTTTGCGCCAACGGTGGTCAGCTGCTGGTTGCGGTAGTGCTTGGTGGTGCCTTGATACCAGGGTTAGCTACACATGAACATCATGGACTGACACCGTAGAGGCAATCCACTCACGGTCTCCATGCCGGCTGAACACGGCCGCGCCGTAGACTGTCTCGGCAGAAGCACAGCTGGCAAGCGCCAAGACGGGGGCAACCTTCAGAGCAGACAGCATTGTGATGGGTTGTCGTGTGATATCGCGAATTCGCTACAGGTGAACTTGTGTCCCGACCGGCTTGCTTTAGACGTGGGCGCCACGGCCGTTTTGTTGGCTTCCTGGCTGTCAAATCCTTCCGGCGGCGTCAACCTCCCCCATTCGCCCAGGGCACCCGCTCCACTTGAAATGCTGCGCGATAAGCTGCAGTTCACTTCATGAACGCATCAGGCAAGACATGAAAAACCTGCAGTGGTCCAAGGCGCTTCGAGATAAGCATGGCCCAACCAAGATCGACATCTCAGGCTGGCCTGAGCTTGCGGTGCGGGTGAAGCGGGCCCATTGTAGCATTATGGGTCGGTTCAGCCGTCGCTTAGAAACCCTTTTGACTAGGGTCTGGTGCATCCATGGCTTAACGCCGTCTATTTACGTTGTTTTCCGCGGACTTGCCCGGTAGCCATGGGTTGTCTTCCCTGACCTGATGGTGATGGTGAATAGAGCCTACAGTAAATAGTTCCCCCATAGTACTCACTGTCTTCATACCAGTATAACGGCATGTCCCCGAAGGGAAAATCCCATAGACCAACTCCAAGGGGAAAAAGAGAATCCACTTCGGGATGCCCAAAGGCTTGCCTGTAAGCTCCAGGATTGGTTGCGTAGTATTCGCCCGCCAATGGAAAAAAGCCACAGCTAAACACAGAATACATGACATGGGCTAAGGAATTTGAGCCGAAAAGTTGCCTTGGAGCTTGCGCCGAGTCAACCATTTATTTATCTTATTTCGATAAGAACGACTCGCTCCGCGGACAACACAGATCCACCATCACACGCATCCTGACGGCCCGAGTGGGCCGTGGCGACGTTGCGGAGCATCATGTCCGGCTGAATCACACGGTTGCCGAGAAGGATTGTCTGCTCTGACAGTAGCCAAAAGAACCCTTGCATCGCAGATTCTATGAAAGCAACGGCCGACGATTACGGGGTAACTTGGTCAAAGGTTTGCACCAGGAAAATAGTTCATGCAAGTTTAAGATGGCATACCATCACTAAGCTCTGAAAAAAACAGTGGCCTACACTCTACTGTTACCAGTGAGAAAATAAGTTCAATGAAACAAGCAGAGACTGAAGAAGAACACATGGCAAGGGAAAGAAAATACAGCATAGTACAGGAAGTTCCAAATCAGAAGATGAGAAAGGCCGAAGCGAGAACAACAAATATGCGGCGTGTCGAGTGAAGAGCATTAAATACTTCCACGATAATCTACCCGACCGCGTTTGGTATTAGTGATTTGTGTCGACGTTGAAGAATGTTCAACCACGTTGTGTAGGATGCTCCTCCCGTGGTCGGTGGCGTGTTGCTGGCTCAGTCAAAGTATCTCCGGGGCCTCAAGATATGGAGGCCAATGTCGAAGACACTGGCAGTACTGCGAAGGCGCTATGAAAAAAAAGTTAGAATGAGATTTGCCCATTGGTTGTTATTCACTGTCATTGACGGTATAAATACTGCGTTCTCAAAAGAGTACCACGAAAGACTGAACCTGGCAGTCCTGAACGGGGATAAATCATACTATACCAAGTGGATGAATATCAAGTAATAGCAGTTGAATGAATATACTTTTGAATATGGGTCAAGTCCTGTGTTTCGCTATCAAATGCCGAGATTTCCGGGTGGGTAAACAGACTGACAAGGGGTCTGATCATGAGAAACGTCAAGTTACACAGGCCGAGAATTGACTCGGCTGTTTTTGACTACACCGAGATTACCTAGAAATCCGTTACAAGATGTGATAGCTTGGCCGTCCATCACATACGACCATAGCCTGTAGAAAGCACGGGATCCCGTCCGCTCTCCCTTAGTTAACCTACAGAGCGCCGGATCAGTACTACGGTGGGTGACCACGTGGGAATCCCCGGTGTTGTATGTTCTTTTGCTTCTTTTTCGTGTTAAGCCCCGACAGTTCCACCGTGATAGGCTGTGATAGCTGGGCCGTCCATCACATACGACCATAGCCTGTAGAAAGCACGGGATCCCGTCCGCTCTCCCTTAGTTACAACCTTCCCTCCTACAACCCTCGGGGTGGCACCTTTGAGTTCAAGATGTCGCCCCCTCGCCAAAAAACGAACATTTCCCCCTCGTTGTGGGTTTGAACGAGCGCGCACATATCCCCAATGCTGCGTCTATTCTTTTTTCGAGTTGTGAGGCCTTGAGCCCGTTGCGAGTAGACAGGTTAATAAAGACTTTCTTCATCATCATCATCATCGCCTTGAGCCCGTTATGGTTTGGATTGTGGTTTCGGTGTCTGTATGTACTCTTTTTGGTACTACTTGTAGTCCCCTGTCGTATGCCGAGAATACCTCGCGAGTAGACAGGTAAATAAAGAATCAATCAATCAATCAACCGTGTAATGTGCTCCGAGGAGCACCTTCGGAGAGCCCAAACAATTTGCGCGGACTGATTACGCCCCGACGCTGACCATCCGCGGCCAAGACCGTGGCCAGACGGAGCCATTGAGGTGGAAGCGATCTGGGTTCCAGGCCACTCCGATGTCGTGGGCAACGAGCTCGCCGACAGACAAGCTAGGTGGGGCGCAGACATAATCACCTCCAGGACAGGCATGTCACTCTCCTGGGCACGCAGTGAATTCCGCGCCCGGGTCACCACCGCATTCCGCACCTGGTGGGAGGCAGAGGGTCGCAACACCAGACCTCACCTGCGCCGCCCGGTACAGGCCCCGAAAAAGGCCTGGTCGAGTCTTCTAGACGAGACCGATCGCAACCTCGCCCGCGCGGTGCTGACAGCTTTGTCAGGACACGGCGACTTTGCGGCCTATCACCGCCGTTTCGAGCACGAGGACGCCGTGCTCTCCTGCCCCCTCTGCGGAGCCGACACGAGCCCGGATCACATCTGGGTTTGCCACCACAACCCACAGCGGGTGTCCAGCAGCTTCTTTCAGAAGTTGATCGGTACCAAGCGCGGAGCCTGCTGGCTGGCCGCCAAAGCAGCCAAAGCCCCCACGGCCCTGCTGGCTCACCGCCGCATGAGGCCGGACACGCAGGCGCAAGACGAGGCCCCTCCCGTGCTCCCTCTGCCACCTGGAGACGGCGTACCCTCGGGGTCTCCCCCTTAGCGCGTTTGCGCTGCCATCACCTCCTTTTTCCTACTTGTTTCTCTCTTTATTTGTACTTCCCTTTGTTGTTTCCTTTGTATTTGTTTTTATGTTTTGCCTGCATCAGCGGCGAGGCCAGGACTCTGAGCCAGGTTTGGGGCCACACAAGCAAAGGACAGCCTCTGGGCTGGGCGGGTGGACACACTTTAGTCATTACACTTTGTGCGGGGGGTTTCTGTATGCATGGTTTGGATTTTGGTTTCTGTTTCTGTATGTAATTTCTGGTACTACTTGTAGTCCCCTGTCGTATGCCGAGAATACCTCGCGAGTAGACAGGTAAATAAAGAATCAATCAATCAATCAATCATATCAGATGAAGTCCAAGGAGTGAATTTGAGCAACAATGGCATTAGCTATACGTATAATAGTCTAGTTATCTATAGCAAAAACATGACACACAGCCTGGAATCCGCGGGCGAACAAATGACAAACTAAGAGATGATAGCCATGGGATCAAGATCTACTCGTGAGCTCTAGACCAGGTTTCATTCCTCCTTTTCCTTCGCCTCATCGGTAGGGCGGACGACAGTAGCGAACGTGGTGGTAGAAGTAGCCTCCGAAAGTTTGGGCCCGACATTCATAGCAGCGGCGGCTTCAGGGTCGAGCTTTGTGAACGGAGGCATATTGAATGGCATGTTCAAAGCCTTGAGGACATGATAGAAGTGCATCCAGGCAGGAACAATGGTCGTCTGAACACCATCGTTGCTACCAACTAGAGCAGTGACATCTGGTAGAAACTCAAAGTCTTCAGGCTTCTTGATGTTCTCGAGAAGTTTCTCGTTGTAGGGCACCATGTAAATCTCGCCAGGGGCAAGCTTAGGCGGATCGGTTATCACAGGGGCGGCTGCAGACGAAGTAGTGCTCGACGCAGGCTCTGTGGTCTGGGCAGAGACCAGAGCGAGGGTGGAAAGAAGGAACAGAGTAGATCTCATGTTGGATCAAGAAAGAAGGAGTGAAAGAATGTAGTTAGAGAACGGAAGAAGAGATTAAGCTGTGAGTTTGGCTTGGTAGAGAGAGTGTGTAGAGCTTGCTGTTGAGAGGCGGTGACTTGAGATGAGTGATGCAGAACAGAAGAGATAAACGGCTCAAGGTCGGTCCTGTTCCATCTTATATACTACTGTTGACACTCTGGATAGCATCACAATATCTTGACATTGCTAGAGCTGAATGGGGTGGCATAGGCGCGATAGGTTGCGGACATCCCCGAGGCATGACAGCTCGGGACTCACATATGACGAATGCAAGTAACTCCGTGTGTCTTTCAATGCCGGCTTACAAGCCACAAAAGACCGGATCACGATGTAGTCAGAGCAGATAAAGCATCGGCTATTTAACATCGTGATTGTGGGATCCGGGGAGTATCAGCGCCGATGTTGCCAGGCTTGAGCATACGCGCGGCTAAGTAAAGTCTACTATGCTCCGATATGCCTATATGATTGCTTACTTAGCTTGACAAGGGCACACGGAGATGGTGCGTATTTTGACTCCATGCGGTAGAGAATCTTTGTTTAGCCAACATAGCGTTAAATCCGTGACTAGTACACGCGTGGATATAAGTGTGGAATTGCACTAGCATCTACACGTCCTCCCAAGCCACCACCGGGCCCATCAACCATAAGTCATGTCAGAGTGAAAACTACTATAAACAATAAACATGTGTCCTGCTCGTGCTGAGGCGTTTGTGTAGCAGTAGCACGCTTCTCCCGAGTCTTGCTTTTCAACTTCCTGTCTGTACCTTCACATGTATATTCATCGTATTCGAGATTTGTCTAGTTCTGGGCCCGCGGTCGGCTCGTGCCACGAACAGCATAGCTGCATTTATACCGAAGCTGGAAGTATATTTCTAAACGGCCCAGCTGGTGACGCCCCATCCAAATGGTATTCGATCGTAGGGTCAAAAGAAGCACATCTAGTCGAGTCTCCGTAGCTCAGTAAGCCCCGGCAGCATTGGCAGTAGCACAACTGGTCGGCCGGTTACCCCAGATGGCCTTCTAGAAGTGGCTAATAATCGTTCTATCCCTCTCGATGCTCCAACAGACCACATCTGCCTGGAGATTGCGCGTATTCTCTGGCGCTTCTTGACTGTTGGGGGCTGTCATTCTGGGGATTATGTAACAGTTCAACACGGCGGGCCCGCACGCCTGTGTTCTCATGGCTACGCAGACCCTTTGAGTTGTGCCCCGGCCGACGTCCAATAAAGCTGGCATACGGATAAGCACCCAAGAATGCCAACGCCAACCTGGAGCCTTGGTACTCTCAGACGGAGCCCATCCGGGATACAGGCTGGCGTACGTTCTCACGGGTCGACATTGTGAGTGAAATCAGGAGCGGCAATCTAGAGTGTGCAGCCTATATGCCTGTTATACGATGTACCCGGATGGAGTGGCACTATATTTAACGTCCACCAAGCACTTGACTTGACTGTACTTAACGCCGTGTGCTAGGGTACACTGGTCGAATGGGCGTCATAGGCGGCTATTCCACCTGTGAGAAGAGGATATCCTAACCCTAACCCTTGAGGCTTGATAATCTCATTTATCGCGGCCCTCATCAAGGACCGATGGTGTAGTTGGTTATCACGTTTGTCTAACACTCATTCACGAATGGATGGACACAAAAGGTCGGCGGTTCAAGTCCGCCTCGGTTCACTTTTTGTCTTCTTGAGTCAGAATTTGAGCTTCGCATGTTCTTCTGGCTTTTTTGTTGTTTTTTTTTTTTTTTTTTTTTTGCCTCCGAAACTCAAAATCGGTGTCAAGCGGCATCCGGCGCCCGCGAACGTCGCCAGAATGAATTTCAACTCAACTCGCGGCGTGGAGCTCCAGCTCAGGCTTCGCGCCGCCTGGCCAACAAGGCCCGCATCACCGAATTCTGCCAAGGATTCGACAGCCTTGTCACAAAAACCCGAGAATCGGCCAACTCGGACCAAATTGCCAGCTTCCTGGAGCAGATCTCTGTTCTGGTGATCTGGTGATGGCTAACGCCAGCAAAATTCTGCGTCCGGCACGCACCACCCGCGGTCTCTCCGACAGCCGCTGGGCCGGCCCGGCCACACAGGAACAAGACGCAGCCCCCGCTGCAACCGAGCCTGCTCCTCAGCCAAAGAGCAACAAGAAGACGCCCCCCGCTGACATCCAGGCGCCCTCCCCCTCTGCCCCGACCTCCTCTGTGGTCGGGGTCCCCGGCGTGGAGGAGTGGACCGAGGTCGGCCCCAAAAAGGGCAAGAAGAAGGGCAGCAAGAAGAAAGCCCAAGCCAAGCAGCAGTCAGCCCCCGCCGAGACGGGCAACAATAACAAGAAGAACAACAAGAGCGGCAAGGCCGAGAGCAAGCCTCCCACGATGGACGCCCGAGTCTTCGTGCGCCTTCAAGAGTCTTCCAACCTCCGTGCCATCCACCCTCTCTCCCTGGTGGAACAAATCAACAGACTCCTGCCCGACAACTGCGGAGTCAGTGAGGTCAAGCATGTCCGCTCCGGGCTGGCCCTCACCCCTGTCTCGGGCAAAGACTCGATCGTCCAGGCCTCCAGCACGCTAGCCCAGCTGTTCGGAGACGCCAAGATCGAATCGGCCGCCAACTGGGTCTCAGTTATTGTCGCTGACGTGCCCAAGAAAGTCAAGTCTCTCACGTCCAGTGAAGGAAAATACTCGGACGTTGAGGTCGAACTAACCGACGACCTCTACAAGACACATGCCAGAGAGGCTTTCGGCGCCAACCCCACCATGGTAAACTGGAGAGAGGTTTCCGAAGGGTCAAACACGGGCACCCTGAAGCTCTGCTTCCTTGAGGAGCACATTGCCGCAAGGACGAAGACGATAGTCTTCATGGGCAACCGCCACAAAATACGGTTCCCAACCCCCAAACGGCTATGAAAGTCTCTCAGGGGACTGGGTGCCAGATCAAAATTGCACACCTTAACACCCATAGATCTAGCACCGTGCACGCAGCCTGCCTTCAAATAGCTGCAACGCAGAAGATCGACATCGTCTGCATTCAGGAGCCGTGGATCTCCTCTGATCTCCTCAGACAAAAGACGCAGAGACACCCTGCATACACCACTTTCGCCCCATTGCAGAAGTGGACCGCCCGCCCCCGAGTGATGACCTACGTCCGCACGGACATTCTCGCGCACTCGACCGACTATTTCGGCGCCCACACCGACATCCTGTGTATTCAGGTTCGACTACGGGACCGACCTCTAGACATTGTCAATGTATACAACAGTGGCACAGGCAGCCATCAAACCAACGAAGCTGCCGAACTGCTAATCAAAGCCACGCTGTCCCCGACATACTTGGTAGTCGGAGATTTCAATTTACACCACCCCAGATGGGATGCCAGGGTGCTCCAGTCGACCCGTAATGCCGACATGCTTGCAGACTGGCTCTTGGACTCGAACTCGGTCCTCCTTACGGACCCCGACATCCCCACCCACGACGCAGGAGGAGTGCTGGATCTTTCCATCATCTCCCACAACATCCCACACACGTTCCACGCCCAGGCAATACTCGACGAAGCCCTCACATGCGGCAGCGATCACTCCGCCGTGGTGGTCACAATCAGTCGATGCGAAGTCGCACGCAGACGGCCTACGAACAAAGTTAATATGAAATCCCTAGACCAGAAAGAATTCGAACGAGAGTGCAGCTCCCTTGCCGCGCGTCTCCAGTCAACACACCCATATCTTTCTGCCCTACCTACCGAACAACAACATCTAGAGCTTGACAACCTGGCGGCCCAACTGCAACAGGGCATCTCCGACGTCTTGACAAAATTCACAACTAAGTCCTCTGACAAAGGCCGCGGCAACCCCTGGTGGAACTCCTCGTGCAAAAAGGCCGCGATACAACACCGCAAAGTGAGAAAGCACTGGAAAAAAACGAAGAGAAGATCCAGCCCGCCGGAACATCTTAAAACGTGCAAAGAAACGTCTAAGGAAGGCGGTCCGCAACGCCAAAAGGAAGTTCTTTACGTCTCTCACCGCTGTTCAGGATTGCTCTCCGTTGTTCCCTTCGTGGTTACGCCGACGATGGCTGCTTGGCCCACTCCAGTTTGTCCCTGGAGGAGAACTGCACCGTCCTCTCCCGCTCGTTGGAACTGATGAACAGTTGGTGCACAGAGAATGGCATAACGCTCAACCACTCCAAGTCTAACCTCGTACACGTAACGCGCACACGTCACGGCCTGAACCCGAGCCCACGCCTCCCAGACGGCTCCACACCCCAACCTGTGGACCCTCGCGGAACTCTGCGTTGGCTGGGCGTGCTGTGGTCTCGCAACCTGTCGTTCCTGCCGCACATCCGCGACGTGGCCCAGAGGACGGCGCCCGTGATCCGAGGCATCCAGATTCTGTCCGGCTGCCGGAAGGGTGCGCCAATAAAGGGGGCTCTCACTGTAGTCCGCGCCTGCGTGGTCACGAACCTGACATACGCGGCGGCCACGTGGTGGCGCCCTGGCTCCTCACCAACCAAGCCTTCCCGTGGCCTCCATGGGGCTGCCCATATCCTGTACTGCACAGTCAGGAGGGGACTACGCGCAGCGTTGCCCCTGTATTGCACGACGCCATGTGCGATATTCAGCCCGGCATTGGGGTTCCCCCATCAGCTGCGTACTCGACCACCTCCTGGCCTCGGCCGGCATCAGGGCATCTCTCGCCCCGCTAAACCACCCCTTAGGGTTCGGCGACACTGCTGGTGGCAAGCTGGGCATGCTCAAGGGGCTGCTCCCGCACAGGATCGCCACGAGCCTCCCTGAAAGGTGTAAGGGAGTGCTCCCGGTTTCTCGTTTGCCGGGAATTCCTCGTGAGTAGACAGGTTTAATAAAGACATTCATTATCATCATGTTGACCCCTACTTTGACCTCTGCCCGACCCCACCACCGTCCGCTCTACTCTCATGAGGTCTGGCAAGTCACTTCCAGATTTTAATCAATACTATATAGATGCTAAAACTCTGTCTCCATGATCATCTGATAATCTGTGGAACTAACGCTCTTAGTACGCAGTTGCGAGTAAAGATGTCAGTGGAGGTGGAGATGTCGTCAGGGTTTGGGGACCACCTTGACGTAGCACAAAAGACAGCTTTTAATGAGCAAAGTTACGGTTGTGACGTCATACGGTGCTTAGGTAAAAGGAAATGGACAAGATGTCCGTTTGTTCCATTCTTCTCCTTCTCCACGTTCCATTATCATGACAATTAACTTCATACAAATTGAGGTCGCACCAGAGCGTACGGTGAACTATGGAGAGTTAACTCGATGCACGTGAACATTTCTCTACAATATTCCCAAATCGTGACGACCCAAATTTGCCCTTTTTATATGTCTGGTCACGATGATACAGATATTACGAATTGAATTGGATTGTTTGCAATTAGATTGGTTTTGGCTTGACCCGCGTATTCCACTTCAGCACACTCAAGTGCTTTAAGGGCTGCGATGGCTTCGGCATCTGCAACTTCATTCCATTTACCCGTTGGTGTAGACCCTGCGAGCGTGTCCTCTGGGTACCCTACGACCCAGCCTGCTCCGGTACAACTAGAAGCCAGCATGGAAGCGTCAGAGTACGCCCATATGTCGTCGGGACACACGCGCCGCCGTTCGACGTGTCTCTGCACCTCCTCCTCCTTGTCAGCGAAGGGCAGTGATTCAGGGTATGGTATTATAGCTGTTTTGTCATACAGGTAGCTAGCCTGTGGTATCGATTTTGGTAGAAGCCCGCGGAGTGCGTTAACTCGCGCGTCTCTCTTGTCCCAGACTAGCATGTGATTGGAGTCAAGGGTTGCTAGCCAGATGGCTTCTCGATGGTGGAGGTCGTCTAGGATGGGTTCCATCGTGGGGATTTTGGCTGCGTGATGGAGGAGGGCGGTCCAGGTCATGCAGTACATCGGGAGGGTCGCACGGAGGGCTGCCCGCAATGTCTTTCCCAGTTGAGACTCTAGATGCACAATCTGCCGCCTGCGCGTCCGTAAAGGCCACCATGCAACCGCAGCAAATGTTAGAATTGGTATGACACAAGCACGCACTGCATGTATCAGGGACTCTGTTGGTGCCCCTTTGTAGACTCCGGAGAGCATCCTGATTCCAGTGATAGCCTTTTGGGTTTTTCTCATGGCCAGAGCGACCTAGGGCCGCAGAGACTTCTTTCTGTGGAGGAGGACGCCTAGCCAGCGTAGGGGGTCTGTCGCGCGGACAAAGGACAGGGGGTGGCCATCGCTGGCAGCTTGCTCCTGCACGTGAGTGTCACGGAGGAGCTGGATTTTATCAGTCGGAGGTATGATTTCGCGCCCGTCAGGTGCCTTGAGCGGTGGGCTTGTTAGTGGCAATAGTTTGTGCGCCCACTTAACTGCTCGGAAGAGGTCCTTGGCATCCCTAAGCTCAGCGGTGAGAGACGTAAAGAACTTCCTTTTGGCGTTGCGGACCGCCTTCCTTAGACGTTTCTTTGCACGTTTTAAGATGTTCCGGCGGGCTGGATCTTCTCTTCGTTTTTTTCCAGTGCTTTCTCACTTTGCGGTGTTGTATCGCGGCCTTTTTGCACGAGGAGTTCCACCAGGGGTTGCCGCGGCCTTTGTCAGAGGACTTAGTTGTGAATTTTGTCAAGACGTCGGAGATGCCCTGTTGCAGTTGGGCCGCCAGGTTGTCAAGCTCTAGATGTTGTTGTTCGGTAGGTAGGGCAGAAAGATATGGGTGTGTTGACTGGAGACGCGCGGCAAGGGAGCTGCACTCTCGTTCGAATTCTTTCTGGTCTAGGGATTTCATATTAACTTTGTTCGTAGGCCGTCTGCGTGCGACTTCGCATCGACTGATTGTGACCACCACAGGGGAGTGATTGCTGCCGCATGTGAGGGCTTCGTCGAGTATTGCCTGGGCGTGGAACGTGTGTGGGATGTTGTGGGAGATGATGGAAAGATCCAGCACTCCTCCTGCGTCGTGGGTGGGGATGTCGGGGTCCGTAAGGAGGACCGAGTTCGAGTCCAAGAGCCAGTCTGCAAGCATGTCGGCATTACGGGTCGACTGGAGCACCCTGGCATCCCATCTGGGGTGGTGTAAATTGAAATCTCCGACTACCAAGTATGTCGGGGACAGCGTGGCTTTGATTAGCAGTTCGGCAGCTTCGTTGGTTTGATGGCTGCCTGTGCCACTGTTGTATACGTTGACGATGTCTAGAGGTCGGTCCCGTAGTCGAACCTGAATACACAGGATGTCGGTGTGGGCGCCGAAATAGTCGGTCGAGTGCGCGAGAATGTCCGTGCGGACGTAGGTCATCACTCGGGGGCGGGCGGTCCACTTCTGCAATGGGGCGAAAGTGGTGTATGCAGGGTGTCTCTGCGTCTTTTGTCTGAGGAGATCAGAGGAGATCCACGGCTCCTGAATGCAGACGATGTCGATCTTCTGCGTTGCAGCTATTTGAAGGCAGGCTGCGTGCACGGTGCTAGATCTATGGGTGTTAAGGTGTGCAATTTTGATCTGTGCCGCTTGAGGGAGGGCCAGGCTAGTTTCAGGACGTTGTTCGGGAGGCCGTCCGGGCCGGGGGCAGTGTTGCGCGGCCTCCAAAGAGCAGCTTCCACCTCGTCTCTGGTGATTCGGGCGCGTGTCGGCGGGGCTTCCGTCTTGGAGCCCCGGGTCCTCGGTTCCACATGCAGGCCGGGGGGTTCGATGTCCCCAGGTCGGACGGAGGGCATGTGCACGCTGCGAAGGAGGGCGATCTTTTCCGTGGTGTTTTGTACCGTGGCCTCCGCTCCGTCCGCCGGCGATAGTGCTCACAACTCGAAAAAAGAATAGACGCAGCATTGGGGATATGTGCGCGCTCGTTCAAACCCACAACGAGGGGGAAATGTTCGTTTTTTGGCGAGGGGGCGACATCTTGAACTCAAAGGTGCCACCNCTGAGGGGGGGGAGGAGCGGACCAGAGCGAGGTGTGCTACAGCGGCAGCCTCTTTGTCACCCCGGATCGGGGCCCGGGTCGAAGGTAGCTTGCCCTTGCACGGCGGCGGGAAGCTCGTGGACAGCTCGTATGGGAGCATGCTCCTGAGCTCACCCAGTATGCCCCGCATTGGCCTTATGGAGCCTAGGGGGTGGTTTGGCGGGGCCAGCGCGACTCTGAGAGCAGCCGACCCAAGGAGGTTGTCCAGCGCATAGCGCATGGGAGGGAAGCCCGATGCGAGGTTGTATATTGCACAGGGTGTGGTGCAATATAGCGGCAGGGCGGCGCGGAGGCCTCTGCGGACGGTGCGGTCGAGGAGCCTTGAGGCCCCCAGTAACCCGCGGCTCAGCGGAGCGTTGGGCGGGGTTGGGCGCCACCATGTGGCCGCAGCGTAAGACAGCTTGGCAACCACGCATGCGCGGACCGCCGTTCATCTGATATGAATTGAATTGAATTGAAAGTCTTTATTTACCTGTCTACTCGCCAGGGACTTCATCCGATATGATCTAGATCAACCTATTCACTCCAACGGCAAAAAGGCGATCAAGTGCAAAAAAGTGAACATACAACACCGGGGATTCCCACGTGGTCACCCACCGTAGTACTGATCCGGCGCTCTGTAGGTTAACTAAGGGAGAGCGGACGGGATCCCGTGCTTTCTACAGGCTATGGTCGTATGTGATGGACGGCCAAGCTATCACATCTTGTAACGGATTTCTAGGTAATCTCGGTGTAGTCAAAAACAGCCGAGTCAATTCTCGGCCTGTGTAACTTGACGTTTCTCATGATCAGACCCCTTGTCAGTCTGTTTACCCACCCGGAAATCTCGGCATACGGGAGACAAATGTGACAACCAAACACAGAACCAGTCCCCTTGTAGTGGACTAGCCGAGGCAAATTTGCATCGAGGCCATCATCCGTCTGATTATAGCCCCAGTTATACTGTGGCTAATGTTCAGGGTTGCCAAGTCTTGCATGGCATTGTGTTTGAGTTTCTCAAGACGGCGAGACCTGGAGATACATACTCCGTCAATGAAGTCCTCCATTCATAAACCTCACCCATCTGACTCAATATCAAGGGCCTGGCAACACCTGATTCATATCCTACCCCCACCTTCGGGAAGAACAGTCAGCAACGTGTATTTTTGCTTGGAATTCGGATTACAATCAATGTCCACCAGGGCCAGATGGAAACATATCATGCGGGCATCGGTGACACCATGAGCTTCCAGAACAAGCTGGAATTTGCGGCGGACCGTTTGTACAGCAGACGTCACACTAGAGGAGGGCATCTTGAGACACGGGGAGATTCCCGATGGTATCGTGGGAGTAGCCAGCACAACAATTGCGTTCCTTTTCTATCCAACTAAGGAATTGAATGAGAAGCTGGAAGCTGCTCAGCGATAAACGCTAGCTACATGCCTTTGAAGAACACGTCAAACTCAGCATCGAACCATTCATGCCGGCATGGTTTGGAGACAGCCTTCACAGACTGTTATGGAAGCCTGATGCATCCAAGAACCGTGTCGCCCAAGGAAGGGCCCCAAGTAGCTTTAATGAACTTGACTCCATGACGCTCTGGCAGTCAGCAAATTTTGCCAGGTGGAATGTTGCCAACCAGGTTCCAATAAAAAAGATCACAGGGCCTGTCAGAACGCTCAATACAGACGCTTCGGCCCGCGCAAAGCCCCTGGTTGAAAGAGAACCAGATGGCCGCAAGCCTGAGCCCGTGTCGCTGTCGCCATTTCCAAGCCCCCCACACTCTGTCTTTGACAGCCTCTTGCTCAGCCCCGTATCCCTAAAACAAGTCTCAAGTCGTCCCCAAATGCCTCTTTGATGCCCAATGACGAGCACGCAGCGCCATGCTAGTGCCTCCACGTGCTTGTGGTAATAAGCGTATAAGAACAACATGTGGCCCGGTGGCAACTAGTCGAGGTCAGGCGCCCGCCAGGTGGCTGCCGTAGACGGATAGGCCGCCTGACTGCTGGCGGTCCCGGCCAGAGAGACTTGAGTCATCTTGAGTTCAGGGGATGACAGTTGAGTTATGTATATAGGGTCAAAAAAGCTTCAGAAGAACTAGATGATAGGGTCACTAGTTATAGACAGAATATTCCGCCCCGGGATATGTCTGCCAGCGACCCAAGTCCGGTAGGCCGGTAAAATGGAGTGCCCTCTCGGCATCGGCTTCGCGTGCAAGGGTTGACCTACATACAGGTACTCACATGGCTAGCAGTACTATTCCTGGTGGATGTATGTTGGTCTTGCCAATCATTACACTGCGATGTGAATCACGGAAAATCAGATCTAGGGCTACACGGCTGCATCACGAGTGGGCCGTGAAGCTCCGTACAAGTGAAAGAGGAAGAACATCTATCACGATATTCATCTTTTAGTTGACGGATATCAAACACATCCTGGAACACTTACACGCACATGAAGAAAGAGATACACGAAAACACGTCATGGCACTTCTACAAATAGCCCGTCCTAACAACCGCGTAGTAGCTTGTCAGAAACACAAGATCCCAGAAACGAGAAGAGCCTCTTATTGCCGACGGCCATCTAACAACAAAGCATCACACGGCATTCAATATCAAGACAGAAGAAGAGAAACGTCATTGGTTGTAAAGCTCATCCAGCGACAGCAGCAGCAGCACCAAGTTGTTATAGCGTTGGCCTTTGCTTGAGCGCGTAACCAATACATGTCTCGTGATTCTCTAGATACTGAAAAGAAGAAAAGGAAAAAGGAAAAAGAAAAAAGAAAAACTTGGTACAAAATAATGTGAAGGGATTAAAAGGGAGGTGCAAAAGGGCTTTGAAACAGCGATGAGGCGCATCACAACAGGCAACGGGCAGAGAAAAAAAAAAAAAAAAACAAACAAAGAACCAACTACAGACTCGCTTCTCACCAGGTGCCTCACGGACGAACTCTCCTGTCGCGTTTGGCTGGCTTGGTGAAGCAGGGCAAGACGAGACGAGACAAAACGCTCACCAGGCAGACAAAAAAGAAGTATTTTCCAGTCCAGTTTGTGCCATTTTTTTTCATTCTCTCTTTTCTAGTTACATATCTTCGCTGCCTGTGGCCCTCCCCTCCTCCCCCCCCCTAATCGCGCGCCGCTGCTTCACTGTTTCGTCTTGGTCTCTCGGCGCAAAATATGCCCTAAAGAAGAAAGTCTAACGAGTCCTGGGGTGTTGAGCCCACGGACAGACAACAAGACTCCGAGACACACATAGAGAGAGAGAAGGTAGACTTTAGTAGCAAAGTCAAAGGCCCCAATAATAGAGTGCCTGGCGTATGACGGAGGAAGGCCACGCCGCTTCGTTCGCAAAGACAAACAGAGCAAGAGTTTCAATTACTGTTAGTACTTGTTTGGTTCTTTTTTGTTGTTTTTTTCAGAGCAAATAAGCAACCGACATGTGCACCAAGAAGATTCAAGCAAGTTAGTTAAGAGAAAAAAGTATTGTTGATAGAAAATTAGGATATGACAGGTCCAGATGCCAAAGTGCCAGAAAACCCATTCGTGTCGTAAGTCTCATTAAGGTGTGTGTGTGTGATTTGTGGGAGAACAAGGGGGGGAAGCGGAAAAAAAAGAGAAAGGACCAGCAAAAGAAGAAAAGGGAAAAGAAAAAAAAAGCCGTGAACCAGCCGCGCTATGCAAGTAGATGCGTGAAATGAGATTTGTGCCCATGGAAATTCGCGCTGTATGAACGAGTGTGACGAAGCAGAGCCAAACGCAAAGAGAATAAGAAAAGAAAAAAAGCAAAGTACCCCAGAAGAAAAAGTGTGATAAGGGGAGCGAAGGCAACAAGATTGGTAGAAAGTAGAGGGAAAGTTAGGAGGCACAAACAGAAGCTATTATAGTGTTATAAATACAAACGTGAAAAAGGACAAACAAAACCAACGCGAAAAGAAGCACTACCGAACGAGAACAACCTCGTTGATCTCGCTTTCCGTGGTGGTATACGTGCTTTCCCACGGCGTTCCATGTTCTTCGAGCTCCATGGAAAATGTGCTGCGGCGAGGTGTGTCGTCCGTTACAGGACTCATGCTGCCGCTAACACTGCCACTACTCGAGGTGATGCCGGAACTGCTGCCGACAGTCCACTCGTCGCTATCTATTTGCAGACGCGAAGGGCCGAGGACGCCGAGAGAGTAGGCCGAAAACTCCTCGTCAAACACGCTGCGGCGCTCGCCATACTCGACATACTCGTAGTCCCAGCGCCACGCCTTGTCGGCCTGGCGGCGGGGCAGGAAGCGCGTGCGGGCAAAGTAGAAGAACGCAAGGGCGATAAGAGCTCCACCAACCAGATCGATGGCGTAGTGGTGGCTAAGGTACATGGTAGCCCACCAGATCCAACCAACATAGGCGATGAAAAGAGGCCGCAGGTGGGGGAAGCAGTAGCTCATGAACATGGCCTCGAGGACGGCATTACCCGAGTGCATCGAGGGGAAAGCGCCAAAGGGAAGAGGAGCTGTCGTGAAGCTTGTCGTGTACATGTCGACGCCGAGAATTTTATCCACGCGGGCAAGGCCAGCCGGAGAGCCCGGCATACCGTAGGCAGCGGGCACAAGGCCACGCTCGTTTTCGTACCACGGTGGGGTGCAGGGGAAAATGAGCTGGATAGTGACGCCCAGAACGTTCATCCATCCCAGGGCCTTGGCAAAGACGGGAGCGGTGCCCGGCGCGCTGAAAGCAAACATGATGAGAGCGCACACGAGAGGAGCACCAAAGTGGCAGATGCCGTAGGGCAGCCATGCCAGAAGATCAAGGATGGGATGGGTGTGGGCGGATAGGATATTTGACAGATTGGCACCGTAGAGGACGTTCTCCAAGGCAGGCAACACGCGCACCCAAATGTGAGGTCTGTAGCCGGCGGGGATAAAGCTAAATTCGGGTAGGACGGACGGTTAGTTGATGAGGTCCCCAATCGATGCAGTATGCGGATGCCATGTTTCTCATTGCAGGCGGTTTCTATTGGACGATTGAGGTTGATGCCACTTACCGGCTGCAGAAGAAGTAGAGCAAATAGGACCAAACTGGCAGGGCAGGCCAGAAAAATTGCCGCGTCACGGGCATCAGGAATATGATGGAAGCACCAATCATACACACCAACTTCAACAACGGGGCTGACGGTGTGATGTACATGCAGAACATTATCAAGGCGGCAAGGAAGGGGTACTGTAGGTCGAGAGGGGTCCATCGATGACGCTGCAGAGCACGGATTGAATCTGAGACGTTGAAGGAGGTCTGGAGATGGGTGACATCGTTCGGGTTTGGCAGAGCGACGTTGCTCTTCTGGCGGCTCCGGCCACGGATATGGCGATACTTTTGAGGAAAAGGGTTCAGGGCAGCGAGATTCAAAGGTCCGTTGAGCTTCGGCTTCGTGGCCTGCATCAGAGATGACAGGAAGTCGGCCATGTTGAAGGCTGTGAGGGGGATGAAGAAGAGGCTGAAATGATGACGAGATGCAGACAGAGACGGCGAGGCGAGGAGAGGTGACGATGGATGATGAGACCTGTCGAGGCTGGTGTCGATGTCGATGCCGATGATGCTAACGGCGACTGAACGGCGTCGATAGATGATGATGATGATCTCTGTCGGAATCAAGATGGAGATTGAGACAATTAGACCAAGGCGAGAATCGACGAAGGGCGCTGGGCAGAAAGGAGAAAAAAGGAAAAAGGAAAAAGAAAAACGAGGACGCTGAGTTGAAGGGGCCTAAAAAAGGATCGATCGCGAACGACAGAAGCCGACTTCATGAAGCCAAGGGGGACTTGTGCTTCTTAAGAGAAGGGGACGGGGAGATGGAAGAGGAAGAGAAGAAATAAAAAGAAGATAAAAAAGAAAAGAAAAGAACAGGCTCCGATGGATGCAATGACAAAGACAAAAAAACCAGGTGCTGGGTTTGGTTCTGTGGTGAGGGTTCGTGCGTTTTGGCTGACTTGTCTTCACGCCTGTCCAAATGCAATTACAACTGGAATCCTTTTTAGCGCTCGTAGGCCTGTTGGACAGCGCTGTAATACTGGTGTTTTAGCACGACAGGCCCACTGAAGGAAAAGACAAGAGGTATAAAAAATGGGGTTAAAAAAAACAAAGTAAAATGATGAAAGGGATTTTGCTGGGGCAGGGCCACAAACAGCCAGCGTGAGATGAGAGGCAAGAAACCCGCTCGCGATGATGCAGAAAAAGAGGGAATAAAAAAGAGAGAAAACAGACAAAAGGGAAGAATGATTAGGGGTGTCTGGCTCGGAATGCTCGGGAATTCTATTCCCCCTCCCCTTGGCTGTCTGTCGACTCTGCCCCCATGCACACATATGGATGTACACGGCTAGAGACTAAAGTCCTGTGAGGTGAGCTTGTTCTTCCAGCCCGCGGATAGCGGACAGCGGGCATCGGACAGCGGGCAGACTTTTATTTCGCAGCCAGATTTCTTGTTCGGGGTTTAGAATGGCTGGCTGGGCGGTTCTGTTTCGAGAGGGGAGCGCAGCCATTCGGATCAACAAAAGATCACGATATTGTGTGTGTCACGATTAGCCAAGTGCAGGTCCAATTATGTGCATGTATATACTTTGTGTACTTGTGCAAGAAATAGTGCACAACCCGCCCCCGTTCCCTCAGCCATGGTTTGTGCATGCATAACTGCACGTGCACAAATATTTATGTAACTATGTGTTCGTTCCAACAGACGTCATCGACCAGCACCTGCCACCCAGCCAATAAACCCCCAAGAAAAAATATGGAAATAAATCAACACCAAAGCCCGCCCGTCTGATGCATCAAGCAAACCAAACACGGCTAGCTTTGCTCTCACAGCACAGTGCCATGAGCAGCAGCCGAAACGAGCGAGCATTAGTGAGCACGGCAACAAGAAGAAAAAGAAACGAAAAAAAAGAAGAAAAAAATCCGTCGGCCGTGGATTGAATTGATAAAATCCGTCTAAGCCCAACCTGGACGAGAAGCACTGAGAGCGCTAGGAAAGCGAAGCGAGGTTCAAAGTGCAAGCCAAGCCAGGCTAAAAGTCCAGAGAATGGCCCAGCCAGGCGACTTTACTCCAGGCTGCACCAAACAAGAAAGCTCTGTCTGTGGTGATACTTTTTCAAATACGCAGCGTGCAAAGCTTGCGATTCTGCCATTAAAACTTGGCGTTTCCCATTGCTGATGCCTTGGACCCCCTGCATCTCTCAATTTCTCTGCAGTGTTTTAGTGCACACTTCAGAAGGGCTTAGCAGGGCTCAGTGTCAGGCAACCATGTGCTCCAGGCAGACTTGCGCTGTTCTGTGCTGCGGAGCCCTCTGCACTTCTATTGACTAAGCTGCGGTTATACTGCTACTACCCTGCTATACCGGACTGGTACAGTACAAGGAAGCCCCTCCGCAGGTCTCCCTTTCTTCGCTTTTAGCGCAAGCCCCGCTGCCAAACAACGGCACGTTAGTGGCTGCTAGCGGCCTGCTGAAATCAGCTTAGCACCATCAAGCCAGCACCCAACCCAATGACGATTAAGAAACACCATCAATGCTTGGCATTAAGTCAGCCTGATATTCAGTCACCGCCCGCGGCACTCTGCTTGTGGTTGTGGATAGTTGATTAGCTACAAGAAAGTACAGACATATATCTGTACATACACACATGCACACACAGATACACAAAAGACCAGTGCTGAGGAGGCTGAGGTTTTGCTTTGTACAGCTTCAAAACTCAGCCTTAGCCGGGCAGTTTTGGTGCTGTGCGCTGCTCTGTGCTTCTTGCTTGATGGATGTTATGGACAAATGTACAAGTATAGATAACAGCCAAGAAGCTGAAGGCGCAAAAGCAGGTAAAAATAGCCTGGGAAAAATAAACATAAACAAGCAAAAAGACGCACGAGTCGGATGCAGAATAGCAACGGGCTGCAGACAGGGGAGACCAACAAGTCATTCATGTTTCGAAAGGAGGAAAGAAAGAAAATGTAAAAGGAGCGCAGTTTGCGGACGCCATCTCGGAATTGGCCAGTTTCTTGTACATGCAAATGCGTAGGTTTGTGTGGTGTGCGTCGGTGAATGGGTGGGAGGTTCCGCTGCCAATGAGTCGTTGTATCAAATCAAATACAACACTACATCATTCACATCACGATCAAGCACGCAGACGCCGCACTCAAAACAGATCATGTCTCGGCCTCAACGTGCGTGCGATTTTCACACCACACACGCCACGCCACGCAGCCTGGACCGAACTGACCATACTGGTCTGGTCTCGAGAAGCTCGTGACAGCCGGGCTTTTGATACATGAGTGCCAACTACAAAAAGCGTTAAGATACCGCTGGTGCGAGCGGCCTGTCAATCTTGTGGCGCCTGTTTGGCTCTCTCCCTCTCTAACTGCCATTTCTGCTTTTGTCAGCAACCTTTTTTTGAGATAGCCCCAGAGCTTGCACCAAGCCTAAGGGTTGCTGTGGCACCTTGCCGTTTTTGTTGTCTGGTAGGCCCCTCATGGCTGACAAAGCGGTGATTCCGTTTTTCCCGCTCTCCTGGTGTTGCTTTGTATCACCATCGTTGCAGTTGAAACGGGCTACTCTCCAAGGCAGCACCATAACCAACTCAATTCGCGCTTCCAGCACTTGTACAACTTGCAATGATAAGACGGACTCACCTCTACCAACAAACAAATTCATATTCATGATAGGCCATGGATGCCTCTGTTTCATGTTCTATCTTGGCTTTGTCAGCAGCGGGACAACGATACTAGAGCAGCCGTCTGTGCCTGGGCTTACGGGTATCCAGATACACAGTGTGTACACTCATCCCTGTATGAGCTTGGAAGTAGCACAAGCACTGTATACATGCACAAGGATTCCTTGATGCCTTCCAACTAGTTATTTCACCAGCCAACATCTACCAACTCTTTGCGCGTACCAAAATAACAACACCTGCCTACCATGCCATGCCATGCCAGACTGCCACTGCTTCTTGGTCTCACTAACCCCGCTCGCCGAAGCTTCTGCCAAATACAAATAGGAAGACCTGTTTCAGGCCCCTGTCGTTTGCACATCTGTCTTATTATTGTTATTCTTTTTCTTTTGCTTTCCGAAGGGAGTTTTGCTTGCTTGGGGTTGAGGCGGGTTGTATGGTGGTAGGTGCACCTGAGCGGAAGAGTCCAGTGCTCTGGAGCTTCAAGGGAACGGTGTAGAGAGCACTGGATGGCCTTCCCGGCCGCGACGGCCAAGTAAATGCACCCATTTTTTTTTTGTTAGGTGGGTTTGCTGCCAAGTTTGCTTGACAGACGCTATTTTCTTCGCCGGAATTCCAAGCATTAGGAACTGCTTCCCATGACCCACAAGTTGACAAGGGGTGCGGTCTCCCGTATATTGCAGCCCTTTGCGATGCACTATCAAGCCTCGCACCGAGGAATGAAGAAGCGCGAAGACCAGGCTGATCACAATACACCAAGATATGGTGGTGGTAGTTCGTTCATGTTTTCCAAGGTTACGAGCAGGGGAATGCTTGATTGTTGTACAAGTGCAATAAGATAGTTGACAGAACGGAGGAGACGAAGCCCTCGGCGGCGTGAAGCTTGAACGGCATGAGACAGACACACGACTAGAATTTGAAGTATCATGTCTGATGGAAACAAAAGCCCATGGCCTTGGGTCTTGAGCTCACAAAACCTGGATTTGGGGTGGTATAACGGAGGGGGGCGCACTACAAGAATCTGTAGGTTTCTGGAATCTGATGCATAAGTCAGGCTAAAAATTAGCACAAGACTTAACCTCCGTGGTGGCCGTGGTGGCCGTGTTGCCCTTGGAAAGTCAGGAGAGCCAGAGAATGAGCATAAGCGCAGCCAAGCGCTTTGAAGTACAGGCGGAGTTATTCAAAACTCCGGTTCGGGCGGTAGGCGACCTAAGCCACCGACCGCTAGAGTCTGTGACGGTCTTTTTTTCTTTTTCTTTTTTTGTTTTGCATCCGTCAAGATAGCCATCCAATCCACCCATCCATCCATATATCCTGCTGTGACGTAATTATGCATTCGCCTGGGCTCGTTTAGCTTTATGCACATGTGTATATACATACATAATGATCGGACCAGCCTTTAGCACTTCTCCTTTCAAGTCGTGCAAATACCATCTTGTTCTTATCCAGACCAACGGGACAGACCTACGCCTCTGGGATCAAAGCGCCGTACACTCGTTCTTGTCAGATTAGCCTCTTTTGACAGGCCTATACAGCGACAAAGGATAAGGAGTATGTGGTGTTTTCCAAGTCCAAAGTGGCACAGAACAATCCTAGAGAAAAACCCCAACTCACTGGTTCTCGCCAAAGCACCTCCTGGGCTCTTCCCCCCTTCCTTCTCTTCAGACTTAGTTAATCCTTTCTCGTTCATGATTTTCCAAACCCAGCCACCACTTTACAGTTTAAAGCTGGGTGACCAAACTAGAGGGGACTGAGAAAACATTAGAAAAGCCTGCTTTATGCAGCCTCGGCAGAGTGGCGAGCAACATAGGCTAACTAACAAGTATCTGTCAGGGAGATCCGCCCAAGCTGCGGTCTTCAGCTTGGAGCGAGCAGACTACAGGCTAGTAGAAGTAGTAATACCTAGAGTACGAGTCATGAACGACTACACATGCATTCGTACTATCAAATCAACAGTCACTGATATCAGCGGTGGCCACGATGGGCGTCATAGCCGCCTGTATTGTGACACCAAGTTCCAAAAGCTTCAAAATTTCAACGATTCATGGAAACTCGATGCGCATACTATAGAAATACCCATCAATCTTTGTTGCCTCTATATTTTCATTTTCGCCACTTGCGGTTACTCCTCCCGCGAAGCCTCATCCGCAGTCTGCCTGACGAGCGAACGATAGGGATTTCAGTTATCATGAAATATCGAGGGACGGGCCAGGCCAAAGTATTTCTTTTCCTATACTAAAGCGAAGGGACTCACAAGGAAAGTTACAAGTTTGTGAACTCCTGTCTTCTCTCCCCTTTGTTTGGGCAAAAATGAAGACATGAGCATATATAAGCTGTTGTCAAATTGTGCACTTGGTTCTGCCAAAGAAACCTCACGAACCCCATGACATCCCTGACCTGGTCACATGCATTTTCTTTTTAAGAAAATCCTGGGATGTTACAACAGAGATGGTCTCAGACCTTGGTAACTGCTGATGCATCTTGTTTTTTTTTTCCTTTTTCTTTTTCTAAGTCTGAGCGCAGAGACAACGCAGAGGAACACACAACCATGCCAATTTGTCATCTGTCGCAGCATGGGAAAGGCCAAGACTCTTTCCCCGACCACACACTCTCCGCCCTCCTCCGCCTGGTTGATCTTATCATTGCTCATGGGGGTTTCCTCCCCGCAGGGTGTCTTTGTCGCCCAAGAAGAGAACAGTTTTCAAGGGTTGGCTTGATGGTCTGATTTCGGTACTTGGCCCATATGAGTTTAATCTCGTCAAGAACCCGCCTTGGCTGCCGCGTTGGGTTCACACGCAGTGGTAGCTGTAGGTAGGTAGCATTGAGTTGGATCTCAAGGTATGTGGCCTGACCAGGGTAAGATTTAGTGTTTCGTCTAGAGACATTAACACAAAATGGTCACCGAACGGCTTCAGTGATGGCTTCGCTATCAGAACCTACACAGAGTCGTATGCTATACAACGTGGATGCTGGGATGGGTCAATCAACACTTTGACCGGCCTCCACGGCGACTTTTCTTTTTGTGTCAACTATGCACTTAAAACCCACAACCGTGAGCCAGGAAATCTTGATGAAGGGGCCGTCGTCTGGGGCGGAGACTGAATATCAACTGCCCGAAGCCGTTGTAGACGATGTCAAGTTCGGATAAGCACTGGACGTTCAAGGAACTCACAAAAGTATGCCAAGGATGTGGTGATGGGGATATAGAGGAACCCATTGCAATCTCTGGCTTCTTGCATGAGAGAAATTCTTGCATGCATACATATGTACGTACAATATGAGTCCAAGTATATGCCACACACCCATCATGTGTTGTCCTCGGAGAATAACACAGCAACATGTCTCCACACACGGACGTAATATCAACAGCCACAATGACTGGCAGTCGCAGTCGCCGGCCTCACCTGGCGCTAGAATGACGTTTCCTGGCACAAGTAACTATGCCGATTAGAGTTTTGCAGGTCACGCCCGCATTCCGCTCTGTAGCTCACGCCGTTTGGTCATCCGATATCACAACTTCGCTTCCTTGGGACCATGGATGATATGATATCACTGGGTGAAAAGCAACGGATGTGAAAAGCGGTGAGCCGTGGGAGCCGCCAGCTTTTCCTTGAGCGTTTAGCCGCTATTTAGCCTACTACTAGCGTACTTGTACATGGGTCGGCCAAAGGTTGGGTTTTAGTTGACTATGCCACAAACCCCAGGTAAAGCCGAACGACTGACAGAAGAAACCACAACAATACCTCTACACATCTTGCCTGGATGGGTCTGACAGGCCCCTTTTGTGGTCACGGTCGGGATAGTTGCTTTTGTCGACAGGTATTCTATGGCCCCAGTTGGTGTCATTTAAGCTACAGCAGGGGTCTTTGCTTATGTGTTTGGGACGAGTATGCTTGTACTTTCACACAGCAATAGCTAGCCGCTCGGGAGTCTACACAAGATGGCCGCCGATATTTGAGGCAGACAACGCAAACAAGGATGGCTGGGAAGGCCAAGTGAGTGCATGTGCTTCGGACGCTGGTAGATTTCTTTTTTCCTTTGCTTCCAGGAGCAAAAGAAAACAGACAGCAGATTTTTCTTTTCTTACGTGAAGTTGAAGCTCGAACCAGAAAAAAAAAGAATAACTCTGCCCTGACGTCTTCTACGGCGTCAAAGACCCACCCAAGCCCCCATCGGCTTCGCCCCTATTACATAAGCCGAAGGCCGCGGCAGCAGAAAGTCTTTCCCTACTTTGCTTTTCTTTTTCTAGCGTCTTTTGAAGTCGGACAGTAAGATTTTCAATCCCGCGTCCCCGTTGGCAGAGTCTGGGGATATCCTGGTTTGGCTCTCCACCCACTAGAAAAAAAAAATCTCCCAATAGGGCCTGGAGCTGTCCGGTCCTTGACTCATGTAATCACCGCTGCTTACCTCCGATCCGATTTCCAACGAAGCATCTCCCTATCGATTTAGCGCTGTCTTCCCTGTTTTTACTTATATCCCCGAGGCGCCAACATCCAGTGGTATTTATAAACAAGTGTCTTGCCCGTTCATCGCTAGACGGAATCCATCTGTAAAAGGCCTGCTCGCTAGTGTTCTTCCTTTGCGTGCCTGAAGACAGCCTTCAGCCTCGGAGTCCGGATCATTCACATCTCGCGCCAAGCAGGATCCCCATGTCCATAATCAAAGGAAGAAAATCGGGCCAAGTGAAGGAACAAGGAAGTTGAACTGGTCCGCTGATGGGGCATCGCCGACCTTTCATCTTGTGCCCTGGTGTACATCTAACTCAACCAAGCCAGAAAAGCTCTTCATCTGAAAATCACTGACATATGCCTCACAAAAAGAACAGCCCACAGAATCACCGCCCGCCCCATACTGTCCTGTCCTGTCTCGCCTTGTCTTGTCTTGTCTACAGATTGACCCATTGGCCTGTCCTCCTGCGCTGCTGGATAACAGCCGGGGTTTCCCTTTACTTTACCCGAGTTTGGGCTCCCCATCAGGCTATGTGACCTGCCTATGTTTCACTATGCATCCCTATGTTTACAATGCACTTTACATGCTTGTTGTCTCTGTCTCGAGACTGGACTTGGACGTGTCCCTTGTGTCCTCTTGTGAACCAAGTCTGCGTATACTACTCATCATGTACTTTGTAATGGGATAGATTCTCATACAATCGAATAGTCAAAGTTTGAAGACAAAAGTACAGCATACACTTGCTTCAAGCTCGATTCTGTTCGTGTTCCCGTGCCTTTCATTGCTCTCAACTTTGACCAGAACTCGGCTTGGATCTCACACTACAGGTCGTACTCACCTGCTCGGCATATCTGGTTACCCTGTGATTGATATCTGTTTTTCTTTCTTTCTCTCGTATCTAACATGCTCTGTGATAGAGTTCTCAGAAATAACCCCCGTGCTTAAGAGACAATCTGTGCTGATCCCATTTACATTCTTCCCTCAATCCCTCCCTCGTTATTGTTCCTGAGCCTATATCACATTAAATCTCATTGTTCCATCTTGCTGATGAAGCAAGGATGAACAAGAGGCCTCTTACCCCCTACCCGCATGTTCATGTTGTGATCATTCACCCTCTTTATCCAGACATTTGCCTTCGGCAAGTACCCCGGGACAAACAGTCGTAAATTTTAACTACATCTCACCTCAAAGATTGAATCAAAAGGCGAGCTCCATGGCACAATGCCGTCCTTTGACGTGAGAGGGAGAAAAATCGAATACGACAGGGCACGGCACTGAACTCCAAGGGCTCTGTCGTGGAGAACCTCAAGGAAGAAAGAGCTTTGCATAGTTTACTAATCCAGTCTCTCTTCTTTGTGTGTGGAGGAGGACAAGGTATCAAGTGGATCACATGCATCGAATGCTGCTTCATGGTAACTGAAAGAGTGACGCATATGTATGTACACCCATCTGTCCTTTCCAAGTATGCAAACATATAATTGCAAAAGCTGTTTTCGCTGTGGTGCAGGAACTTAGGTTAACTTACCTGACAGTTTCCCTTCATGTGTCTTGACCAAAGAGCAGAAAGTATGGTCGAAGAGACAGGATTTCGTTCTCACTCAGACCGTGATCGACACCCCCGTACATGTTTTCTATGCAAGTTAACATGACTGCCGATGGCTCTTTTGGCGACCAAGTAGCCACATACGGCCTTTAGTTGCTACTACAACAATTGTATGCATGTATCACAGTCATCCCTAACGGCTCACTCCAAGAGAAAGTAGAACTATTTGTATATAAAACAGAGATGACCTCCTATGAGCTAGACCTTCACTGACTCGCTTTCACAGGATGGTGGCGTCCAGTACATGGCGGGTTGAAGCAACCTCAAAGAGAAATATCAGAAGCAAAGTGCATTTGGTAGGAGTATTCCCTTGCCACGCATATCTTTTCAAATCATCGGGTCAGTGGAATCACTTACATGTCTGTCCTTATTGTACTTGAGACTACGCCTGAAGCATGGTTACACAGGCCATTATACACAAGAAATATGGCATGTTGCAAAGAAACTGGGCGAGGGATGACTTTTGACCAACAAGAAGAGAATTATTTCGATCTAGTGAACAACACGGGTGATTTACAAGAGCGTTTCGTCTTCCTTTCATACCTATGATGGAATAACATAGGCAGGTCTTCAACCCAGGACGGCTTTGCATCTGTTGACTGGGCTACGACGACGGATAACTGACAAACTGTTGAAGATTACTATTCTTTGGCTGACTTGTCTATGGTATTTTTGGTTTGAACTATTCCCGTGGTACCATCTATGCAACTCCAGCTGGCCCTAAGTTACAATATCTTACCTTGATGTTTCGAAGGGTTGGTTGGCGTTGCTCATCGTGGTTATGCTCATGGTTATGGGCCATATTAGGGTTGTAAAACCCAAATGAACAAATCAAGTACATGTGTAGTGGGCAAGACACATGATGGTTCGATATAGGACAGAATATAGAAACATAGCAGGAAAAACAATATGGGGTTCGTGTTTATACTTGAAGTAGATGCGAAAGAGTTCAAGACCAAGTACCTATGTATGTTGATAGTGAAAGCGACAGTCTGGGCTAGGTGTTGGTACCTTGACTAGACCAAGTTAGGGTCTGCATGTGACCACAGAACGTTAGACAAGTACTCAATAAGCCAGTGGTTTTGTTAGAGAGACCAAGTATCTGGCTAACACCACAAAGCCCGACAATGCAGGCTTACTTGATAACCCAAGTGGGGCAGAGAAACGGCCTTTGTCTTTATGTAATACCGAATCGCCAGCTAATTGACGTGAGCCTTTGACGCGGCTGAGCCATGAGAACTGGGCCTTGAGCACATCCAACCCGCCCCGCCAACACAATCAATTGGCTCTGCAGTACACAGCAAACGAGCGCATTTATCACGGGCAAAACGCGTTTATTTTTTTTTTCTTATCATTGCTTCTCCTACGAGTCAACCCACTCCCACTCAGCCTGCACGACTTGAAGGCCAAACATCCCAACCAACAGACTGCAAGGCAACCTGTCAACTAAGCCTCGACTTCACCAGTACCACGAAAAAAGGGGGGCTCACTGTTGGAACTTGATCCTCTTCACTTTTCCCTTGTTCACGCACTGCGACCCAGATTGTCGCCACACATTGTCAGCAGTTCCTTGCTTGGAAACAAAGCGAACGCCAGTGCGACAAATAACCAAGCCAACAGAAGACCCTCGTCGTCTGTTCTGAGACTGTTGTTCGCGATAACGCCAATCAGGCCAGTTCAGATCTACCTCGTCTCTGCCCACCACCCACCAAACCACGCCGTGCCCTACATTGGCCCTTTCGTTTTCCGATATTTAATAATCCAATTTATTCTTTTTTATTCTCTTCTTTCTCAACACACTTACACCATGTCGACTACTACTTCGGGTCTGACAAGACGGCGCGGCGCCGGCGGAGCGTCTGCAGATTCTGAGGCCCGCAACTCGCCAGTTCCGGGTCACCGCGACAGCGGACCCGAAACCAGTTTTGAGAACTCCGAGAACGGGCGCAAGATTGCCTACGACCCACGCGACATGAGCGAAAGCGCCGAACGCAGCAAACAGCCCAAGCTGACACTCATGGAGGAGGTGCTTCTGCTCGGCCTCAAGGATAAACAGGGCTATCTGTCTTTCTGGAATGACAACATTTCTTATGCGCTCCGTGGCTGCATTGTCATGGAGTTGGCTTTGCGCGGCCGCATCAGCATGCAGAAGGATGCCAGCAGACGGAGGTTTCCCTTGCCCGAACGTGTCATTGAGGTTATTGATGATACCCAGACAGGCGAGGTGCTGCTAGATGAGGCACTCAAGATGATGAAGCACAGCGAGAAGATGAGTGTGAGCGCATGGATTGATCTGATGAGTGGTAAGACTCCCTTTCCCCACGGCCGAGGGAGTGAACTTGGCTCTCTCGCACCAATGGACTAGACATTGGTCTCGGTAGATGCCTGGATTCAACTACTAACGTGTATTATTTCATATATTATAGGCGAGACCTGGAACCTCATGAAGATTGGTTACCAGCTGAAGCAAGTCCGTGAGCGCCTGGCAAAGGGTCTTGTCGATAAGGGTATTCTGCGCACAGAGAAACGTAACTTTTTGCTGTTCGACATGGCAACACATCCGGTAGCCGACGGCGGAGCCAAGGAGGAGATCCGGCGTCGCGTGCGCAATGTGCTGACGCAGCGCACGGTGGTGCTCAACGCATCCGAGTTTCTGCCCGAGGAGCTGCCGTTGCGTACCGTCCGCACCGTGGCCATGGTGTGCGCGGCGTATGCGGCAAACGTGCTTGAGAATGCACTGGCGAATCTCGGCCACGAGGCTCGTGAACGGGCATTTGTCCAGACTGATGATATGCTGGCGGACTACGGCCAGTGGCCGTTTGGCCGCAAGGCGGTCAACAACGGGGTTGCGGCAAACTTGCCGAGTCTCATTGCCGATGTAAGTCGTGGAGGAGTGACGTGATCTGGGGTTTGATGTGTGACTAATCAGTTGCTTGTTACCACTTTTTAGGAAGTCAATGCCAACAAGGACAGAGAGCTACAGCTTGAGGTTATCGCAGCCTGCATGAACGTCTTCACCCGGCTGGACTCGCTGCTATAGATGGACGACCTCTGTCTGACTCTCCTTTTTTTCTTTTGTTTCTTTCTTTAGGCTCATCTAGACAAAAAGAAATAGGCCCATCATGTGTTATTCTGGAGACTGGCCAAGCTCTGGGCTTCAGACACTGTAAAATCCGATAGTTCCTGAGATGGCCACGAACTGCAGTATCTGGGTGCAGGCGGGCAACTTAACTTGGACTCTCACCCTCGGGGCTGCTGCTGCTGTCAGCTCCGTTTACTATCTACATTACCATTACTCTTGGCATGCGATTTTTCCTAACCCCTTCTTTTTCCCTTTCCACTTCTTTACTAGACAAGTATGACCAGGTAGAGAGTCTTCGTCGTAGTGTGCAAGTTGATCCAGATCCAGTTCCAGTCTCTCCCCCCCTTTGCCTGGTCGTCAGGTTACATCCCGCGCCGGCAATCTCCCCAAGTCCCTTACTCTGGGCCGACCAGGGCCCTTTCTGTGCTTTACCTGTTTTTTTTTCTCTTTTCCTTCCATTGTCAATCCTTCCTATTGCTCACTACTACGCATGTGTGTTTTGTTCTGCTTTTCATCCTAGCCTATTTTTACCTGAGGTTTTTTTATTTGCACCTACTGGCGTTACTGTTTAGTTACTGTGAAGGTTTGATGGCAGTCTTTTTTGATTTCTTTTTTTTTTTTTTTTTTTTTTTTGACAGACGTCTCTTTCTTTTGTCGTGAGGGCGCTGCTGTCTGTGTCATGTTTGTATTTTCAATCAAGTCTCCCGTGATCTTGGTGACATGCACTCGGAAGCAATTCTAGGCCCATCCAGAGGCCGTGTCCTCGCTACGCGTGACTGGTTGCATCATAGAGAGTATATGCAGACTCTAGGTGAAATTTGAATTGTGATGTGAGTTGCATTCATATCGCCCGAGCAAGAAATTCAGAGTCCACACGCTCTTTTTCTTTTTGAGTACGTTTTGGGGCGTGATTTTCCTTGGTGAAACGGCGGCAGCAGCGACGGGCCTCTTGTGGGAGTCGCCGCGACCGCCGCCCGCCACACACCCCTGAGAAGAAGCGTGGTGCTCGTGGTGGGCGCGTGCTTGGTGACAAAGGGCACAGCGTTGCAAAAAAACAAAAGAAAGAAGAAAAAAAAAAAAGACCCGGCGCGCGTTGTGGTGTATACAGGCACTTGGATAGTGTGGGTTACATACATACATATGTACACTCCTTCACTTGGTGCCTGACAGGAGAAATTGAGATTACAGCGCGGAAACGGCTTGCACACACGGGGTACGGGGACAGACACGCGCTGGCCAGCTCATTGCATACGTGTTTGTGAGGTGAGGTGATTTGATTGTTTATTTATACACACATGACTAGGTGACTGACGAGGTGACTGACTATGGCTCTTCCCTGGCCGGTCCACGTCTTTTCCATGTGAAAAGGGTCCTGAACAGGGGGTTTACGTGATTTGATGAGGGTGGATGGAGAGGTGGAGAGGCGATTGTTGTGTTAATGCTACCTGTTTGGGGCACATGGTGGGGTTGTACAGGGGAGGTGGGGCGAGATGGGGGGGTGGGGAGGGTCCGGAGGCCCTGTATTTCAGGACGGGTGCAGGAATTATAGAGGCAGCGGCCCCTGTGACCGTGTGAAAGTGGACAGCAACGGGCAAAAAATACAGGCTCCAGACCGCTGTGGCCAGCAAGGACGAACCTGGTCGGCCACGTTGGAACTGGGCCCTCTGGCCCTCTGGACCACAGCAATACGGCCAGGCGCTCATGTTCTCCTTCGTCTGGCGGCCATGCTGGTGTTGCATTTGCTCATTTGCCAGTGTTCTCCTGCTTTCCCGCTGCTGTCTCCCATCTCACATTTAACTTGGCCGCCGCATCCTTTCTCATTGTTCCCTTGTCTCGGCTCTATTCCTCGTGTCAGATTATAACCCAAGTGCTCGTCTGCGCCTTCTGCCTTCACCTTGCTCTGCTTTATTTTTTGCGTCTGCTGAACTGCTCCTTTGCGCCTCTAATCGTGTCATTACGGCCTCGGTGTTTCTCCCTGTGCGACCTAGGTTCCAAGTCCCAAGTCCTCCTGCCCGCCTTCGACCTAGCATCGATCGACCCAGCTCCACGGAACTGGCCTGGCAAGGGAAAACATACCATACATCAGATATCAGATATCAGCTTCGGCACTGGTACTGGTACTGGCGACCACGGAACAGTCCGCCGGCTGCCCACTGCCACACAGACGCAGAGCGCATATCCGCATAGGCACATACACACCCACACCCACATCTACACGCGCTCCCGCTCACGCCCACCCACTCGCGCATAACACAATGTCCCAGCTCAAGGCACAAGCCGGCCGCAGCACGGCACATCTCAGCCCAGACGCCCAGAACCAAGCACCGCCCACGCCCATCTCCATCACCATCTGCGGCGATGGCGGCTGCGGCAAATCCAGCATCACTTTGCGACTGGTGCGCTCGCAATGGACCTCCGAATATGACCCGACCATTGAAGACTCGTACACCATAACCCGCACCATTGACGGCCACACCTACCATCTGGGCCTAACCGACACCGCCGGCCAGGAGGAGTACCGTGGCATGTGGGCCGGGAGCAATCTTGGCGCCGACGCATTCCTCCTCGTCTACGACATCACCAGCCCAGACTCGCTACACACCCTGCAGTACTTCAACGACATGATCGACATGGAAGCCGAGACCCGCCTCGACAATGCCGAACGCGCCCGCTCCGCCGGCCTGACACCCGCCCAGAACTTCTCCGTCTTTGGCAGCACCGGCGCCAAGACCGTGCCGCCAGTCAAGCTGCTCGCCGGCAACAAGTGCGATCTGCAGGAGAGCCGCGCTGTGTCCGCTGCGACGGGCCTCGACTGGGCGCGAAAGCACGGCTGCGGCTTCATGGAGACTAGTGCTCGCCTCGAGGTCAATATCGAAGAGACCTTTGCGCTCATCGTACGCCGCGTCATGGAGGCGCGGCGCGCCACTGCCGGCCATGATCCTGCCGCGACTGACCACTTTGGCGCCACTAAGCCGCTGACGCCCATCTCCCCGCCTGGCTATGCCGAGAAGAGGGGGCCGGGAGTCAGAGGGCCGAGCATAGGCAGCGATAAAGTTGGGCGTGGCGGCGGCGGGTTCTGGCGGCGGCTGCGGTGCTGGTAGACGGAGGGCCTGTCTATTTATGCTTCTCTTATTTCTGCCATGCTGCTTTTGCTGGTGTCTGTGATTTCCCTGTCCATTATTCCTCTTTTCTTTTTGGCTCATGTTTCTTTTTTTGTTTTTATCTTTTGGGATACCTCGATATACGTTGGCTTTTTTTTTTCGGCGATTCAAAAAGGAAGCGCATATTTCTGCTGGCTTTGTTTTCTTTTGTCTTTCTTGGCTTTATTTATTCCCTTTGTTCCTGGCATTTGTGGTTGGGGTGTGGGTGGCGGCGGCTGTGGCAGCGGAAGCGGTGGAAGCACGCATGGCGGGATGATGATAGACGCTACACGTAAATATATGTACACATATACACGTTCACACACAAACATATGCACACCCTGCATCCGATTTATGACTTCTATTATGGTATAGTGTAATCTGTAGAATGGCGTCGGTCTCTGTCTGTCCCCGTCAGTCAAGTCCGGTCAAGCCGGGCCGGTGGTCTGCGTTGTCGGCGTGCTTCTGTGTGGCGCAGCCGGTCATCTTCTCATAGGGGGCATTCTGTGTTCTTTCTCTGCTTTATTTCTTCTGCATCCCATACCATTTAGACCACGCAAGCCAGTCGCTGTATTCTGCCTTGGCTTTGCTCCCCTTGTATCGCTGCACCTCAAGATCCAAGGACTCCCAGTCGCCCATCCGCTCTCTCCAGCCTGCCTTGTGCGCCAGGTTCTCTAGCGTCTCTTCCTTTGTCCAGCCCTGCTCGACCATGACATCGGGAAGATAGGTTCCGCAAAACGAGCGCCCGCGGACCGTAAACTTGATGTTGATGCCGTGCACACCAATGTCCCAGTCGAATTTATCCGCACACTCCTCAAAGTCCGTCAGTAGCGTCACGGCCGACTGCAGTCGCGGCAGCTCGGCTGCTGTCACCGGCCGGAAGCGCGAGTCATGCAGCGCCGAGATCACGGCGTACTCGGGCAGCGCTTCGGCCAGCGGGTCTGGCGCAAACTGCCCGATACATCCGCGCAGATGGGCCTGCACGCTGTTGGCCTCGCACTTGTTCCACGTCACGAAGAGCGGGCATACGTCATGGGGTTGGGCTAAGTAAGCGGCAGTTGGCAGTGCAGGCGCCGAGGGGTTTGCGGTGGCGTAGGCTGGCCAGGAAGCCTCGATCTCTTCGAGAGACGCTGGCTCACGTGAGCCGAGCCGGGCGTCTAGTGTTTCGAAACAAGCGATGCTGTGGATTATGGAGGCCATGGCGAAAACCGAGCCAATGTTATCACTGAGACTGGGTGGACTTGACTGCGCGGCGATGCAAGCATAAAGGTGAATAAAAACTCGAGATCTGCAGGTATTCGGGCTGAAATTGAGGGGCGTCTCGTTTGCGGCTAGAAAAGCGGAGGAACAAGGAGCTTGGCCGGACAGAGCTCCTTCCTTTGCGTCGATGTGGGGAAGGGCACACTCTCCTAGTGCTCCTAGTATAACTATGCCCATAACCCTAGGGCGCGACCAAGCCTCAACATCCAGACCCTAGGTGTTGATCATGCTTTGGTGTTGAGAGTCGACAACGCAGCTTAGGCCATGAGATGAGAGCCGAGACAGTGAGCGCCCAACATGACACATTTTAGCACAGAGGAATTAACCTTTTGTCACCTTAAAAAGCCGAGCCAGCCAATAGTCTTCTGTCTAGAGTCGAGCGGCCTCTGGTACTGTGCTGCAAATGTCTAAGCCGACTTGGTGATCTACCGCTTGGCTTGTTTGACCGCCAGTTTCCTGACACTTCCGAGTTCCGTGTTCCTAGGTCATGAACTCCGCTGTGTGTAAATGAAACAGGAGCCTGCAAAGAGAGGCGGCATCATTGCAACCGCCAGACATTGAGCGCATTGGCATCAGGCATCCGGATAGTTTTCATGATGACCCAAGGAGAGCCGGAGGCTTTCCCATGTCCATGGCTCTGAATACAAATAGAAGCCAGTCGTTCGCTGTTTATGAACTTCTTTGACTCTCATCCTCATCACCTCACACTTCATCTTCACTCCCACTCCCACCCACAACTTTGCTTCTCTTCTTCTGTCGCCGGCCGACCTTTTTTAATTCACTTTCATCAACCCACCACACAAAATGAAGTTCCCCTGCGCCACCTTTGCCATCTTTGCTGCCGCCGTGGCAGCTCTTCCTGCGCCTCTGCCCGAAGCTGGGCTTAACGCAGCGGGTAAGTGATGGCAAATTCATACACTACAAAATACACACTTGTCTGTGATAATGCTAACAGATCCACTCCAGATATCACCCCTCGCCAGGTCGATGTGTCGCAGCCTTCCATGAGCGATGAAAACGGAAACCCGGTGTCATTTGATGCGACCAAGGTGTTTCTTCCTCCGGCCAAGGAGTAGCTTATGAACATATAACTACCCAGATTGTCCGTATATATCTAATGATTCAATATTAATTCTTCTGTCAAGCAATTGCTTTTTCCATGAAAATGGACTCAACTCTACAGGAAGCTGTGAATGAAGCTAGGGTTGTTAGGGTCTGTCAACTTCATGATGGATGCTACATATGGCGTGCATATGGCATTTCTCTTGAATTCATTTTACCATGTAGCTCAGTTAAGAGGATTTGGAAAAAAAGTGCAGGCGTTAAAGAAGGATTTGTCTGTCTACAGAAAACATGCAGCATAGCCGGGCGTTGGGTGAATCCCAATCAGCCCTTCAGCTAGCCCAACCAACCTCCACGCTTGAGGCTACGAGAGAGAATTGTGTGCAGAGTAGCATCGCTACGTGATAGCGAGAGTCCACAGTCTTTATTGGTTGCATCTGGGCCTGGGCGACTAGAGGGGCCTTCCCCTCTCTGGAGGGCACAGTCAAAAATAGTAGCGACGTGCTTGGATGGCTCGGTGCGGTGTGGCGGCAGCGGGGGGAGATCCGCAAGAGCTGGAATAGGCGCAGCCGCAGATGGGCATATGTGTGGTAGTCTCTTTTTTTCTACTGCGAGGGCAGAGTAACACTTTTTTTCTCTGAGCCCTGTTTGTATTCTGGACTGGCCAGTACCTTTCTTACAAGTACCACATACAACGCCGTTGGATATAACCATCTGGTTGGTGCCTTTGCTACTACTCACTTCGGGCACAGCTTGCATTACGATACACACACCCAGCTTACTCTGTACCATACTCTTCTCTGCTGTTACAACTCCTACCATTCCACTACCGACGATCCGCTACCCCGACGATCCGCTACCATGGGTAATCACCGCCAACAAGCGCAGTTCGAGCGGGCTTGCTGGAGACGACCAGTCCTTCTCGTCATGTGGGCAACGCAGTTTGTCACCATGAGCATCTTGTTGGGCGTCTTTGGATGGCGGCTCTCCGAGACTATAAAGCGAGAGGAAGACCGCGATTCTGCAACGGTTTCAATAGTGTGAGTCGTACAGCATGACGAATACCGTACCGGAATGATTACTGATATTTTGGTGCATCTCTCTAGGTGGGAGTCAACCAATATTGCTCTGCCCGTCCTCGCTCTGTTCTTTACAGGCTACGAAGTGTTCCGTTATGTTTCACAAACTCTGACACCATGGACCATGTTGTTCACCAATATTGTCAAGGTAACCTGTTCCGTGGGGGCGGTCATACTTGACGTATATGTGTACGTTATTCAAAGACCTGGCCACTACTACGCCGTAGCAGGATTGGTTCTGGATTCTATCTTCATGTGAGTTTCTCCAATCTTGGCGACAAACGTTTTGGTTCTACGAACGCCATAATGCTAACTCTGTCAACTCCCTCGTTTCTACCTAACCAGTATCAGTACGCTAATTCCCACCGTGTACTCCATCCGTATATATACACGATCCGTGAGCTTTGATGAGCACCTGATCACCGCCAACACCAGACCCGTTGGTTTCCGGTCATCCATGGCTGGCCTTGAAGGATACGACACACGCCATAGCAGCTCCACCTCTTTCAAGTCGTCACGAAAGAGCCTTGCCGTATCTCTTCTATCCATATCCACTCACCGTAGCAGTGGGGGCTCGTTTGCATCGCTCTCAACTACCGCCGACCATGACGACTGTGGGCTGTCGCCCAGACAAAGCACCCCTACCATTACAACAGACTATAGACCGTGTTCTCCAAGCCAGGCAGCCATAAAAAGCCCTATGATTCTGGCGACGCCCTATAGTCACCAGCGGGCGACTGACTTTGATGAGTATCTCGCTTCACGTGACCTCGTGCAGAAGAAAAAACAACCGTTGCCACGGGCGTCGCGCAAGGACGCCCGAAGAGCGTCTATGGGCTCTATTCCTCTCAAATCGCCTTTGTCGTCGCATGTCATGATGGCCTGCTCGACGCGCAGGGCTAGCTCTGGAGCAGTCATGACGCTGGGAATCGTTCCAGAAGAAGTTGAGACTTCCAAGGTCGTGGATAACGATCAAGGCGAGATCAAGGCGAAGACTCAAAACAACAAGGATGCCCCCTTTAAGGATACCAAGAATCAACAAAGTACAAAGAGGTTGACTGAGATTGATCTTTAAAAATGATTACAAAGGAAATAGGACATTGTAGATCCTTAGGTGGAACTTGTCGACCTTGATGGATTACAGAACTAAGGCCGGCTTCTGAGCTTCCTGTTAGTACTTAGGTACATGGTAATATGTTTGAGAACAATTTCTTGTCTGTATTGTCTGTGTCATTATTAGTCGGGGTGCTTCTGCATTCAAGCCTTTCTGAGTGCTGTGACGCGAGTTCCCATTGTCCGAGTTGTAGTTGTAAGCCCGTAGAAATCATGCATGTGGGGTAGCCCTGGCCACACATGAACCTCGACCTCAACGCCGGCGCGAAATAGCCGCTGCGCATAAGCTAGCGCTTCACCAACGAATAAGTCGAGCGAGCCGACGTCAATATACGCCGGTGGAAGACCCGAGAGGTCTGGTGCTCTTGCTGGAGCAACGTAAATCGAGACATCTGCGCCATCCTTTCCCGCCTTGTCAGCACCCAAAACCCCTTCCCACGCTAGTCGATTCATGGAAGGAGTCCACACAAGGAACTCTGCGATGGGATCATCAGAAGCCATGGTTGTCCGGTCATCTAGCATAGGCTCACAGAGAAACTGTTTAGCCGGACGAAAAGCAAGGTTTTTATCACGCGCCAGTAGACAAAGGCCAGCGGCGAGACCGCCACCGCTTGAGTCTCCCATAACCGTGATCTTGTGGGGGTCGATATTGAGCTGCTGGGAGTGTTCTGTCATGTATATGAAGGCAGCAAGGGCATCCTCAATGCCATAAGGAGCGGGGTATTTGGGGGCGAGGCGATAATCTACGGTAAAAAAAGGGGTGCCTGCAGCTCGGGCATAGCGCGCCGTGATCAGTGTGGACAGCTGGGCTGAGCCAGAACAATGGGCGCCTGGATGAATGTAAAGCACTGCTGGCTGAGGAACAGTGGCCCGCTGCATTTGCGGAAGGGTCGTTTGATAGAGATTTATTGCAGCACCATCGAAGCTCTTGATCGAGATTGGGAAGGTTGCAATCCCACCTGTGACAGGGGAAGTGAGAGAAGTAAGAGTTTCATAGGACAGGCAGTACGCTTCAATAGAGCGGTGGGCGAGGTTTTTGACCTCATCAAAAGTAGTTACTTCCTTTATACGATTGGTAAGGAGAGGACCAAATGTCTTGGCGAATTCGGCATTGTATTTAAGAGCTGTCATGTTTGAGGTGGAAGAAAGTGTATAAGCCAAAGAGAACAGATGATCTAGTTGTGATAGGAGGGCGAAAGTTGCGATCTTTTGAGAGACAAAAGAGAGGGAATGGATATGCCAAGAGAGACACACGAAATGTCTCGCCCTGCTTTATAATTTTGAACGTTCCACCACCAAAAAAGAAGACAGTCGAGTGAGATGTCGTCCTGGCGACGAACTATCGAGAAAGTGGTGCTGGTTACACAGTCAAAGTGTAGTGTCAACAGACATATGACCTACCTGCGCAGGACAGAAGGCCTCACCGCCTGTGAGTTTCTGCCAGGCAGAAAAAAAAGCTCTAGTGCCTTATCGGCGTGCTCCACTTCGAAAAATTTCAACCGCCTTTTCGAAGTGGAAAGGCTTGAAGCAGGAAAAAAAAAAGAGTCCGATAAATCCAGCCAGCCAGCCAAGCATTAAGGCCAACGCCCACGTCGCCCATCCATCGTGAATCTGTACATCCGTCGCTGCTGCGTGTGCCTGTTTTGAACCAGCTGCCACGCCTTGCATTTCGTTGTCTCTTGCGCGCGGCGTCAAGACTCGCTGTGCTCTTTTTCTCTCGCTATCCCATCGACCCTACGCACCTCAATCACATCATCATCATGGCCGAATCGCTCGAGGTTGGTTCCCCCTGGAGTCGTCTGGCGACGGGCAAGCACCTCTGCAGTGGCTCTGCCGGGAATATGTTTGTTTGCTAATCGGTCATCTTGTTTGTCTGCTATAGGACCGGATCCGCGATCACGCCGCAGCCTTCAACGGCCTGCTTAGTTTGATTCCCTCCAAGCTTTACTACGGTGCTGATGCGACGGCCGACGCTGCTATCACTACAGTACGTTCCTTTCCCTGAGCGATGTCTCCACACATTCATGATTTGGGCCGATCGTTTGCGACCGTTGTCTTGAGGTTATTTAAGTCTACTCGGCGATCTCCTCACGTATCCACCCATGTCTTGAAACTCAACATCTGTGGCCACCCGTACTTACTCTCATCGCACCAACTAGGACGAATCTGCCCTTGATCCCCACAACAACAAAAAGAAGAAGAAGACCAAGGCCGAGAAGAAGGCGGCGAAAAAGGCGAGACTCGACCCCGACAACGATGCAAACCGCTCAGCCAAGGATGTTATGGATGAGGCTGGTCGCAAGAAGCGGAAACTGCAGGAACTTGAGGAAGAGGCTGCTCAGGCCGAAGAATACGAAGAGGTCGAAGGCATCGAGCCTGAGAAGCCTCGCGAGGGCCTGAAGGAGATCAAGGAGCGCACCAAGAAGGCCAAGATCGAGACCCCTAGCACGCCTGCTATCCAAGCCGACGCGACTGATGATGCGATAGCTAAGCCTGCTGCCATCGACGAATCCAAGGCGCAAAAGAAGACTGAAAAGCTAGAGCGCAAAAAGCAGAAGGCGGAGCAAAAGAAGACAACCAAGACTTCTACGGCTATTGCCGCTCCTTCTAATAAGCCCAAGGCAGAGCCTAAGAAGGCAAATGCTGCTGTTTCTAAAACTGCCCAGGCCAAGAAAGACAAAGCGGATGAATGGACCGACGACGAGACGTCGGCGCCCCAATCCCCCACTTTCGACAAAGATGCTTCCAAAAATTCCGCAACCACCGAAGACTCAAGTACGGGGACTCCTGCTTCCCCCTCTATCAACACAGAATCGGAACCGTCCGATAAACCCCGGTTGATCAAGGTTCCCAAGGACACAGCCGAGTTCCGCGAGCGGTTTGCGGCGAAGATGGCGGCGTTGCGTGCGGCGCGATTCAAGGACAACGGAATCGAGGGAAAGCCCGTCCGGACGCGCCACGAGCTGATTGAGTCACGGAGAGAAAAGCAAATAGCGCGCAAAGCGCACAAGAAGGAGCAGCGGCAAGCAGCCA
Organism: Berkeleyomyces basicola; assembly: GCA_003671435.1. Lineage (NCBI taxonomy): Eukaryota > Fungi > Ascomycota > Sordariomycetes > Microascales > Ceratocystidaceae > Berkeleyomyces > Berkeleyomyces basicola. The sequence goes on along the minus strand of PJAC01000008.1, from coordinate 851,503 downwards.
AGCATGCCGAGGATCTGAAGCGCGAGAAGGCGCTCGCCTCCAATTCGCCACAGTTACTAAGCCCGCCTGGCATGGAGCTGGAACTCAACGAACCCGCAGCGAATCTCTCTTTCGGTCGCGTTGCCTTTGGCGACGGCTCGCAGCTGTCGCACGACCTGTCCTACAGCCTGTCTCGCGATACCAAAAAGGGCCCGTCAGACCCCAAGACGGCGCTTCTCAAGCTGCAGAATGCCAAGAAGCGCCTCGCGGCTATGACGTCTGAAAAGCGGGCCGAGATTGAGGACAAGGAGGCATGGCTGACGGCGCGTCGGCGTGCCGAGGGCGAGAAGATTCGCGACGACGAATCATCGCTCAAGAAGGCGGTTAAGCGCAAGGATCGCGTCAAGAAGCGCAGCGAGCGCGAGTGGAAGGATCGCCTCAAGGGCGTCGAAAAGGCCAAGGCCGACAAGCAGAAGAAGCGCGAGACGAATCTGCGCAAGCGCGTCGACGACAAGCTTGAGCGCAAGCTCGAACGGGCGTCCGGCAAGAAGCGCAGCAAGTCGGGTAGTGGCGGTGCTAAGAAAAAGTCCAGACCGGGCTTTGAGGGCAGCGGCTTTGGCAAGAAGAAATAGGGTTAGCGCGGAAACAGTGAGTGGATGAACAGACGGGCGGACGGACGAACAGGAAGCTGGCGGATGGGCATGGGGTCAGGGGAAGGAAGCGTGGGGGACGAACCCATGAGCATGCCTCATGAAGTCGCAGAGGCCTCTATGAGCTCTCTGGATGCGGACTGGTTGATCCAGCAGCCCTGTTTTCTCCTAGCTTTCGCACAGCCCCTGGTCCGACGTCCAGTTTCATGCCACGAGCGTCTTGTGTCTATTCCGGTACCTACTTCCACTATGCCACTCTGTCGAAGCGGCATCGCTACACTACTACCGATGACACCAGCGAAACAAAACAAAACGCACTAAAAGGAAGCAGAAAAGTTTTCATATGTCGGCAAATAATGTTCTCATTGCATGCTTGGTTCATGGGTTTTGGCATCTGGGTCTTGGGCTGTTGTATTTTTTTTCCCCCATCCTTTCGTTTTTTTTCCCTAGTATCACATTCCCTTTTTTATATTTTCTTACATTGACATCTTTTTCATTTTATTTCCTGTAAGTCTCCTGTCCACATGGCGGTGTGCTGATGTTCTTAAAAGACAGTCGTTGTTCGCTCCCCTGCATCATACATGGCATCATAAGTCGTACAATGTATGTAACCCAGGGTTAGTCAGCTAGGGTCGAGGACCCGAACCGTGCGTTCCGGGTTTGTCATCTGACACGGCCGGTCTAGGCGTTGAAGTGCATGGAATATGTAAATGGATGGAACCATGTGTAAAGTCTAGGAAACTGCTTGAATCGCGGGAGTATGCTGTTCATATTCTGCCGTGAACTTGGCAGCTGCTTGTTTTGGTGTTAGCACTGTCAAGACCTCGGTGACTCGAGGGACTCGATGACGTCAACTTGGCCGAGAAGCATACCATCCTGCCCCGAAGAACGACACAGCCAACCAAGTCTAGGAACCCCTGTGAAGAATTACATAGAACGTATAAATCACAAGCAGAAATAGAAATCAGGAGCCTTGATCCCTTGTTCCTCTTTGGGTACTGAGTTGGTCAATGCAGGTGGAAAAAAGAGGGGGACCGGGGAAGAGGAAGAGAAGAAAATGAAAGGGTTGAAAATGGCGAGAAAAAGGGCCAGGGCCGAGCAAGAAAGAAGGCCAAGAGAATGAGCGAAAGCAGAATCCAAGGACCTCCCAAGGCCAGAGAGAGAGACGAGAAGTGGAGAGCCGCAGTAGGGCGGCCGAGCTGTTACAGGGAATACTGCGGATTTAGAGGCATGCCTTGAGGTCGAGTGTGGTTGGACCCTGGATGAGAAATAACCAGAGCCATGGGATGTCGAGAGGAAAAGTAAGCAAAGAATACGGTAAGTCGCCCTTTGATGTCTCTTGCTCTCGAGTCAACGAGACCCGCCGATTCCGAGTGGTAGCTCACACTGGTGCCAGCTGGACCTGGATGTAGCTGTTGTCCTTGCCGTCTCTCAGCCTCTAGAAGGGCTCCGGAACAATGCCGGCGCAAATCACATCATCCTGTTCCGAAGGTACGCACGTCCGTTGAGGCATTCGCAATTTTCTTCTCTTTTTTTCACATGAATTTACCTCTTAGTGGAGTCTGGCGCATTGAAAAAGCGAGCTAGAGTAAAATATCAGAAATGGGAATCCCATAACGTGGGATTCCGTATAGTTTATAAGTTTTTTTTTCCCTTCACTTTATTAGTTCTTTTATGCTGATATTTTTTCTTCATTGTCTTTTTTCTTTTTTCTTTTTTTTGAATGAACATTCTTTGTTTGTGTTAAAGTTCCCCTTTCCTCTCCTACTCTTCTTCTTCTTTCCTTTGTTTTGGCTGGACGATCTAAAGCTCGATCTGCCTTCATTGCCACTCCTAGACTCCATACTTCCCATCATGGCTGCATCCAAGACTAACCAGCTCAACCGCGCAGCCGAGGTTGAAGAGGTAAGCCGCTTCTACTAAGATCCGCGCCCACATACAAGCCATCTTTAACAATAGGCTTTTTACCCTGGCTTTTGGTTCCCCGCTAACCCATCTTTCTCGCTACAGCTTCTCGAAGCCGTTAAGGGTCTGGTGATACCTTTTGTGGCTGCCGCCGATGCCGCCGCCGAAGATCGCGCTACCGGTGACATTCCCGCTGGAAAAGCCAATGCCCTCGTGAACCAGCTCAAGCCCCAGGACTTGATTGCTCAGCTGGCGCTCCAGCTGCCACTTGGAGGCAAGGGCAAGGATGGCGTGCTGGACCTGGTGTCCTCGGTGCTGAAGTACAGTGTGAACACATGGGACCAGGGCTTCCTGGACAAGCTTTACGCGAGTAACAATGCAGTAAGTCCTAATATTGAGCTTAGACCAGACGAATGCGGTTGAATGGTGCTAACAAACCTTGTTCTCATAGGTCGGTGTTGTCGCAGATCTTGTACTTTCAATCCTCAACACAAACGTAAGCCCGACCTTGATATCTGACCTGTTAGACAACTCTCTAACATATCCTCTAGCTGCACGTCTACCAAGTATCGCCTGCTCTCACAGTCATTGAAAAGGCCACTGGCACTGCTCTCGCGCGTCTCATTGGCTTCACTGGCCCCCGCGCCGGTGGTATTACTTGCCAAGGCGGAAGCTCCTCTAACTTGACATCACTAGTGATTGCGCGCAGCACACTCTTCCCCGATGTCAAGGCTGCCGGCAACGGCGCATACAACTTTGTTGTTTTCACCAGCGCCCACGGTCATTACTCGGTGGCTAAGGCTGCTCTGACCTGCGGTATCGGGTCTAAGAACGTGTGGGATGTCCCCGTCGACGCCGAGGGCCGCATGCAGCCGGCCGAGCTGCGTCGCCTGGTTCTCAAGGCCAAGGAAGAGGGCTTCACTCCCTTCTACATCAATGCCACTGCCGGTACTACGGTCATGGGCTCCTATGACCCTTTCCACGAGCTGGCTGACATTGCGCAAGAGCACAACCTGTGGCTCCACATTGACGGCTCATGGGGTGGCTCTGTCGCATTCTCCTCTTCGCAAAGACACAAGCTTGCCGGTGCGGAACGTGCCAACTCACTGACCGTTAACCCCCACAAGATGCTCGGCATCCCTGTAACATGCTCATATCTGCTGACTCCGGACATGGCGGTGTTCCACCGCGCCAACACGCTACCTGCCGGCTACCTATTCCACAGCTCGGACGCAGATGCCGACTCGAACGAGCCGGCCGAGGTGTGGGATCTGGCAGATTTGACTCTGCAGTGCGGTCGCCGTGGCGATGCGTTCAAGCTGGCCCTGGCTTGGGTGTACTACGGCAGCGAGGGCTTCGAGTCATTGATTGACCACGCCTTTGAGGCGGCTTCCACTCTGGCCCAAACTGTTAGCGAGAGCGAGGACTTTGAGCTGGTCTCGTCGAACCCGCCCCCGTGTTTGCAGATTTGCTTCTACTACGCACCGGGAGGCAAGGTGGCTGAAGACAACGACGAGAACACGAGACGCACGCGTGAAATGACGGCGCTGCTGATCCAGAGAGGATTCATGATTGACTATGCGCCGGGGCCCAAGGGTAGCTTCTTCAGAGTGGTGGTTAATGTGCAGACGCTTTTGAGCACTGTAGATGGGTTGATAGCTGCCCTGCAGGCTGTTGGGCGCCAGGTGGTTTCAGCGTAAAGAATCTTTTAAAGTTCTTTTATTGGGCGGCTGCGATATCCGGGTCACGGGGGTATATAAAAGAGGTTATGGTGAAGTTTTCAACCTAGGAGTCATGATTGCTTACAGATTGCCCGTGAGGCTTCAAAGATGTGTGATAGGGTTTGCGGTGAATAGTGTGTCGGCAGAATCCTTAGATAGACCAGGAAATTAGTCATCGGGGCCCTTTTAATGCCAACGTTTGTTCAATATCGCGGCATGTTTATTTAAGCACTAAACTCCAACTCCAATGGATATTTTGACGGTAGCATATGACACAATTGACAGTTGGGCTGTAGCTCTGCTGTCCAGTCATCTGCCCTATTCTCTTCCGCTGCTCCGATGTATGCAGTTCGCTCTTCTGGGGCCAACTCAGGGCCCGTTGTTCTTTGTTCTATCCGGATCCCCCCATCTTCACAACGCCACAGGATCTACATCTGTGGCGCCATTTTCAGCCGCGCTTGTCAACTACGGCGCAGGGAGAGAGACACAGATGTGGATGTATTCAACGATCGAAGATGCCGTGTCGCAAAGCTCTCCCGAGTTCGACAGGCTCTTGTCTCCGTCGATAGAAAACGCCCCATTTGAAAGAGCAACGGCGATCAAAGTTATAAAAGAAGTCGAGATTCTGACTGGGCATATTCTCGTTCAAACCCCGGAGATATTGTCCAATAATCCATGGGACGGACTTCTCCTAAGAAGTCTCAGCAACGTCGTCCGAGATATTCTCATGGAGAGCCCAGGAGTTCACATTGAGCCGCGAGCATCTGGATTCTATGACAAGTGGCTATTCAGTCGTGATGTTGTACCTCAGTTAGGATTCCTTCCAAATGGGATGACTTGGGCAGAGCCAACATTACAAGACTGCCAGCTTGTAATTTTACGAACAAACATACCGCGACAGACGTGAGTTTTTCGCCAAAGAAAGCAGTGCTGGTCAGGGTTACAATGACTGACCGAGATATAGCACAACTCTACTAAGCTGGCCGAGTCTCTTTGTTAAGCTTCCAAATAGGACACCCATAGCTTGGGCATTTCTAGGTTTGTTTAGTTGCGCAACTCTAATCTGACCGTCACTCTCACAAGACTCAGGGCTGACTTTAGCTTAGGTGCCGATGGATCTTTGTCGAGTTTGCATTGTGAGGCATGTTCACTCTCCCCTCCAACACGATTCCTATCTCTCGATAACTAGTGCTAACAAACTTAGGAGCTATATCGCGGACAAGGCATTGCCAAGTGTCTTGCTAGTAAGCTGATCCGCGATAAGACGCTTTGCTTCGGGTCAGATGGCTGGGCATCGGCCGATGTTTCTCCCAAAAACACAGCTAGCAGAGCGGTTTGTCGGTCAATCGGCGGAAATCCGGCATGGGTAAATTCGTGGTAGGTCAAGATGGAGATCCATTGTTGAAATGAAGTGACGTTTCCCAGGACTGACATGATGTTTTTAGGGTTGTTTTAAGGGTGTAGTTGCTCTGTCTGCTCGATTGCCAGAGATACCAGGTGTCATGATTTCTTTCATATACAAATCAACATCTGGGTAGTTAACTCTTGCAGAAAACGAAGCTCTGAACTGCTTATCAAGTGTAGAAGAAAAAAGAAACGAAAAGAAAAAAAACTGCTGAATTGAATTAAAGATAAAAAAAAAACCCTGCTCGCGATTGTGTTACACAGATAAGCGCAATTAGTGAGCGTTACACACAACAACAAGCAACGGCTTAATAGTCTAGTTGGTTAGGACGTCGGATTCTGATTCCGTAAGCCCAGGTTCGAATCCTGGTTAGGCCTTTCTTTTTGAAGTCCTTCCCCGCTATTAGGGTTAACAGTGACTCACCCGGGTTTCACGCATGTATAAGGACTTGCGTTGTGGCTGATGTGAAAGGCTTGACTGCATCTTCAGCTCGTCAAGAATTGGCCAGTAACGATCAAGAACGAAGAACTTTTCCTCGCTGGCTCATCTGGCCTTGGTTTTTCGCTCTTTCGAGAGCCCCCAGGCCACGTCCGCTGATTGGCCCGTCGGCGAGAGTTTTTCTCGTTTTCCCGCCCTTTAGCCGACGAACGAATGTTGGTGGGGATGGTAGCTCCACAGCAGGGCTGCGCTGGTTCTGGGTCCACTTTTGGGGATGGTTTTGAGGAGGTCTGCTTTTGTTTTGTTTGCTTTGTTTTGTACAACAGCGTTTGGGCCAGGATTCCGGGTTATGTTTGGGGGCTGCACGCACGAGGGACAGTCTTCGTCGCTGGGCGGGTGGGGGACCTCCCGTCATTATACTTCGCAGAGTGCAGTTTCTATAGGCAGATTCGGGTTCTGCGTCTGATAGCTGTATGTACCCCCTAGTACCAGCAATGGTCTCCTGTCGTATGTCGAGAATACCTCGCGAGTAGACAGGTAAAATAAAGACATTCAAATTCAAATTCAACTTTTCCTCGCTGAGCCTAAGATTTCTGACATGGCCGTGAATATAGCCCAGAAAATGGTCCTATGAGCTTCAGATACTAAGCCTGCGTGGCACAAGTTCAGGCGGCCTATCTGCTGTGACCCAACAATCGGCAGTCTGCCTCTTTTTCCCGATTTTTGCCCAAATGTCCGTGATGGGATCAGGCCTATTCGTATTTTGCATGGCTCGTATGGACTGTAAAGACGCATATCAAAGCTGGATATAGCGATGAATCCAAAACTTGATCTGTCTGTTGGTTGGTCGATCTTATACTGCAATGCATTGAGTTCTGTGTCCAACCATCACCGGAATAAACAATGGGAATAAAGTGACGCCAGAACTAGAGCCGGCTCAGATCTGATGCATGAACTCACAATATGAGCATAGGTAAAGAGCGGGATGGAGGAGATAGTGGATAACGGGATCTATGTTTGATGCAATCTTCCGCATGTTGGCCGGCCATGTTTGGCCTGGTAAATTTTGGAATCGCCTGACGAAAAGGAGTTATCAAGGGCTCATCTAGCCACTTTGCGTACCATTCTTGTATTATGCTTCATCGTCTGTTTTGAAAATATGTAAAAACCCGTCGCGGCAGTAGGTTGGCGTGTAGTTGACGTGGCCGTAGCTCAAGCTGCACTCCTAGTTCAAGAGAGGTTAACATTTTCCTGTAGCACGAGAGAGAAACGAAGTAGCTTTAAGCTTGCACATCTCTTTTATGCATGTAACTGGTGCCTGGACCATTGTGAATGGATAGCACAACGGCAAAGTAACCAAAGCAAGATCAGATATGCAACCCTGAGACAACATCAGTACGATATTTGTAGGGATTATTCTTTTTTCAGTAATTAGCTATGTTAAGAGGCGTGTTTGAATAACCTACCATAGACTAGTTGATGCAAGCAAACTACCGAGTGGAGTCCTGTTTAGAAAGAGGATCTGGCTTTGCCGATATACTCGATGTTCGAGGCCTGTTTGTATATATCATGAGTCTCTATTTCGAGTAGAATAAAACATTATGCTTGATTGCATATTTTTTCGGTCCTGGCATAATTCAAAAGGTAGCGAATCCTAGCATCAATGACGAAGTGCTTCGGAGAGCTAGCTGTTGGGAAGATACGAGACGCGACAAATGAGCGTACCCAAACGAGATGTCAAACGGAAGAGACAGATGATATTGCGAAGAAAGACAAAAGGCGAGCATGGCGGCGAAAGGAAACACAGTGAAACCAATATAGAAGATGATGACATGGCACCGGAGTGTATACACGTATCGTATACAGAATATGCTACTGACGACAGAGAGTTCTTCTTGTGTTCTAATATAAACGGGGGCTCCTTTGTGGGTGTGTATACAAAAAACGTACTCTATTTTCCAAGTCTGATGACAGAAATCCGGCGTATTAAAGAACACGGAACAATAGACAGGTCATACAAAACTAGTACGGCTGGATGCACAAGGCAAACATTTACAAAACAAAAAGCTGTCCCTTGACCAAAAGAAAGCCAATTAGGTTTGTTTGCTCAAGTTTGTCTGCCTGTGTTGTTCAATATTGAAGCATAACGAACAGAATATGTGCCTTGCATCATCATCTTGTTGTTGGCCCTTTCCTATGTGTGTAACACCAGGCCACTCAGCCCTCAGAGCTTGGCCGCCTAGGAGTTCTACCCTATGAAGCTTTGGGAGAGCGTGGTTGTCTGTGAAAAATAAGTCAGAGGCGCTTCGTTCGTATACGCAAATTGTTGCCTTCATGTCTCGCCATCATTACCGCCAAGACCGTGTGTTTGAATAAAGCAAAGCAAACAGCGAAATACGCAAATAAAGGAGAAAAAAGAAACCAAAAATGGAAAAAGTGGAACAAACGTCATGTTGACTACATGACAATGGGCGCATAGCGCGAACAGCGCAGCGTTGTCTTCTTCAAGCTGTTGAGCGTCATGCCGATAGAACCGGTTGCAGGAGAAAGAGGACGAGATTTGCAAAACAAAACCTGTTGGCCGAGCCACTCAAACCTTGGCCAAAGTACCCCGAAGCCGTCACAAAACTGGGATAAGAATCTGCTTCTGCCTGTTTTTCCTTGTGTTACACACAATGGCAAGTTTGACCACCCCTCCCTCTACCTATCCCATCATGTCTCATACCCCAGGCCTGAGTGGAAACCAAAGTACCAAGAAAGAAAACTTCCTAGGCGCATTACACATGGCATGGAAGCCGGTCGTAGACAGAGAACACGGCGTGTAAAGCGCGATTGGGCAACAAAAAGGCTTGAGTGTGAGCGTTTGTCACAGAACACGACCCTTGCAATACTGCCCGAGGATATGCAGCCTAGGGCAGCTGCTGAAAAAGATGCCGAGCGCCCTGTTATACTTAGGTGACAAGTTGTCTCGTTCTCCTGAACTGGCTCCCGTTTGTCCTATGTGACTTTTCTCTTCCTGGCTCGCCTCTCCTCCCCATTCTCATTCTTCTCCCTCTTCTTCTTTCTTCTATTCAAAGCCTTCTCTCCCCTTTTCATCTCGCGTCTTCTTCCATTTACACATGTGGCTCATGCCGAACTCGCTTGCGCAAGACATTCTTCATCTCATGCTTCTCTCTTTGTCTCTCATCAGCACTTGGATCTAGTCTAACCAGCTTCAGAAATCATCAGCACCACCAAGCTTATATACTACAGACTACCACGCGTCAAGTCGCTCTCTTTATTTTCTTGTCTCCATGGCGTGTGTGCCTCTGCGCCAATGGGGTCTTTTGGCAACGGATATTCCCAACCCAAGCTTATGTATCGAACAATGTCGCTCCCGGCTCACGCATAAGATAGCGGCTACTGGTGATCTCGCTATTGTTTGCGATCAGTTGAACAACGACAATGCCTCATTGATAGACTTCTACTGTTGCGACTCTGCGCAATGTGGGGTCTCGAACAACGAAATGGGCCAGGACCGTGAGTTGCCATATGAATTATATCTCTATCAGAGGTATGCCCGTTAGTCTTTTTCCGACTTCAGTTAACATGATTTTCCTTCACATAGCAACCGTTTCTTGGCTCGTTTCTTCATGTCAGAGGTACCTTAACATTATTTCTTTTTTGAAGTAAAACATTGCGCTAACGTCAGTTGGTAGTCTTGGGTTCTCCAATGTTCTTGACCCGGGTCCGCCCATGAGCGGGAACTGCCCTCAAGACGCACTCTACTCTCCGGGAGAAGTTCCTTGTTTTCAGCCGACCCCGAGCCTAACGTTGGAATCTGTGACTTTGACATCCTCATCTGCATCTGCCAATATTCTAGCGCCAATGGGGACTCCTTTCGCCACGGACACCGGAACAACCTCAATCAGCGTACATGCGCTTTCTATCTCTAGAGCCTCTGACTCAGCAACGTCTACTTCGTCGTCGGCAATATTGACATCACAGAATCCAGCGCTATTGTCGACCACTTCCGGCCTAGTGGCCAGTTCGTTCCTTACAATAGCGTCAAGCTCTGGGGCCAGTTTATCTCTTGTTGCCTCATCGACCCCTTTAGCTCTTTCACCAATAGCGACAGCTGCAGCCGGTGCTGGCTCGTCTACTCGCAAGTCCTCAAGCTCAGGTAGCATACCCGTGAGAATTCGCGTTGTCATTTCTGTTTGTGCTGTCATAGCTGCCCTGACTATCATCGCCTTGATATACTTCTTATGCAAACGTAAAAAGCGCCGCCCCGCTACGTCTATCACAAGCACACTGCCACTCCTACAGCAAACCTCGGCGATAAGCCAGCCAGATTCCCCTGCCCGGCTCGTTTCACCACTGGTTCCCATGTCTAGACCTTCAAAGGCCCCATTAACACCTCCTTTGCGATTGCAAGACCGGCAGATGCTTTACACTCCTCCCCGCTCCATGGAAAATGGTCCAGGAGGCCAAGGCATGTTTTCGATCTCTACAAACGACGATTCCCCACCTTCACCTATTTGTGCGCCTACAATCAACATATTAGAGCCAAGAAAAGAGAAGTTGAACTACTTCAACTCTAGTTCTTATCAGTCAGAAATAGGTAACGAGGCCGGAGCCCCATCATCTCTCGGGCCTCGGTCTATAGGTGCTTGTGTTGCTACCAAGATTGAAGACAATTTTAAGCAGGATAATTCAAGCAGTCTTGAAAGCCCGACTTCTAGTCTCAATGGGGCCAGAGCATGGGGACCTTCCAAAGTTCCACATGCCCTTGTACGTCCCCCGCGACCAGAGGGACTATTAGAGGTGCCCGGGTTAGTGCGGCCAGACCCAGGGTTTAGCAAGCTCCATCCACGCAGTGCGTCATCCCCTATAATTCCACGCCCTCCAATTCCTGCAATGCATCCAGGTCGAGTACTTTCAGCATCATCGTCATCTTCATCCCTTCACAAACAGAAGCAGGCCAAGGAGCAGACACCTACTCAGCGCAGCTTGTCACCACTACAATCAGACTCGGACAAGGCTTTACCGAAATCGTATGAGTTGGTGAATAATTATCCGGCCCAGACAAAGTCCCAAAACATTGGGTCGCTCAAGTACACAGATGCCCCAGGGGTCGCGCTTACGACGTCGCACAAAACCGAAACATTGCCAAAATTGTTGGGAGGCGTGGATCTAAAGGATCTAGCAGGGACTTATCGCTAGAGACATCTGAAGAATGAGGTTCTGAGTTACGGCCAGTGGACGAGACTGAGATAGAAGAATGGCGCTAATGACGGGTGATAATGTGTAGGATACAATAGGCATTGGATATGGTTGTTGGAGGATGGGAGCACAGTTATCATAGATACCATGTTGCTTTTCGGGAGGCTTCAGTTAAAGTTTTTTTAAATTATGAACTTACTTGTACTTTTCACTTCCAGTCTCAAAGCTACAATCTCCAGGTAGAAACTGACGTTGTTGGAGTGAGGATGAATGAATCAGTGAATCGTTGCGTCTCATTTCATGCTAGCTACGTTCTATCTTCCCCGTCCCCATGCCATTGCATCCCCGGATCGTGGGGTGTAGCTGTCAAAATATTAACAGCAACGGAACCGTAACGCCACAATATACATCTACAGAATTTTCCTCTAATGGGGGAAAGACATGGGATGAAAAAATCATACAGAGCGATATCTTGGATCCCGCTCGAGGAACGATAGACATTAGTTGTGGCTATAAATAAGGGGAGAGGTCCCACGGTTCAAAAAAGACTGATAAATCGACCAAGACTATCGATCAGGACAATCCAGCCATGAAACCCTATGTACTTGAGCAACACAAGCACTTTTTCACTTGCTACACCTCATCCCAACTCAACAGATGTCGTCAATCGCACATGTAGCCCTCGCGTCACACCAAACCCTTGTGGCCCATTGTGATTATGTAAGAACTCCACGACGTCATTAGTCACGTTCTGAGACAGTGGGGCAGAACGCAGCTTTACTTTCCAAATCTACCAAACATTCCCAACTCCCTGTTGTCACCACAAAGAATCACCGCTTATATTGTACAAAATGGCTTCACTGCACGTCAACGATGTAGTTGAACGCAAGGCTGGAAAGCCAGCCCCGATCCCTGAAACAGGGGCTGCTTTTGACAGTCCCTCGTCCGGCTTTCCCACTCACAAACGTCGTCTTCGCGTGTCCAAATTCAAGCAGAATCGGCAACTGGCCAGAGCAAACGGCAACGTAGCTTTTGAAGCACCAGGGGAGCCAACCTCAGCGGTAGGCGATTCTGGAACGGACAAACAGAAGAAGACCGTGCGGTTCGGCCCAGAGAAGCCGTCAGAAACACAGCCAGTCTCGGAGCGTGAGCGCATCGATCGCGAAAATAGCGAACGGATTGCCAGCATGTCACCTGCGGAGATTGAAGCGACGCGCAGAGAACTCATGGAAGACTTGAACCCTCAGTTGCTGCACAAGCTCATGTTGCGCGCGAATCTAGATGAGAAGCACGGGCCGTCACCGTTTGACATTCCCGTTACTCAGCCAGCACCCACAGGCGATTCAAAGCCCGAGTCAACAAAGACTGCTGCTCGCCCGGTTCAGATAGAAGACGCCCAAGAAGAGGCAGTCCCATTGGCGTCCAATGCAACGAAGGATGTTGACAAAGCCATTCCGAAGAAACCCTTGCCCCGCAACCTCGACCAAAACACGCACTTTGATGAAGATGCTCCGCCAACCAACCCTCCAGACGATCTGCTTGCCATGGCAGATGTACCTGTCAAGCCGCATTTTCCCGTCCCGCATGTACCAGACCTGGACCCGAATGACCCAGACTTTCTTGAAACCCTGCGCCAGAAATACTTCCCCGAGACGCCTTCAGATCCGACAAAGCTGGCATGGATGGCACCACTGCCTTCACAAGACAGTGTTGCAGACCGGGAGTCGCCGTATCATCCTGGCCAAGCCACCATTTCCACCTCAGCACTGCGCTTTGACTTCCGTGGGAAACTACTGCCTCCGACCCTGAGCCGTACAATTCCAGTGTCCAAAGGCCTACACCACCACGGCCTTGCACCCGAAGCTGCGGGCTACACAATTGAGGAACTATCCATCTATGCCAGAAGTGCGGTTCCGGCGCAAAGGTGTATCGCGTTCCAGACCATTGGGCGCATTCTGTTCAGGCTTGGCCATGGCGACTGGGGCACGGGCATCGAGGATCCCATTGCCATGGGAATTTGGAACTCGGTCAAAGAAGGCCGTATTCTAGACTCTCTGACAAATGCTGCCATGCAGACGTCCGGCCATAGAGGAAGCCAGGCATATGCCACGGAGGCGCTGTGGTTGTTTGAAAAGGGCGGCTGGAAAGAAAAGACTCGCGGGCGTTGAGGGCGACGAAGGCGGTGAAGGAGGCATGGGAGCAGTAACTAAAGATATCAGGAACATGTTGCTTAGGAAAATTATCAAATATAGAAGGAAACTCTCAAAGAAGCGGGTACCGCCTCGTACCTGCCATTTCCACCAGTTGCTGATTTGTGCGCATTTGTTTATCTTGGTGCCTCACTCCTCAATCATCTTCACCTGTGGCTGTATTTCTTTGTCTCGCCCATCCAACCACATTGCTAGCCCTCATTCACTCCTTATATTACACCGGCATTTTTATCTTGTGTCTAGAGCCTATCAGCACTTTAGCATGGCTCTGACATTCCCCGTGAACTCGCCGTCGCCCTCCCCTAAGCCGGTGCTTCCCGAGCTAGAGTTTCGGAGCGGGACACCGTTTGACGACTTTGTCAATTCTTCCGAAGCGTCCACGTCCGAGATCTCATATCCCTATGCCGACCGGTATACTCCATCAGGCACTCGTGTGGCTACTCCCTTTTGGATGTCCAGGTCCAACGCTCTCTCGACAATGACTCGGCCCACACCTCACGGCCAGCCCGGGAGAGAGGCCCAACCTCTCCAAATGTGGCCCGGCCTACACCGTGGGCCATTCACGTCCTCGGAAAAGTTGTCCTATGCCGGGAGCAGCAGTTGTCTTGAAAATGAGGGGCTGCTCAGTATAGACACGGCGACGTTGTCTCTTTCAAGTATTGATCCAGGGACTAGGCTCTGGGCCATGGCGCATTTTGCTAGACCAGTTGTCATAGACAAAAAGGCTATAATTGTTGTAGCCCGTTCCGGCACCAATGCTGTCGGTGAGTGCTTCTGCAAGCTGGTGAAGTCCATGATGTTCTTGGCTAGCTAACATGCAACTCAGATGTTGTCACGGTGTGGTCCAAGCTTCGGGACAGCGGCATCAGCGTGTTCTTTGCGACTCCAGATGGCGACTCGCCAAAGTGTAACACGGAGTTTCTCACGCCTTGGAAACTTTACCTTGCGGTATGTCTGTCACACTCCCCCAAATGCACACATTACAAAGCCTAATACTTCTCCAGAGACTACCGCAGTATCTTGTCGAATCCTACAACCAGATGCTCAAAGACATAAACTGCATGGCCCCTGACTCTTGGGACTATCCCGACTTTAATCTCCTTTCATATGACCTGGCTTTTATTCCTGGATGTACTGGCCAAGGCTTTCGTGAAATGCGTGACAACTGCTACCTCCGGGGAGCTCTCAGAGCATTCTTCCCCCTTACCAGACGCTCTACCAATACTGCCCATCCAAGAATTCTTGGTGCCATTGGCCAAGGTGTGCTAGTAGTCAACGCAGTCACGGCTCCTCTGGAGAAGGTAGCCTCGTTTAATCTCTAGTGGGAGATGCTGAGGCGGGGTCAGGCATCACAACGGGACCTCAATGTTGAAGTTCCGCTCTTGTATCACACAGCTGCTGCTACTGTCCCCCAAGCGGCGGATTACCTCGGTCGGATTCTTGGCCAACTCAAGATGTGCGCGCATCATACAGACCTGAAATGGGGTAGAAGTATGCGGCACGAAGTGAGTTTTGAAAGCTGTAACTACTGGCAATATTTTGAAGTTTGTACTAATACGAATGTAGCTCCTATCACATCAACATTGCTCTTTCTCACGGTTCAAGGACCAAGGTTTCATCCCATGGAGGTATGTGTGCTGGCCATCCTGTTTCTAGCACTGTCTAGATTCATGTGCTGATATCTTATATCTTCTAGACACTGTTGCGAGGACAACACATTCGCCTTCATTAGTGGGCGCTTCATGCTAGATGCTTTCTCGGTGGCCAACTCCATGATCAAGAATCTTTTTGAAAGTGCGTGTCCCGATTCTGCGAGCGGTTTTTATCCCCTGACACGGCAAAGACCATTTTCATCGGCTGAGGCTGCATTGAGGTCCAACATGTTTAATATAGGCTTCGTCAGGCCGTGATTGACTCATCCAGAAGAAGACTGTCTGTAAATGTGTTAGCTGTATCAGCGCAGCGACTGGTATTAATATGGTATATCACTAACTGGAGGGTCGATATGGCACTTGTGGTGCCTAAATGAATTGTTATCTGAGCGTGCTTCACGAACAACCGTTCGTGGGGGGAGGTGGTGTCTTTACTTGAACTAGCTCACCACATGTCAGTTGGCTTGTTTTAATCTGATACTACCTTTTCCTACAATTGATACCCGATATCGCTTGAACCTGGAAATTCAATGATGGGAAACTAAACGCAGTGAGGAGACGGGCCATGTGTTGTGTTTCCTTCACACGATAATACATTCTGAGTCGGCGACAGAGACAAATCAAGGCAGTAATGTCTATTTCCGCCAACTAACTAACTATAACTAGCACAAAGATAACAAGTCATGTATACTTCCGCTGGTTCGTCATTATATCCACAAACAATCCGACCAAACGCCGCGCAATAAACAAAGAACGAATTCAACCACAAAACTGATACAGGATCTAACCATCGACCTCCATTGCCGATCCACCGCCAGATGACTCGAGCTGAGAAATCCTCATGAGCATAGTCTCCTCCCAAGTGCGCTGCTCGCCGCGCCGTCGTTCACTGAGAAAGTCCCACTTCTCCTGCATCATGGTGTCTGAGCGCTGGACGAGCCCGGAGCTCTGCGCCGCCTTCTGCCGCCCGCTACGCACGCGCTCGTTGGCTTCGAGAATGCGTGCCACTACATCCTTGACACTCTCCATCCAGTCGCCGCCAATCCACGCTTCTTCGCTCTTGATGCGCTCGAGCGCCTGGCCCAGCACCTTGGCCGTCGGCGCGCTCCAGCCCTCCCAGTCGCTCTTTTCCGTCAGATTTTGCAGGTCGTTGCGCGCACGCATGGCCAGCTCCACGGCGAGCCGCCGCGTTTTCGATGAGCTGTAGTCCCGGTCGTCTGTGGCGGCCGCGCCGTCCTTGGAATGCCTAGCATTCAGCAGCGCCGCGCCACGCTCAACCACCAGCACAAATGTGGCCATGACGATGGCGCTAAGATTGTTTAGCACCCACGGGTCCTCGGTGCGCTTACCGCCGCGCGCCACAATGTAATCGATGCCGCCAAACACGCTGGGCGCCATGAAGCGCTGCTCAGCCTTGACGCACATGTACCGCGCCACGGGGATCATCCACCGCGGCAGTCCGCCACTGGCATCAGATCCACCGGCCTTCTTGGCCCCCGTGAGCCTCGACGCGGCATCCGACCTCTGCGGCACGCGCCCCGTCATTGCCTGGGCGCCCACGGTGCGCCCGCGGCTGCGGGGCGTGGGCGCCGATGGCGGGACGGCTGGCGCAGTGGTTGGACGCGCGCGAGTGCTACTGGCGCGAACAACGGTCTTGGGCAGCACGCTATCGAGGTGCGTATACAGACGCTTGTAGACACGAGGAGGAATTGGGGGGCGGGGTTCGATGGGCGGGAGGTTGAGAGCGATCTTGAGACTACAGAGATGCAGAGTTTAGTTTTAGCTTTGGCTAGTTTTCAACAGCTGGGGATAACAGCTCAACGCTTCGACATACCGGTCACAGGCCAGGTGTGCACAACAGTATGAACGGGCGATCTCTTCCTCGGCTTTCAGCGTGCTGGCTCGCTGGCGAGACTGGGCCACCAACGAACCAGCCAGATCAACTAATTGGCGGGGAATGATTGGCCCATGGCTAGGCATCAGCGACATCAATGTCTGTTCTATTGAACGGTTCATTGTGTAGATAATTGACGGAAATGTTAAGAGCAATGGCAAGGTTGAACACTCCGCTGTATTAATAAAGACAAAAACAAGGAACCATGACGCCAAAGTTGCGGTATGAAGCTACGCGGCGCATTAGGGTTATAAGGGTTGACTCAGACTTTCGTCCAAAGCCCCGTCTAAGACGCCAAGAAGGCAACAAGTCCAAGGTCCCTGGCCAGAGCCAAAAGATGGATCAGAGAGGACACTCACGCCAGGCATGAGAAATGGTTCAAGGAGCAGACAGCCATCAAGGACAATGCCTTCCGTGTCAAGCTCACTTTCCCGAAACCAAGGCAAAGCGCACTCCCAGGAGGACCAAGGCACATACAAGGCGCAGTGCTGGCAGCCATGTCTGGACACGGAGACTTCAGGGACTACCACGAACGCCTCCAGCACGAAGACGCCGTCATCACATGCGATGCCTGTGAAAGAGACAAGGATATATCCCACCAGTGGACCTGCAGGAAGAAGCCACGCCCCTGGAGCACACCCTTTGTCCAGAAGCTGCTGAGAAGCATAACTGGCAGAAGAACTCTGGCGGTGGCCCTCATCAAGGGGACAAAGGGCCAAAGCTGATGAGTGCCGTTTTCTCTTTCCTGTTGTTTGTTTGAGTGTTTTTCTTTTCTTTTGTCTGATTCGGATCGACGTACAGGGGGTATCTACAGATGGAGTCCTATGGGACCCGTGAGGGTATAGCCGGACCCAGAATAGATACGGGAGGCGGATGAAGGTAAACCGGTGCCAGAAAACTCGGACCCGTGTCTCTGTAGAGCGCAACTGCTCCGGACTCAAAAATCCAAGCGCCATAGTTTAGGAAGAGTATAAATAGAACAACAACAACAACAACAACAACAACAGCAAGTCCAAGGCACTATGGCCGAGTGGTTAAGGCGCTTCCCTGCTATCCAGCAGCTCAGGAAGTCCGTTCGCGGGCGCGTGTTCGAATCACGTTGGTGTCGTCATTTCTTTTTGGAAATCAAGAGATTTTCTTTTTTGAATTTTTTCTTCTAATTTTTTTTGGGCAAGCTGAAAATTCCAAGATTTTGGCGGCAATTTGCAGTTTTTTTTTTTTTTTTTTTTTTTTTTTTTTTTTTTTTTTTTTGGGGCGCGCCTGCATCATCTCGCCCCCATTTGCAGGGTGACAAGAAGGCTGCAGCGGCGGCGCACCTAGCCTTGGTACGCTCCTCTTCCCCTCGACACTCGGATATACACAGACGGATCCAAGCTGGGAGAGGGCCGGGTCGCGCTGGGTGGGCGATCATTCGGGACGGGACAGTCCTGGACACGGGCAACTGCCCGATTCCTTTCCACGCCGAGGTTCATGACGCCGAGGTGATGGCCATTGCCAGAGCCTGAGAAAAGTAGACTCGTGGGTGAAACCACAGTGCCGCAAGGTCTGGGTCTGCTCGACAACCTCGCCGCGGTGTACCGCTCACGACATGGGGCGCGAAGCCCGGTACTCCGAAGAGCTCCTCCGGAGGGCCCAAACGATTTGTGCCGACTGGATTGGCCAAGCCCGCGACACCCAGGTCCAAGACCGTGGCCAGATGGTGCCCCGCTGTAGAAGTGATTTGGGTCCGGGTCACTCCGACGTCTGGGGAACGAGCTCGCGGACCGCCAAGCCAAGATGGGCGCGAGCGGGCTACACGCCGTAGGATGTCCTTTCCTGGGCCCGCAGCCATTTCGCCCCGCGTCAACGAGTTTCGCACCTGGTGGTCGAATGAAGGTTGTGCCAACAGACCGCACCTGAAGCCGACCTCTCGAGGCTCCTAAGAAGGCTGGAAAAGCCTTCTTGACGACAT
>PJAC01000008.1:770884-832468 GCA_003671435.1 Berkeleyomyces basicola | reverse complement strand
TCAGCACGAAGAGCGTCATCACATGCGATGCCTTGAAAGAGACAAGGAATAATCCCACCAGTCGGACCTGCAAGGAAGAAGCCACGCCCTGGAGCACCCCTTTGTCCAGAAGCTGCTGAGAGCAATAACTGCAGAAGAACTTCTGGCGGTGGCCCTCATCAAGGGGACAAAAGGGCCAAAGCTTGATGAAGTGCCGTTTTCTCTTCCTAGTTGGTTTGTTGAGTGTTTTTTCTTTCTTTTTGTCTGATTCGGATCGACGTAACAGGGGTACTATCAGATGGAGTCCTGATGGGACCCGTGAGGGTATAGCCGGACCCAGAATAGATACGCGGAGGCGGATGAAGAGTAAACGACGTGCCAGGAAAAACTCGGACCCGTGTCTCTGTAGAGCCGCAACTGTCGGGACTCAAATAATCCAAGCGCCATAGTT
Source organism: Berkeleyomyces basicola (assembly GCA_003671435.1). Lineage (NCBI taxonomy): Eukaryota > Fungi > Ascomycota > Sordariomycetes > Microascales > Ceratocystidaceae > Berkeleyomyces > Berkeleyomyces basicola. The sequence goes on along the minus strand of PJAC01000008.1, from coordinate 832,038 downwards.
TAGGAAGAGTATAAATAGAACAACAACAACAACAACAACACAACAGCAAGTCCAAGGCCTATGGCCGAGTGGTTAAGGGCGCCTCCCTGCTATCCAGCAGCTCAGGAAGTCGTTCGCGGCAGCGTGTTCTCGAATATCACGTTGGTGTCGTCATTTCTTTTTGGAAACTCACGAGATTTCTTTTTGGAATTTTTTCTTTCTAATTTTTTTTGGGGGCACAAGCTGGAAAATTCCAAGATTTTGGCGGCAATTTTGCAGTTTTTTTTTTTTTTTTTTTTTTTTTTTTTTTTTTTCTTTTGGGGCGCGCCTGCATCATCTCGCCCCCATTTGCAGGTGACAAGAAGGCTGCAGCGGCGGCGCACCTGCCTTGGTACGCTCCTCTTCCCCTCGACCTCTGGAATTACACAGACGGATCCAAGCTGGGAGAGGGCCGGGTCGGCGCTGGGTGGGGATTCATTCGGGACGGGACAGTCTGGACACGGGCAACTGCCGATTCCTTTCCACGCCGAGGTTCATGACGCCGAGTTGATGGCCATTGCCAGAGCTCTAGAAAAGTGACTCGTGGGTGAAACCACAGTGCCGCAAGGTCTGGTCTGCTCGACAACCTCGCCGCGGTACCGCTCACCACATGGGGCGCGAAGCCCGCTCCGAAGAGCTCCTCGGAGGGCCAAACGATTTGTTGCGACTGATTGGCCAAAGCCCCGACACCCAGGTCCAAGACCGTGGCCAGATGGTGCCCCCGCTGTAGAAGTGATTTGGGTCCCGGGTCATCCGACGTCTGGGGCAACGAGCTCGCGGACCGACAAGCCAAGATGGGCCGCGAGCGGGGCCTACACGCCCGTAGGGATGTCCCTTTCCTGGCCCGCAGCCATTCCCGCCCGCGTCACACCGAGTTTCGCACCTGCGTGGTCGAATGAAGGTTGTGCCAACAGACCGCACTGAGCACCTCTCGAGGCTCCTAAGAAGGCCTGGAAAAGCCTTCTTGACGACACTGAGCGCAAGCTCGCCCGCGCTGTCCTGACAGCACTTTCTGGCTCACGCGAGACTACGCAGACTACCACCGGCGTTTCAATCACTTGAACGCGGTGCTAACCTGCCCCCTCTGCGACGCTGAGACCACCCCGGAGCATCTGGACCTGCCCCCGAACCCTCAACGGATGTAAGGCTTCTTTCCAGAAGCTCATAGCCACCAAAGAGTGGAGCCATCTGTGGCTCATAAGCGCCAAGACCTCCGGTGCTTTTAGCACACCGCCGTGCGGTAACCGGGAACGGACCCGCAGGAAGGGGATCCCCATTCGCCCTCCGCCGACCCTCCCACCAGCCTGTCCGACCCTGCCGGGGCAGCTTAGCCTTGGCCCAATCTTTTTTTGCGCAACACGCTGCCAACTCTGGTAAACGCGCCAACCCCCCTTTTCTTTTTTCTATTTTGCACAAATATTTTTATCACTACATCGGCTGAGGCCAGGACTCTTTGGTCTTGTTGGGCCACGCAGACGAAGGACAGCCTCTGCGCTGGGCAGGTGGGAGACTCCTGTTCATCTATACTTTGATTGGGGTTTCGTATGCATGGTTTTAGTTGGTTTTGCTTTTTTGTATTATTTTCTGCGACTAGAATAGTCCCCTGTCGTATGTCGAAATTCCCTCGCCGAGTAGACAGTTAATAAAGATTCATCATTCATTCATTTTTTTTTTGTTTTTTATTGAGTTGTCAAACGTAGTGAATGTATTCGAAAACTTTTATTCAAACCAAAAAAGGACGCTTGTTCCAGCTACATCGTACACCGGACTGCCAACCATACGAATCACGGTCAGAGGACCCAAGACCCTGGCGCCGTGATGCTCCACCGGGTCACCCAGGACGTGTCCGTCAGGAACATTCGAACAGGCCTTTGGAGTCGTCTCCCCAAGCGCCACGCTGTTTTCGAAGCACGTTGGCAAGGCGGGCGCTGCCCACCTTCCGAACCGCTCACATCGCCTTTCCACGAACAGGGCTTGTGGCCCCATCCGCGGTTCCAGTTCGCATGCACCCTAAGGGAGAAGCTGCACAATGGTTCCCCAGACAACACCCTGGAGCGCTCTCCCGTTCTGACACGCTGCCGGGTCCGCCACTTTCGACCGCCAATGCCCGGCCGACGCGAGACTTCCCCTGCCCGGCAGCCGCCGCCCAGGGAGACAAGGGCCTCCGTCCCCAAGCCCGCCCAGACACCACCACGGCCGACACCACGTCACCCCGGCCCCAGCCGTCGAACAGGACAAGAGCCCTCAAGCTCCCAGGCTCCCCCCTCCCCTGCCTCCTCGCGCCAGCCAGCCACTCCTCCCTGCCACCTCCAGCGAATCACTCTGAAACACAGGATTCATGCAGCGTAGACGACAACGTCGAGGAAGTTCTGTAAATGTTAGGAAACCCTAACTCTACAGTACTGAACATAAATTCGGCAATGTACAGAGGTCCTGGACCTTGTGCACAGGCGTTGCTACAGAGGCGCATGAGGACCAGAGTGAACGTGCGTCTGCCTCCAAGAGCCCCGTCAGGCGCAGATCCGGGGAACAGAACGTTTCCCAGACACCCTCCTTATCAGCAACTTGTACCGGAGGGTAACTTGGCCGCTCGAACCCCGAGTCTGCCACTCTCGATCGACAAAAGGCTGCGCGTCTTCTCTTCCAGAAGGCGTACATGAGGAGGAGCCACCAGACATGGTCATGGTTGAGGTGGTATACGGAGGACACTCATACACCATCGTCAACCTCTACAACGCGGGCAGGTTTCCCGCACGGGCGAAAACGCGCTTCACCTTCTCCAAGGATGAAGCCGGGACCACGCTCGGTGATTACTGGGGATTTCACCTACCACCCACAGTGCTTGGAACCCCGTAAGCGCCTCGGAACGATTCTGGAGCAGAGCTCCTGCTGTCAGGCTGGAAGAAGAGGGCACTGCTTGCTCGGGTAAACGCTGATGGAGGAACCCACCCACGAGTTCAGGCAGCGCGTCATTAGACCTAGCGATCTTCTCGGCGCGCTACCTGTTCGCGCTTTGGCGCGACCCCGAGTCAGAGACGAGTACCTGCGGAGCGACCATTTTCCCACTGACAATTACTCTGCCACTTGCCGACCAGCCGACGGCTGCAGCCCCTTCCTGGCGACTCGTCACATGGACAAAGGGACAAGAAGAAGTTCACTGCAGCCTGCAAGCGGGGGTGCCCCTTGAATGGACGTCCCTAGTCGCAGGTATACGCAGGAGACCTTATGTCACCGGGCAGAAAGACTCAACACGTGGACAACTGGCACGGACTCTTCAGGAAAGTCAATTTCTCGGAGCCTCGACGCGTCGACACCCAGGTCGCTCGGCAAGGCCAAAAGTTCCCCTGGTGGGACAAGGATCTGCAGGAGGAAGCGCCAGGAACAAGCCAGTCAGCAAGCACGTGTCAACACGCCGACTCAGAGACTGCGGAACGGGAGGGAGAAAAGGACCGAGAGACAGCAAGAAGCGGTGGGCTATGGTTCTCAAAGACATGCTGCAGGCACTTTTACGACACAGGGTCGCCAAGGCCACGCAAGGCGCGAGAATTTGTGCCGTTGATCAAGTGGAGAATAAAACCGCCTCGTCGACCATTAACGCGCAAGCGCTAGCGCCGGCGGAGGGTGCAGAAGCCACGGTGCAGGACACCACAGAGAAGATTGCACTTCTCCGCAGCGTGCATATGCCATCCTCTCGCCCGGGTGACTTGCCCCCTCCAGACTTGTCGCAAGCCCCAGTCGGGACCGAGCCGATCACGAAGCACGAGGTCAAAGCTGCTTTGTGGAAGCCTCAGAACACCGCGCCCGGTCTAGACAGCCTCTCCAACAACGCCCTGAAGCTAGCCTGGCCCGCCCTGGGGAAGCAGATCACCTATCTATTCAAGGTCAGTTTTTCCTGGGGACTCCTTCCCTCCCCTTCAAGCAAGCGAAGTGATATTGCCCTCGCCAAGCCCAACAAAAAGGACCGGTCGTCGCCGCGTTCCTACCGGCTCATCTCGCTGCTGCCAACTCTGGCCAAGTGCTTGGAAAGGATTGTTGCCCGCCGACTCTCGCTCTGGGCCCTAGAGAAGGGACACATTGGGGACAACTACGCTGGGGCGGTGCCTGCGTATGCGCTGAAGACATGTGTTTGAGTCTAGTCGAGTCCTGGAGTATACATGGACGCCAGATGGAAATCCTCACTCTTGACGTTCGATGTCAAAGGAGCTTTTGATGCAGTGCAGCCGCACGCATGGTACACGTCTGGTCGACCTGGATTGCCGGCCGCAGACATGCCGATGGGATATCTCGTTCTCTCGGACCGCAAGGCCTCGTTGGTGCTCGATGGCGTCGACGATCCCCTTCAGCCACAGGAGGAAGCCTGACCCAAGGCTCGCCAATTTCCCCCATCTTGTTCATGCTCTTCATGGCACCACTCTTCAAGATGGCCCTCCCGTGCTCCCTCCGCGGCTATGCGGACGACGGCTGCCTGGTCAGCTCGGACTCGTCTCTGGCAGCCAACTGCTCGGTGCTGTCCCACACCCTCAGCATTGTCACAACGTGTGTGAGGAACGGCATGATGCTCGACTCTGCCAAGTCGGAACTCCTCCACGTGACGCGCAAGCGCCACGGCCAAACCCGGTCTTCTACTCCCCGACTGGCAGCTCACTAGATGCCACATGACTCCAAGGACACATCCTACGATGGCTCGGCGTGCGTTGGTCACGCAACTTGTCCTTCGTGCCGCACATCCGCGACGTCGCCCAGAGGACGGCACCCACCATACGCGGCATCCAGATTCTGTCTGGTTGCTGGAAGGGGGCCCCGGTAAAAGGGGCCCTCACGGCAGTCCGCTCTGTGTGGTGAACAAGCTCGCCTACGCCGCCGCCGTTGGTGAACCACGGAGCCGGGACAACTAGCAACCGTGGGCTGAAGCAGGCGTGCACTCCTGGATCGCACAGTCCGCCGAGGTCTTCGTGGGCGCTCCGCTATATGTGCACAACCCCAGATGCTATATACAACTAGCGTCCGTTTCCCGCCAAATGAGTTTTGTCCTGGACAGCCGCCTGTTTCGGCCGGACTTAGGGCCACTCTCGCGCAGCCAAACACCCGCTGGGACGACAGCCACCAACTGGGTAGAATAGGAGGCTCAAGATGCTGCTCGCCGCACACAACTTGGCGCGACGAACTACCCGGCCCCTTCACGGCGCGCCTGCATCATCTCGCCGCCCATCTGCAGGTGACAAGAAGGCTGCAGCGGCGGCGCACCTAGCCTTGGTACGCTCTCTTCCCCTCGGACCTCTGATATACACAGACGGATCCAAGCTGGGAGAGGGCGGGTCGCGCTGGGTGGGCGATCATTCGGGACGGGACAGTCCTGGACACGGGCAACTGCCGCATTCCTTTCCACGCCGGGTTCATGACGCCACGGTGATGGCATTCCAGAGCCCTGGAAAAAGTGACTCGTGGGTGAAACACACAGTGCCGCAAGGTCTGGGTCTGCTCCGACAACCTGCCCGCGGTGTACCGCTCACGACATGGGGCGCGAAGCCGGTATCCGAAGAGCTCTCCGGAGGCCAAACGATTTGTGCCGACTGGATTGGCCAAAGCCCGACACCCAGGTCCAAGACCGTGGCAGATGGTGCCCCGCTGTAGAAGTGATTTGGGTCCGGGTCACTCCGAGTCTGGGGGCAACGAGCTCGCGGACCGACAAGCCAAGAGGGCGCCCGAGAGGGCTACCACGCCGTAGGGATGTCCCTTTCCTGGGCCGCAGCCAGTTCCTGCGCCCGCGTCACCAGCGAGTTTCGCACTGGTGGTCGAATGAAGGTTGTGCCAACAGACCGCACCTGAGCCGACCTCCGAGGGCTCTAAACGAAGGCCGGAAAACGCCTTCTTGACGACATGAGCGCAAGCTCCGCCCTGCGCTGTCCTGACAGCACTTCTGGTACGGAGACTACGCAGACTACCACGCCGTTTCAATCACTTGAAGCGCGGTGCTAACCATGCCCACTCTCGACGCTGAGACCACCCGGAGCCACATCTGGCTGGCCCCCGCAAACCCTCAACGGATGGGTAAGGGCTTCTTCCAAGAAGCTCATAGCCACCAAGAGTGGAGCCATCTGGCTGGCATCTAAAGCGGCCAAGAGTCCTCCGGTGCTTTTAGCACACCGCCGTGCGGTAACGGGAACGGACCCGCAGGAAGGGGACTCCCCAGTTCGCCCTCCGCCCGACCCTCCACCGCCTGGTCCGACCCTGCCCGGGGCAGCTTAGCCTCTGGGGCCCAATCTTTTTTCGCGCAACCGCGCTGCCAACCCTCTGGCGTGAATACGCCGCCAACCCCCCTTTTTCTTTTTTTTCTTATTTTGCACAAATATTTTTATCACTACATCGGCGGTGAGGCCAGGACTCTGGGTCTTGTTTGGGGCCACGCAGACGAAGGACAGCCTCTGCGCTGGGCAGGTGGGAGACCTCCTGTCATTATACTTTGGATTGTGGGGTTTCTGTACGCATGGTTTTAGATTTTGGTTTTCGCTGTTTGTTATGTATTTTCTGGCACTAGTAATAGTCCCCTGTCGTATGTCGAGAATCCCTCGCGAGTAGACAGGTTAATAAAGACTTTCAAATCAAAAATTCAAAACAAAAAAGTAATCGCGGGTTTCTTCGCGCTTTTTTTTCTTGGTTTGGCAAACATGCCAGCCTCTCGAGATCCAGAGCTGCCACCTGCAAGTAGAAACAGCCCCATCCTCCCTGTGTTATAGGGCCCCACTAGAGTCTTTTGGGGCACCCAGAAGCGCCCTAGGCCTCGGCCCCGCCCGTAACCTTCTTTGCGCCCGGCCTGTGAGCCCTAAGCGACGTAACCACATCCAGTCTAGATCTGGCACAGCCATCAAACAGTGCTGGAGGATCGCAGTTGATAGTGACGGCGTCAAAGTTGGGGGGCGGGATTTGGACAGAGGCAAGCTCTTGCGACTACGAGCCAGACCTTTTCTTTTCTTTTTCTTCTCTCCAGTTTCCCAGCTAACAACTTTCACTTGCTGTTCCTGCATAGACAGACCTCCGAGCTTCCTCTTTTCTTTCTGCCTCACCACCAATCGGCCCCCCTTGCAGCTCGCACCCCGCCACCTGCCTCTGTCTCATTCTCACGATGCGCTCTCTCCTTGTTGCGACTGCTTTTGCGGTCTCTGCCCTGGCCCATGGCAGCCACTCGGAAGCCCAGCAGCCAATTGTGCCTGAAGATGCCAACTGGATGACCAAGCACATGGCAGGTACGTTCTGCCGAGTCTCCCTACCCACGCTCCCTGGCTAACCCGTGCTTTTGCTGCCCGCGATATAGAGGAACACCACATGACCTCATGGGATACCGATTCATTCTTCACGCTGCACGACTTCAACGGCGACGGATCTTGGCAGCTGGACGAGCTGCTGCGCCTGTACGGGCTGATGGACGAGTCGAACAAGGACGTAACAGACCACCAGCGGGAGGAGATTGCCTTCCATGTCATGGAAATGCTCGACTCAGACTCCAACTCCGAGGTATCGCGCGCCGAGTTCTTGGCCTTTATTGGAAAGGGCGCAACATTGCCCGACATGGGCACCGGCCCAGGCCATCACGGCGACGACGAATACGAGTATGAAATCCACCACTGGGAAAAGTAAGTTGGCACAAGTCTAGACCCCTTGTTTGTTTCACTGCGCTAACCCATGGGCTGAAAGATACCACAACGACGACACGAAACTCGAGGACTTGACACACCCCGAAGATATTGAACACTTCAAAAAGCACGAGAAAATGGAGATGGAGGAGGAGCGGTTACGGAATCTTCAGATGCAAGCCATTGTATTGGAGAACATTCCAAGCATGTTCATGAGGTCATAGAGTAGCCCGGACATGTTTGTGTTTGGCAGCTGGGATTTGGGTGGCTTGGTCGGCACTGCGCTGTTATCTGTTTATGAATAAACCTCTTATTTGGTCTCAGTCATTGTCTATTGCATTCCTTGTATTCCGGATTTCAACCTGTTGCTTTGCCCAAGTAGACGTCAAAGACGCAATGCCAGACCCCTGGCGCAAACGTCTTGACCTTCATAGTATACTCCACAGCCACACTTCTACCCTGCCCTTCCTCGGCCGCCCACGCGCCAATCCGCCGCTCTATCTCACGGCGCCGCGCCTCGATATCGTCGACACCCACATTGTCATGCAGATGGAGCCATGCACTATCGCTTGTCCGCGTCAGCGCAAACGAATCCGCCCAAGATGGCTCGCTCGTCGGCAGCAGTCCGCCATTCACATGCATCACCACCAAGTCGTCGCCCCCTTTTTCCTGTGGCGCCGAGCGGAGTTCCTCGATGCGTCGCCGTGCGTGGCAGTTGTCTTCGGCAAAAATCGTAATCTGCTCGCCACCGCTCGTCACATCGACTGTCGAGCGCGCCGAGAGTTCCTTGCCCTGCACGATTTTGACGGTCCAGCCATTGCGCAGCGCGCCTCGTCGTAGACCCTCGATGCTCCATGGGTTGAGTTCCCAGCCTAGAACACGCATGCCGAGTCGCGCGTAGCTGAAGACAAAGTACCCAATACCCGCATACATGTCAATGGCAGTCTTGCTTTTGAGGTCTGTGGCCGGGAGTATTCGGTGGGAGGACGCCGGCGACGACTCTGCGGGCTGGTCTTTATGAAACTCCAGGAGCCGCGCCTTCTCAACGACATTTCCACGACTGAACATGGTCCATTTTGGCGCCCAGGTTTGCCAGATGCCGTTCTGCCGAGTCCATACCCATAGAGCCTCGTCAAAGTCACAGGAACCCCCGTCAGATGAGCCAAAATAACCATAGAGCTCCCTGAGACCTGTTGGGCTACGAAGAATGTTTTCACTCTCGGCCGCCTTGGGTACAGGCTCATCTGCCTTCTTGCTTGCATCTTCGTTGTGTAGCGGGATGCCGGCATTGACAGCAAGGTGCGTCAGTGTCATGCCGCTTTTCTTGGACAACTCCTCTAGCACAATCTTCCACAGCTGTTCCTTCAGCTCGGCGCTTAACAGATGGAGCAGTGTTCCCGGTCCAGAGGAGAGACTTCCAGACGGAAAAATTGCTAGAGGCTCATATGTCAAGTAGCCCTTTGGTAATAGCAGCCGGAGCTCTTCCGGGCTACCAAGGGCCAGTGCCTCAGCCCATTGGAGAAGCTGTGAGTCGGGGACTGAAGAAAGGAGGCGAGAGTTGGCGCTTTGGCGCCAGTCTCGCACGCCACGCCTCGTTTTCTGTGCTGTTTTGGCGGCCATTTCGGGCGGTTTCCGAGGTTCGCTAGAGTGTTGATTTCAGCGGACACGCTTAAGACCACCTCGAAAAAAAATTTGAGTAGTGGCAATGTTCGTGATGCCACCGACAAGATCAAAAAGAGAAACAAGCGACAACAGCAGGATTCGAACCTGCGCGGCCGAAGCCATATGATTGCTGGAGATGAACAAGTTCATTCGAGTCATACCCTTTAACCACTCAGGCATGTTGCCTTTTGCTTGTTGTTATTAAGCTTCCTATATAATATTATATAACTTTCACGGTTCGCGGGCACGAGTATGGAAGTCAAGTCATACAACCTTCCCTCCAGGACAACAACATGATCCCAATGCCACTACCATTCTCGTCCTTTCAACATGACAACGAGCTGCGAAACTCGAGTCCGCTTTCTCCCAAATTTGAGGATTTCCTCGCCGGCAACTCGCTCCCTTATAGTCAAGTTATGTCAAGTCTACGGTCATGTCACCAGTTGTATTGGTGCGAGATAACAGTAGGTAGATGTTAAATAGTACAAATAAAACGGCCATATCCCAGAGATGTCTTGGTTTTATTTTCAATGGCGCTGTTGGGAATATGTGGAATTTGATCAAGAGTTATGTTAGACAATGCAACTATGCTCAACGTCTCTTATCTTTGCCCTAGCTGTGAAGCCCTCTTCTACGCCTTAGGCTCTCTGATAACGCATGAAGAGCTACACTCGTCGTCGTCGTCATTGTTTCCGTCATCGCATTCCTCTTCAGCCTCAACAATGCCGTTACCGCAGACGCTCGTGCAGCTTTCAGGGTGGAGATTGCAAACACGCTGCGCGTCAATAACGGAAGGGTAGATGGTTTGAGAGGGGAACTCGACACCCTCTCTAGGCACCAAAGGATTGTCCCTGGCTTTAGCCAAGCCGTATGAGGCGGGGTTGATGTGCATAATAGAGTGAACATCGTAGTCGCCCAAGATTTCCAGCTTCATTTTGTCCAAATCAAAGGCGGAAAAGTTGCAGCCATATCCAGTGCAGGTATTAGGGTTGCAGTCGGCAGGCACACATTTTAAGAGTTCATCATTCTCATTGAACTTGTTGGTACAGCGGACCCGGTCACAGACAAGTTCGAGGTATTGGTCTCTGTCGGGGCGCTGGTGTTCGTGCATAAGACCTAGAACTGTTTCAAAGAAGGTAGGGTTAACACGATATATCCTTCAATGCAACTCAGGAAATGGCGTTCCTACGATGACCAATCTGATGGACGTAGTCGCGAATATTACGATGCCATCCAAGAACCAAATAGTTGGCTTCAGGGTTGGTGCTGTGACCAAAACTGCTAGCGGTCATATTTCCACTAACGCCTTCAACAACTACCGGGCCTAGAGATTCGCTCATGGTATCATACCCCTCCATTGTAAACTTCAGCCAAGGCAGTTTGGACTGCCAGATGCTGATAGCTTTGTTGAAATACTCGCCTTAAAACTCTTCGTTATGCATGTCGTACCAGTAGTACTTGATCTCGCCGCCGCTCCATAGGCTGTCCTTGTTTTTCTGAATAGAGAGGAACCGAGCCTCTGGGCCGGAACGGACAATGGCAGAATTCATGGTGACTTTACTGCCATAGATCTCATCCCCGTTGATAATGATGCGGTCCTGATAGGGAAAGTACGTGACGCGGTGATAGTCGGTCGAGGAGGAATCTCCGGAATAGGCCCAGTGGTTGAGAGAGTATCTCATGTTTGCAGTTTGAGTGTCATCACGAAAAGCTAGAAGGTTGGTGGCACTATCACTGCTAGGTCTGGCAGCTTCGGACGTGGCCATGAGAGCGGCAAGGGCTTTTCTGGCTATATATACAGCATTTGCTCTACGTACGAACGGGCTCTAAAAGATTGGGTTGCATTAATTTGGCACACAATCTTGAATTATTGTGAAAGGTGTCTGGGAGGCTTGATTATCGGACATCACTACGGCTACGGCCGGTTCACATGTGGACGAGCATGAACATGGTGGGTACGGCAGGCGATAATCCAGAGAAACTTCCTGATAACCAAACTGCAAGACGCTCATCTGGCCCTTCTAGGGAAAACCGGGATGTCACGCAAATAGTGAATAAGAAATAAGGTAATGCGGTTCAAGAACCGCCGTCTGTCACTGTTCCCATCGTTTTCAAAAGAGAAAGGAAATCCTAACTCGGAGTTGACAGTCAAGCCTGTGTAACCATGGTACATTATGTGGCAAATTCAAAAGACACAACGCCGAGAATTCTTAGTTTCATTTCTGCCATTGGATTCGCAGGTTAATTACCTAGACTTTCTTGATAATCAGCCGCAGATTACTACACTACCGCTCTTGGAATACCGCAATTTCGTATGATGGGAGGTCCCCCACCCGCCGAGCGACGAAGACTAACCCTCTTGCGTACAACCCCCAAACCTCCGTGTCCAGGATGGTTGGTTGGTTCTTTATTTACCTGTCTACTCGTGAGGGATTCTCGACATACGACAGGGGACTATTTCTAGTACCAGAAAAATTACATAACAACAGTGAAAACCAAGAATCTAAAAACCACACATACAGAAACCTCACAATCCAAAGTATAATGACAGGAGGTCTCCCACCTGCCCAGCGCAGAGGCTGTCCTTCGTCCGCGTGGCACCAAACAAGACCTAGAGTCCTGGCCTCACCGCCGATGTAGTGATAAAAGTTTTGGGCAAAATAGAAAAGGGGGTTGGCGGCGTGTTCACGCCAGAGGGTTGGCAGCGGTTGCGCAAAAAGATTAGGCCCAGAGGCTAAGCTGCCCCGGGCAGGGTCGGACCAGGCGGTGGAGGGTCGGGCGGAGGGCGAACTGGGGAGTCTCCTTCCTGCGGGTCCGTTCCCGTTACCGCACGGCGGTGTGCTAAAAGCACCGGAGGACTCTTGGCTGCTTTGGATGCCAGCCAGGTGGCTCCACTCTTGGTGGCTATGAGCTTCTGGAAGAAGCCTTTTAGACATCCGTTGAGGGTCTGCTGGGGCCAAGCCCACAATGTGCTCCGGGGTGGTCTCAGCGTCGCAGAGGGGGCAGGTTAGCACAGCGTTCAAGTGGTTGAAGCGGCGGTGGTAATCTGCGAAGTCTCCGTGACCAAAAAGTGCTGTCAGGACAGCGCGGGCGAGCTTGCGATCGGTCTCGTCAAGGAGACTTGTCCAAGCCTTCTTGGGGGGCTCGACCGGGCGGCGCAGATGAGGTCTGATGGCGCGTCCCTCCTCTGCCCACCAGGCGCGGAACGCGGAGTCGAGGCGGGAGCGGAAATAGCTGCGGGCCCACGAGAGCGACATGCCGTCCAGCCAAGTGTTAGTCCTGGCCCCCAGTTTCGCCTGCTCGTCGGCGAGCTCATTGCCCACGATGTCCGAGTGGCCCGGGACCCAAATAGCCTCCACCTCGGGTGGGCCGTCGGGCCAGGGCCTTGGTCGTGGCCGCTCTGGATGCGGGCGGATCCAACTAGCGCAGATCATCTGCGCTCGCCTCAGATGCTGCTCGGAGGTGCCCGGCTTGGCGAAGCGCGACGTGAGCCGTCTCACTGCGGCGAGGTTGTCGGAGCAGATCCAGACCTTGCGGTCCAGGATATGGGCAGCCCCGAGAAGGCCGCGGGGAGGCTTGATTGGCGAGGAGCCCGGTCGCCACCACGTGGCCGCCGCGTATGTCAGTTTCGTGACCACGCAGGCGCGGACTGCGGTGAGGGCCCCCTTAATCGGCGCGCCCTTCCAACAACCGGACAGGATCTGGATGCCTCGGATCACGGGCGCCGTCCTCTGGGCCACGTCGCGGATGTGCGGCAGGAACGACAGGTTGCGGGACCACAACACGCCCAGCCAGCGCAGAGTCCCGCGGGGGTCCACCGGTTGGAGTGTGGAGCCGTCCGGGAGACGGGCGCTCGGGTTCAGGCCGTGGCGCTTGCGCGTCACGTGCAGGAGGTCCGACTTGGCGAGGTCGAGCGCCATGCCATTCTCTATACACCAACTGTTGACCAGTTCCAACGAGCGAGAGAGGGCGGTGCAGTTCTCCTCCAAGGACAAGCTAGAGTGGACCAAGCAGCCATCGTCGGCGTATCCACGGAGGGAGCTGGGGAGATTCATCCTGAACAGCGGAGCCATATACAGCATGAACAGAATGGGGGAGATGGGCGAGCCCTGGGGCAGGCTGCCGCCTGTGGGCTGGAGAGGGTCGGCCATGCCGTCGAGAGATAGTGACGCAGTGCGCCCGGACAAGAAGGAAGCCACCCAGCGGCAAGTCTCGGCGGGACAACCCAGCTCCACCAATCTCTTCACCATCCGGTTGGGCTGAACCGCGTCGAACGCCCCTTTGATGTCAAAGGTGAGCACTGAGGATTCTGACTTGCCGTCGGCGTAGAACTCTAGAGAGTGTGCCAGGCGCAGGCACATGTCTTCCGCGCTGCGTCCGGGGACCGCGCCAGCGTAGTTCTCCCCGATGTGGCCAGCTTCCAGCGCCCAGTGAGAGAGCCGGCGGGCGATGATCCTCTCTAGGCACTTGGCTAGAGTCGGGAGCAGGGAGATGAGTCGGTAGGCCCGTGGCGAAGAACGGTCCTTCTTGTTCGGTTTGGCGAGGGCAATCACCTTGGCTTCTTTGAAAGAGGCGGCGTGGTGGCCCCAGGAAAGGCTCGCGTTGAACAGATGCATGATCTGCCTCTGTAGGACAGGCCACGCGAGTTTCAAGACGTTGTTGGTCAGGCCGTCTGGGCCAAAGGGAGAGCGGACGGGATCCCGTGCTTTCTACAGGCTATGGTCGTATGTGATGGACGGCCCAGCTACGACAACTTATCACGGTGGAACTGTCGGGGCTTAACACGAAAAAGAAACAAAAGAACATACAACACCGGGAATTCCCACGTGGTCACCCACTATCCAGTCCTCCTAGCTTTGATGGCGAGCCCCAAAATAGTCATAGGAGGTACTCAAAACATACGCTCACCTGCAATCGCAACTGCTGACTGTCCGAGAATTGTTCTAGAAGATGAAATCACAGTGGTTAGATGCTCAGACTCAAACGCGCAAGTCAACACGCCAATGGATATTTCACATTGTGTAGTTATCTCCAGGCATTTCTTAGATGGTCATGAGATGGCCAGTCGAACTGGCTATTGAGTTTCCTGATCACAAATTGTTGTGGCCGTGGTCTCCGAAACTAAACAACAAGTGAACTGGCTGGGCCCTGCTCATCCCAACTCGACCCCCGTGCATATTCCACACAAGGCGACACAAGGAGTAAGCCATATATGGTGTATATTAACTGGCACAAATGCCTGGTTTGTGCTATTCTTGACAGGCAGTAATAAAAGTACACATCTTCCTACACGAAGACATTCAAACACCTCGCTCTACAACAGAGGCCACAGACCTAGGCAGAGGCCTGGTGTTGCTGTTGCTGCTTTAGCTTCTCTTCGAACTTTTCAAATTCCTGGACCGCAATCTCCTCCTCGGGGTCCATGACCTGCATCACACCCTTGACTTCCTCAATCTATGTCGGGATACAACGTTAGCAAAAAGTCCATTCTCATGCAACACTTATCAAGAACATAAAGCACTTACATAGTGCATCAACATGCTTTCAATGCCGTTTTTAAGGGTCTCGGTGCTTGAGTCGCACGTTCGGCAAGCACCCTTGAGCATCAGCTTGACCATGCCGTCGTCCTCGCTGAAGCCGCGGAACTCGATGTCACCACCATCCTCTTGAATAGCCGGTCGTATCCGGGTCTCCAAAAGCTCCTTGATCATTCCCACGACCTCGGAGTCTGACTCGTTGTACGCCAAGCTGTCTACCTCATCCACTGGTGCGGCCTCGCCCTCTTTGCGCTCTGCCACATGAACGATTTCATGGCCAGATGTGACAGCCTCGGTAATGAGCGCAAAGATCTCAGGTCGGATGAAAGCCCAGTTGGCATCAGTCGCCTTGGTAACTGTGATAAAGTCCTGGCCGTAGAACACTGACTCAACGCCGTCAATATTCATCAGCTGCGCAGCCAGCGGGGACGGGTACGGCGGTGAAATAGTCGACCGTGGTGACAGGTACTCAATAGATGAGCGGTTCATCGTCTCAGGAATAATAGTGTGGTTCGGCACAAACTTGATAGCATCGGCGTTGGGCGTCGGCTCCGTCTGGATGAAAATTGTGCGTGCGCCAGCGACGGCTGCGCCGCTCCGGTAGCCGGTGCCGAGTCGCGCGGCCGATCCCGAGCTGTGTGTAGCGAGTGTGTTTGGCCGTAAGGGGGCCCGAACTATCGAGACAACAGAAGACCTGGTAGACACCGATGATGAATAGAATGCGGCGCAGGGGACTCTGGAGTGGGCAGGCCGGGCGGCTTTGGTTGAAGCCCGCAGAGCCGAGGCGGCTCTAAGAGATGATTGTAAGGAGCGCATGGTGTATTTGTCGTTGATAGAGTATATTGTGCCGTTCGCAAAAAAAAAGTTAATCACAGATAACCAACAGAAGTGTGCTGCAGCTGGCTTCGGTCGTTTTAAAGATTATCCTTCGGCAATCCGAAAAGCACTTCCATGACAAAGACATTCTTATTACTAACCCCATTCTAGCACATGTCATTGGTAGAACGGGTCTCCAGACAAAATGGCAGTTCACCTGGTCTCCATTTTTTCCTCATGACTAAGATGACGTAAAATCAAGGCGTACTTTGACCCAGGTGTAACTTTTTAGTGGAGCCTCATGGTTGCTGCGTGTTGGGTTGTTTTTTTTCTTCTGTTTGGCGACAAATTTTGTTCTTGTCGAGAGAATCAACCAAGAAGTTTCTGGTGGTTGGTCGCCATATCGCCACTCTAAACGCCAAACTATCGCTTGAACTGCCAAATCTCGCATCACCACTATCAATTCTCGCCGCTAGTTTTATCCCACAACTTTTCTCGTCGCGTCGCAACATCCCATACCATTCACGATCATCCCACGATCAATACTCCAGATATGCTCAGCCTTAACTATGCCTCAGACTCTGGGGATGAAACATTGCGCCGTGCTTCTGACAAGCAGCCTTCTGGTGTAGGTTCATTATGCTCAGAACGCCTCGATGCCGAACCTTGTCCCCCAGCTGCCCCGCTCAAGAGCGCTGTCGCAACCACCGAAGAACCTCAAGAAGCAACAGAGTCCAATGTCGCCAACAACCCCCAGCACACTGCTGCCGATAGCGACAACGAAGCCCCAGAATTAGCTGCGTCAACTAAACCAGTGCGCGCTCTAGAGAAGAAGAAGAAACGGCGTAACAACAAGTCCAAGTCCAATGCCAGTTCACAGCATCCCTCCAAGCGCCAAAAGGCCTCTGGCCATGAAAAGGAAAACATCGATACAACTGAAGCGCCAGAGATGCTTTCTTCCAAGGCTGCCATGGCTGAGGAAGCCGCTGTCAGCGCTATCCCAGACAACTTCTGCATTGTTTGCAAGGAAAATCACGGCAAATACAAGTGCTCTCGTTGCAGCGCCAAGGTGTAAGTTCTCGATCATCACTCTCACCTTGTAACGGAATGCGACTCGCTAATTATCCCTTTCGCCAGTTGTTGTGTCGCATGCAGCAAAGCGCACAAGGAGAATCATCCCGCCGATCTCCCACCCAAACCCAAGCCCGCACCCATAAACGTCTTCATAGCCCCGACCCAGCCCTCTTCCGACCTCTCGCATCCATTCAGCTTTCTCGACAATTCTGCTAAGCTCAGGGCCTTGTTCGAGCGATATCCGTGCCTACCCGACGCACTCTTGAAGATTTCCGATGCCAAACAGCCGCCCAAACCGTCTCTCGGCACTCCCTTTATGCAAAGTGAAGCCAAACGACTCGAGAAGAAGCTCTGGGATCGCTCGGTCGGCGAGCAGCATGGCAAAGATGCACTCCGGCGCGCACGCGAGCAGGACAGCGAGGAGGGCGAGGCCGTCAGGGCGTATTCAGAACTCATTCTGCATCTCATGGAGACTCAAGGCCGCGGCGGGCTGCACGAAGTGCGCAAGCGCAAGACTAGGGAGGAGGGCGCCATATTCCAAAAGCTCACACAGGCAGAAACTAAAAAGGCGCGCTTCTAATGGAGAGCGGGGTGAAGGCCAGGAAGGAGAAGCAATGGAACTATCTGTCTAGACCAAAAGGATCACAGTACATACATATATGCATACACTGAAAACATGCACATAGACAACGATATTTCGTCTATGGTATAACTAACTACAAGATCTGCATCCTTTGCCTATGCCTCTATTGCATGACAATCAAGTGGCGTCTATCATGCAGCCAAACCCGCCAGGCACATAATGTCAAGCGCACAAAAGAAGACTGAAATCAGACGACGTATTTCAAGCAAGCATATAAAGAAGGTGCTAACTATTCATTTTTAAAATAAAGAAAACGCTGGAGATATGTGACACCAAAACGCCCCCAAAAGCTTCAGTCTTGGCTACAAGACGATCCCCATAAAATGCGTAATATCATCCTAGACAAAAGAAATAATAAAAAAAAAGAAAGTGGCAAGGGTACATTAGGTGAGATGCAAGTCAACAGCTCTTCACGCCGTCTTCCGCAGCCGCGAAAACAGACCCGTCCGCTGCTGGGTCTGTGTCCCGCTGGTAGCGGCGGTCTCTTTGTCGTTCTTACCGCCGCCCAACCGGAACTTTAGGCTAGTCATGAGTGGCCTAGCCTTTGTCTTCTTGCTGTCCTTTGACTCGTCGCCCTGCGTCCAGTCGACGCGTGAACCGTGTTGCGGGCTTTCAAGGTGCGAGCCGCGGCTGTGGGTCTTGGGCTGGTACACGGGCAGCGGGCCAAACTCGTCCTCGCCGCAGCTTCTGGCCGATGTTTGCGGGCTAAGTGGGCGAAAGACGGGAGCGAGGAACAGCGCGCTGTGGCGTGAGGCGCCGTGCGCGTGGGACTGGGTAGTGCTCTCGAGTCTGGACGGCTTGGTCGCCACGGAGCGCGGCCGCGACGAGACGGAGGACGAAGAGCTGATGCTGGTGGAGCTTCGTCTGCTGCTCTCGGCGGCACTGCTGGAGCTGGCGGAGACAGAGGCTGTGGAGGAGGAGTTGTTGGCCTCGCTGTAGAGAAACTGCGAGGCCGCATGGCGAGGCGCAGCGTTCTCGGTGGCGGACTTTTCGCGGGTTTCCTTGGGAGCTAGAGAGAAGAAACGGCGCGGCAACGGCATGCTGTTTCGCTTGCGGAGCGCGGCATTCTGCTTCTTTTGCAGCTTGTCGAGCAGCTTCCGCTGCCGTTGCTCCTCGTGCTGCTCCTGTTTTTGCTGCTGGACTTGCACGACTAGCAGACGGCGAGAAAGGTCCTGGGGATCAAAGGGCTGGTTCTGGCGGCTCCGCGGCTGGAAGGGCTGGTTATGGCTGAAGGTGTGGCGGGTATAGTGGGAGGCAAAGGTGCCATCTTGTTGGTGAGAGGCCCGCATGGTTAAAGGTGGCAATTATGTATTAGATATAATAGAGAGGTTGGTAAATGGATGGTAGGCCAAGAGGCATGAGAGACGGCCACTATGTTCCCGTGGCAGAGACTCAAAGCAGCCGGTCTAGGGAAAGAGAGTTGAAGGAGAGAGCGGGAGCAGGGAAAAGGGCAGGCGAGCTGGCTGTGATGTGTATCTAGACTCGGGCAAAGAGCTTATATGTGTATCTCACAACGAAGCAGCAATCACAGTATTAGCAGAAGATAAGGCGAGCACAGGAGCACAGGAACGCAAAAGCACAGAGGTAAAGGAAAGAGAGGGTGGAACGGACGTGGTCAGGGCGGCAGCTAAGAGACATCTTATAGTTTCTCGAGCCCATTGTCGTGCCAATGTTAGGTGATGAAAAGGCACAGGTGCTTTTATTGAGCTGTTTTACCTCTGGCTCGCCCAAGGACTCAATCGGCTGTTCTCCAACGGCTATGTGGCGGCATGGTCCTCTTTTGGGATATCATTTGGTGGGCTTAATGCCGTCCACTCATCGGAAGCAGCACGCATATATGTGTGTATGCACATACAGATGGATGGCAGGATGTCGGTCCCTACTTACAACGTTCTGTTTCGGGCGATGTTCCCTCCTGTATGCCATGCCTTTACCCTGAGACTTGGTCATAACTTGCAGGGGAGAAAGGGAGAGGAGAGCCGCCAGTCAGTCACATGCCAGTCTGGCAAAGACGCCAGCCGCGAAGCGAGAACCTAAACCCATCAGGTGTTGCTTCTGGTCTATTCATGTGATGCGGGCCAAATGGGACGAAGTGATCGCCTGTTCCTATGCAAGCTGATTCGCGGGTGCGAGCGGTTCTCGCATTTTCTCAGTGCTGCTACGCTTGTTTTTAGCGTCATCTTGTCTGGTCTGTCCCCTAAAAATAACCTGGCAGGCGAGGCACAAATGAGGCATTCGACATCTAGCTCAATGCGTGTCTAAGCTTTGCCGTTTTCTTTCTTGGCCCTGGGCTATGTCATCTCATCTAGCTAACCCTCTCCCGCTTAGACCAGACGTTTAACCCTAGTTCTCCACTCGGGCTGCACTGGGTGAAAAATTCGTCTGTAGTGTGTCGATTGCATCGACGCCGCCATCATCTTGAGGCCTTTGCGTCTGCCCAAACCAGCCTTGCAGCATGTAATCTCGGCTCTACATCGTCTTGTACATTCTTTGGAGGTTTTTTTTCTTATCTCTTTTTTTTCCTTTTGACAGTGGAACCAGCCTGCGTGATAGTCACATGACACCTGAAGAATCCGAATATGCTCTCACCATCACATGCATGTAGTTGCAAGATGCGTACAAACCTGCATGTCGCTGTACTAGACGTGGTCGCATGCGTCCGAGGCCGAAGGATTTATGCACAAGCTAAGTACAGCAACAAAACCACATGAACACAAGGTACTGGCCGCATATTTCCTACCTCGCCAGCGCGCTTGTCTGGTTCATCCTGAAATCTCTGCTAACCTTGCGGCAAAGTCGGCTTTGCAGCACATCCTGCATGTTCCGCCGTCAAACGGTCCGGCTAGGAGATTATAATAGACCAACTATGGGAACAAGGGAAGAAAGTAACTCACCGGCACCTCGACATAGATAGTTGCAGCAAAACGAAAAACGACGGCAGAGTCGAAATAGTGGGGCACGATGTCTGAATAGATGGAAGGAGGGAGGAAGATGGCACCCTGGCTCTAGGCCCCTTCCCCTCCTTATAAACTTGGAGAAGGAATTTGGAGAAGAGACCAAAATCGCCCCAACGTCTTTACAAGTTGGAGAACAATGCACATAGACAGGTTTGGAGAAGTTGTTTGCTACTCCCAACTACTGCAGTGTGACGCGATGATCTAACCAGAAGAAGAGAAACAATCAACAACTACATCAGACATGAGGTCATTTTTTCTCCTTCGCCCAAAGCTGAGCCTGTCAAGTTCTGCACTTGAGTCAACCGAAAAATCGA
The DNA here is from genome assembly GCA_003671435.1 of Berkeleyomyces basicola. Lineage (NCBI taxonomy): Eukaryota > Fungi > Ascomycota > Sordariomycetes > Microascales > Ceratocystidaceae > Berkeleyomyces > Berkeleyomyces basicola. The sequence goes on along the minus strand of PJAC01000008.1, from coordinate 811,389 downwards.
TGTCAGTTTCTCTCCTGAGTTCTTTTTTCTCTTGCGATTGCCTTACTGAACCCGTGATATCATGAGTCTCTGAAATTTCGCCTATAGCACTTGTAGGTAACGGCAAATACCACCCCCCATTTTAATATCCCCGACCCGAAATCTTCTCTTCTTCTTTTTTGTCCAACTAGTGCTTCCATAGAGAAATAATCCGGTCCCATATGTTTTTGTCTCTTCCTTTGAACCTCAAGAACCACCAGTCCCCTTCTCTTATTCCCCCTCTCTCTTCATATCCAGCTATACCCTCGCATGTGTCGCTTCGTGGTCCGCTCATACTCCCCACTTCCCCTGTTGCTTAAGTTTCTAGACGCGAGTCTCTAGGACTGGCTTTGTCCTTCGTATGAGACGTGCGCCGTTAATAATCAGAAAGGGCCAGCTTTGTTGATAATAGTTTTCGTACGAGCCACTAGGAGTATTTACATTCTGACTGACTTTGTATATTCATTACTTTTCCTATTTGCTCGGACGAGGATTTATGGTCTTGGTCCAGATTATAGCAGAATTGTCTTTGCTTGATGTAGAGTTATAGCAGTAGAGAGATAAAAAGTGCATGCCAGGAACAAATGGTTAGTGATTGCTTGTACAAATATCAAACGTTTTTCTCATCAAAGTAGAAGTGAGAGTCTCAAGCTCTTAGTTCATTGTAGCTCCATGAGCGTGTAGTTATTGTTTGTGAGTTGAAGTCGATACACAGATAGGGTTATCGCAAAATATCGACATTATGATGTACCTAGGGTTAAGACTAACTCGGGCTTTTCTACTGTTATTTCGCTGCAATACGACGGCATATTCCGGACGGAAGCAGTCGGATGATGTCATCTTCCAAACTACTCCCGGGCGGTCAGCGATTGCAGGTGCGCGTAGACTTCAAGCATCTCCTGTGACATTTTAGGGTCCGACATTGAAGCCAGGAGGACTCTCTGTCCAGCGCAGCCCGAGGGCGAACCTGCGGGGTTCCAAGGTTGGTTACCTGGTCTTTTTGGTTTGCAACAAACCGCGTGAAGTCTAGTCTAAAAGGCCACCAGCTCTCGGCACGGGGGATTGCCAGGTTATTGATTTTGATTTTGATTTGATTTTATTTTTACTCGTCTACTACTGTTATTTCGCAGCAATACGACGGCATATTCCGGACGGAAGCAGTCGGACGATGTCATCTTCCGAACAACTCCCGGGCGGTTAGATTTGATTTGATTTTATTCTTTAACGTCTACCTACTGTTATTTCGCAGCAATAGGACGGCATATTCCGGAGGAAGCAGTCGGACGATGTCATCTTCCGACAACTCCCGGGCGGTCAGCAATTGCAGGTCGCAAGACTTCGAGCATCTCCTGTGACTTTTGAGGGTCCGGCGTAGAAGCCAGGAGGGACTCTCCGTCCAGCGCGGCCCGAGGGCACACCTACCTTTCCAGGGTTGGTTACCTGGTCTTTTTGGTTTGCAACAAACCGCGTGAAAAACTAGTCTAAAAGGCACCGGCTCTCGGCACGGGGGGTTGTCCCGGCGGATTAGCAGTGGTTTTGTCTTTTGCGGGCATGGCCGTTGCTGGCAACTTTTGTAATTTTCCTCCTCTTGTAGCCGGCGCAAGGAACAGGACTCCGCAAACTCTCCTCCTCTTGGAATCCTCCTCGACATCACTTTGTCCTCCAGATACACTCCCCGTTAACAAAGGAAAGCTTCCACAAAACACCCAAAAGTGGAACCACGACAACCAGCCCTGTGTAGACTACATCCCCACCAACATTCGTTCGTCGGGAAAACGGCGTGTTCTGGGGGCAAAAAGCCAACCGAGATAAGCGGAGCCTCTAAAAAGGCTGGCGATCGAGTGTCCGAAAGAAGAAAAAGTTGGACGTAATCGCGGCGTGTGCCATGGATGGAGCACAGCGTCGAGATTCCGCGCCGCGGGTCGGGCATCCGGAACCTTCAAAAGGGCTGCCTTCGAGTGTGAGTATGGCTCCCAAGTTGAGTGATGGGAGCTCGAGAGACGCGATCGAAAAGTGTTGCGAGAGGGGGCGGTCGTTCGGCAAGATCAACCCTCGAGAGGGAAAAAGGCGGGCTCAGGGCCTCAGACTCGATTTCATCGAGAATGACCGAAATCAGACAGGACAAAAAAGAAAGGACAGCAGCATTGGGAATATTGTGCTGGTCGCTCTTCAAACCCACAACAAGGGAAAATTCGTCTTTGGGCGAGGGGCGCATCTTGAACTCAAAGGTGCCACCCGAGGTTGTAGAGGGAAGGTTGTCCCGGGCGGTAGCAATTGCAGGTTGAAGACTTCGAGCATCTCCTGGATTGCCAGGTTATCCTTACGAGTATGAATAAAGGTCAACTTAACGAGCGCTGTTTTCCACAAATCAGCGATCAGAAGCAAGTGCTGAGTGGTTAAAGGGTATGACTCGAATGAACTTGTTCATCTTCAGATATCATATGGTTTCGGCGCGTAGGTTCAAATCCTGCGTTGTCGCTGAGTTTCTTTTTGCATCGTTTCGGGGTGATGGATTTTTTTTTCTTTTTTTCGGAGTAGGTGGAAGCAGGTCCCGGCCGATGCCCACGGCGTTGGGTCGGCTTTTTTTTTTTTGGTGCTCAGAGAAAAAAACAACAGCGTATGGCAGTGTATCCTCGCTAGTAGGGTGGCCTGTTCTCCTCCTAAAAGCCTCGGGGTGGCACCTTTGAGTTCAAGATGTCGCCCCCTCGCCAAAAAACGAACATTTCCCCCTCGTTGTGGGTTTGAACGAGCGCGCACATATCCCCAATGTTGCGTCTATTCTTTTTCGAGTTGTGAGGCCTTGAGCCCGTTGCGAGTAGACAGGTTAATAAAGACTTTCTTCATCATCATCATCATCGCCTTGAGCCCGTTATGGTTTGGATTGTGGTTTCGGTGTCTGTATGTACTCTTTTTGGTACTACTTGTAGTCCCCTGTCGTATGCCGAGAATACCTCGCGAGTAGACAGGTAAATAAAGAATCAATCAATCAATCAATCGGCCCTGCTGGCTCACCGCCGCTCGCGCACGCTGCGGTTACGCCAACTTTTCTTTCTTTCGGTCCCACGATCACCAGACTTCTGGAGGCTCATCTGGCCTTGGTTTTTCGCTCTTTCGAGAGCTCCCAGGCTACGTCCGCTGATTGGCCCATCAGCGAGAGTTTTTCTCGTTTTCCCGCCCTTTAGCCGACGAACGAATGTTGGTGGGGATGGTAGCTCCACAGCAGGGCTGCGCTGGTTCTGGGTCCACTTTTGGGGATGGTTTTGAGGAGGTCTGCTTTTGTTTTGTTTGCTTTGTTTTGTACAACAGCGTTTGGGCCAGGATCCCGGGTTATGTTTGGGGGCTGCACGCACGAGGGACAGTCTTCGTCGCTGGGCGGGTGGGGGACCTCCCGTCATTATACTTCGCAGAGTGCAGTTTCTATAGGCAGATTCGGGTTCTGCGTCTGATAGCTGTATGTACCCCCTAGTACCAGCAATGGTCTCCTGTCGTATGTCGAGAATACCTCGCGAGTAGACAGGTAAAATAAAGACATTCAATTCAATTCAAAGTAGGGTGGCCTGTCGTATGCCGAGAATACCTCGCGAGTAGACAGGTAAATAAAGAATCAATCAATCAATCAACCTCGCTAGTAGGTTGTAGATAATAAAATCAAATCAAATCTGAGAGATGCTCGATCTCGGTCTTGTTGTATAAGGAAGGATGCAGGATGCGATCAGTAAACAACTGAAACACGATTTAGAGAGTGATCTGCTCAGTTATGGGTGGCAGAACAATGCGCAGGTAGAGGAACTGGGCTGGATTGCAGGCGAGTGGAAACGAGTAAAACAAGTGCATGTCTATCTCGTTAAACATTTATAGGACGGGCAGACTGACAGCTTGGAGTGACAGACACATGTACATACAGACATGCGTATAGAGGTGAAAGCGAGCTTGACATGCGTACGGCAGAGTCAAAGCCAAAGTCAAAGCTAGACAGGCGGCTTGTCTCGTATGGCGGGATTTATGCCCGACCCTTCACGTGGGATATCAGTGGGCTTGTCTGGGCGCTCTGGCTGAGAGATATATACAAGCACTAGTTAGTACAAGCTCTGGAGCTGCTGTATTTGTTTCCCGACATCTGCCGTGGATGGTGCAGTAGCAGCAATAATGGCGCAATGTCTGGTCATAGGGTTACTATGGAGGCATTGAAAAGGAGAAGATGCACCATCCAGACATCTGGTGTCATGGGAGGGCACTGGTGGGGACAGAAGGGGAGCGGAGGAGGGGAAGGAGGAGGAGGGATATATAAGTACAAGTGTTATGCATCTGGATTCTTTATGCCGACCGCGTAGTTCAGTATTCTCTCTGCAGCTGGCGTCCTGGTGGTGATTTTCTCGTGGCACCAGGTTGATACTTCCTGGAACTCGGGTGTTAATCTCCTGTGGTGTCGGTCTCGGTTGCTCACCTGCACTCGCATGCAACTGTGGGATCCCCTTTAATCATCGTGTTTTTGTCTCAGTGTCACCTCGCTGGTGCTGAAATCTCGACAAGTTCTGGTACTCAACCTGTTCTGGCATAGCCCGGCATCGGTCCGTGCCTGGATTTGACGTGGAACAGACAGGGTAAGTTGTGTTTTTTGCCCATCACAATCTCTGATTCCACTCCCCTGCATGGCAAGCCAAGCCCAAGAGTTGTTCCTCCCACGAACTGCTGCTCTGCAACTTTGTCGCAGAGTTGCTGTGGCTGTGGCTATGTTGGGTGTGTTTGGCCGGTACTTGGTTGCATACCCGAGCGCGTTTGTGTGTAGATAAGTAGCATGTCATGAAACACAGCGTGAATTTCCACGACGGCCGCCATGATTGAATGGTTTTGTTTTCTTCCGGCAGCCTGGCAGATGGACGAGGGAGAAAGTGTCTAGCCCTGTCGAGAGCCTTGGCAGCTCAAGCACTGACAGGTAGGTTATGCATGCAGCTGTTAAGTTATGCATGCATGCACCTCTGCAAAGGCAAAGTTGGGGGGCCGGCATCTCGATGTTCTCGTGGCCAAGTTGATTTGCCCCAGTGGATGTCGAGTGATGGAGGCCATGCAGGGACGGAAACTCTGGCAAGCAGGACTTGTACAAGAATGTGCACAACTGTGAGCGGGATAAGTCTGCACATATCAGAGGAGGACTGCATGCAGCACAGCAGGACAAGTGCCTGTATATGCCCTAGTGGTGCTGTGTGGTAATGGATGATAAGCAATCAAACTGCTCTTGATGCCTCGCCAGGGTGCTCGTTGTAATTTCCAGCACCCCTACCGAAACCCACGGCCAAGCGACTGAAAGATGAACGATGAAGGGTGGCATTAGAACATAACCGTGATCCTTCTCTTGCTCCCTCTCTCTCGTGAACTTGTATGAGCGAGCGAGAGCCCGCCACCGAGACTCGGGCCATGGGGACCAGCAGCTTGGAGCTTGCAGCTTGCAGCTTGCGGCTTGGGGCTTGCAGCTTGGCTTCTGGGTTTCTTGCCCCCCTGGCCACCTGAGTGTCGTGTTGCCTGTAATCTCACGGTCAATCTAAAGCCTGTCTGGCCATTCCATCCCATCCATGACTGACTGCGGTAGAGGGCGGAGGGCGGAGGACGGAGGGTAGTGGGTGGTGGGCTGGCTGTGAGTGAGCTTGCTTGAATGGTAGCTCGTCCTTATTTGCCTGCAGGCTGCACCACCCTTGGCCCAGCGATCATTTCTTCACGAGTTTTCTTTTTCTTTTTCCTTTTTTTTTTTTTTTTTTTTTTTTGTCTTCTGCTCTCCCAGGTTCAAGGTGAAGGGATCGTGTTAGTTGGCTGTTTTGCGAATTCTTGTTTTGTTTCACTTCTTTGTTGCACAAGCACAGGCATAAGCTCCCGCCCATTCACTCATCGCCGGCGCATAAATGTGCACAGAAGCACAGCACAGCACAACTCGACTCGCTCTCGCACTAGAGCAAAGCACGGATCACACGCACAAATCCAGTCCAGCCCAGTCACAACAACAACCCACAATACCATGATGGGCCCCAAGGCTCACCGGCAGTCTGTCTTGTCGCAGACATCCTCGGCCGCCAGCTCGAGTTCCAGTTCCGCCTCACACGCCACCACCACGCGCTCAGCCCACCGGTCGCTGGTCTTTGATCACGAGTCTTCGCAGTTTATATCGCCTGCGCTGTCGCCCGTTTCCCTGCCTGACGATTCGTGCAGCGAGTCCATCTTGTTTCTGGACCTCGAGAGCCCGTCCTTGCCGCCCGATCTCCCCGTAAAGTCTCGCTCTTCAGAGCCCCGGAGGACCGCCTCGTCCCGCAAGCCCGGCCCGGCCCGGCCAGCATCACGCCATCCGGTCAGCCGACGTCACAGTACAGCCCACCCGCGTGCGCAGTCTCATGCACATAAGCATAGCGGCAGCCACAGCCAAACTCGTGCTCACACCCACACCCACACCCACTCGCACTTGAATGCTCACCCGCCCGTTCCACCCTCGAGCCGCGAATCGTTCATCACCATCGTTAACGACCCATTCTTCCAGAGTCTGCAGCTGGGGTCGTCGCCCAATGCGCCCTCGCTCAACGCCATAGCCCACACCATCGCCATTGAAGAAGCACACCGCGCGCGCGACAAGCAGCTGGACCAAGCCTACACCACGTCGTACATCGATACCGACCCGGACCCCGAGTTCGACAGCGACGACGACCAGCTGCATGGGCTGCCGTACGTCGAGGACGAAGTCGCCCTGTCGCCCCGAGATTCCGGCCCGGCCAAGGCCCTCCGCACAGCACCACAGAAAGACTGGGCGCGGCCTCGCAAGCACCAGTCACTAATGATAGACCCTATACACCAGGGCCGGCTGCGATATAGCCACAGCCACAGCCACAGCCACAGTCACAGCCACAAAAACAAGTTCGAGGTGAGTGTAGTCACCCAGCCACTGCTGGTGTTTTCCAATTTTAGACGACTATGCAGAAACGTTGAAACACGGCGTGATTTGCAGACTGGCTGGACGGATGGATGGCTTGTCTTTGCCACGTGCTAGAGGTCTTGGAAGAAGAAAAAATACGCAAGAAATAACCGGCATTGCTGCACATGACAAAGATAGCCCATGTGGGTGGGTGCCCTGGAAGCCAGCGTTTCCTGGGCTGCGTCACTTTATGTTGCATTGCCTTTGCCACGAGAGAAACATGGCTGCCACCCGATCTGCCTGCTAACCTCTTGGTACAGCATCACAAGTCCAGATCTGGGCCATCCCCCACAGCAAAGCCCGGCAAGTCGTCCTCTCCGCAAAGACAGCCCGAGATGGAGTCCCTCAACATCGCCGTCGTGGGCGCTTCGGGCGTCGGTAAATCGACCTTTATCCAGCGCATCGTCGGCCTCTCCCGCCCGCCACTCTCCGATGCCACCGCCCTCTCGTTCCCACTCGACAACTCTGCATATCCGGTGACGCTGCTGGAACTCAACCTCGAGGCCTTTGACTTTGGCCCCGGCCAGCCTGTCCAGTGGCCCAAGCAGATCAACGGCCACATCACGCCGCAAGTCGACGGGGCCCTGATTCTCTACGACGTCACCAACATTGAGAGCACGCGCGATCTGCACCAGACGCTGAGTAAGGATTGTGTCTGTTGCCCGCCAAGTTTGACTTTGCTAACCAGAGGCTCGCTCGCTCGCTCTCTCGCTCGCAGATGCCCTCACCAACTCGTCGCTCCCGGCAGTTCTCGTGGCCTGCAAGAGCGACCGCCCGCAAAACTGCTGCGAGGTCAACGCTCAAGTCATGGCCAATCACGAGCGTTTCAAAGCGTGTGTTGACAGCTTTTCGTCGTCATCCAATCACCCAGAACAAGCTCGGATCTGCCTTGCGACAATTCTGCGCGCAGCTCTCCAGATGCGACCGGGTAAGTTTGAGCCCTGTATTTTGTTGGGTTTTTTTTGTCCCTAGCAACAGAAGCGCTACGGGGGCCACTACAACATCCCTGTTTTGATTGTCCGTTCACCAGCATTCATTGTGCCATCTTCCATTCTATTCTTTGTCCCCCCTCCCCTAAAAAAAAAAACCAAAAAAAAACAAACCCCTTGGCACTGCACGTTTAGCTCTAGTCTCTTCCCGTCGCTCGCTTCTGGCCGGCCAGTTCCAGAAAGGTCGCACCTAACTGGGCCCAAAAGGCACAGCCCAACCCACCCCTTGGCAGGCAGGCCAACGCTATTTTTTCAGTGGTGTGAGGCCCTGGTCATCTTGGCTTTAGGCCCTGCCCCCTAAGCTCTAGTGGTCCCAGGCCCCAAGCCCCAAGCCCCAAATCTTCCCTCGCTTCCAAGCCGGCCCAAGCCCTCAACTCAACTCAACCTTCCATCCGACACCAACTCGTGTTTCATGATCCCTGAATACTTTGTCTTGTTGCTAACTGATTCTGATTTTCTTTTTTTTGATTTCCTCTTGTAGAGCCCATCAAACCTCTCTCCCGAAGACGAGCTGCATCTGCTACGACTGCTAATTTAGAGGCCGCTCCCTTTGATGCCAACCAACACCACCATCACCATCACCACACCCACCACCACCTCCATCCTCACGCCTCGCGTCCCCTGAGCCAGGAAAGCGGCAAGCACAACCGTGCAAGCTCAGATATGTCAGTTATACGCGGCTTTTCCTCCGCCACTCACAATCCCGACCAATACCGCGCCAGAAGCCCCCGAGGCGCCTTTCCCAGCACCTCTGAAATATTTGGCGCCGACGCCGACGACCACTCTCCCGAACCCTCCTCCCCCATCATTGCCAGCCCCACGACCACCTCGACCTCCTTTTCTTCATTCCACGCCAAAAAGATCACCCACACCAGTCTCAACAGCTCGAGCGATTGCTTCCTCGACATGGACGAATCAGACGGCGAGCCCTCGTCCTCCCGCCGCGGATCCGACGACGTGCCCATTCTGCAGCGAGACGGCGATGCTCTCTACGACATGGAGCTTGATAAATCTCCAGAAAAGGGCCCCAGCCCAGGCTACACGCGGAGCCAGTCCACCGGCGTGACTCTCGACGAGCTGGTTAACCGCCTACTGGCGTTGCGCATGGCCAAGGCCGAACACAACTTTGCCAATGTCTTCCTGTGCATGTACCGCAAGTTTGCGGCCCCCGGCGACCTCTTTGCCCGTATCCTTGCGCGACTGGACCACGTGCGCGATGACAGGACCCAGCATTACTTGACGCAAACTGCCACCCAGCTGCGCATCGTGGATGTCGTTGTTCGATGGGTCTCGCTGTACCCGGGCGACTTTGCGCGCCCTGCCACCCGCCGAAGCTTACGAGAGTTTGTGCGGAATCTTGCCACTGAACCAATATTTGCTATTGCCGCCCAACAAATACAAACCTACCTGGCATCGAGTGTTGTCGACGACGATGACACGGGCTGGGAAATGTCCGACGATCCCATAGAGAATGATCCCGAACGCCTCGCTGGTCAAAGCGTGAGCGAAATGTTTAGCGGCATCATGGCCCTGCGTTTGGAGGACGACGACCGCATGCCGCTGACGCACGGCTTGGATCTAGACATCCACGGCCACGCGTCCATGGGCGGCGGTACTGGCTCCCAGTACTTCTACAACTCAGTCGAGAACTACGAAAGAGCCGCTGTTAAGCTGGTGCCTGTCGAGCTCTACCCCATGAACAAGTCTCGCTTCCACCAGTTCATGGAAATCTCCAATGAGGACGTGGTTTCCGAGATGACGCGCATTGATTGGATCATGTTCTCGTCTATTCGCGTCCGCGACTTTGTGCGCTATGTCAGCCTGTCGTCCGAGCAAAAGGCCAAAGCCAAGAGCCTCAAAAACGTCAATCGCATGATTATGCACTTCAACCACGTTGCTCGCTGGGTCGCCAACATGATTCTGCTGCGGGATAAGCCCAAGCACCGCGCGCAAATCTTTGAAAAGTTCATTGACATTGCCCACAGGCTACGGGGCTACAACAACTACAACGGCCTTGCCGCCGTGCTCGCCGGCCTCAACAGCACATCGATCCACCGTCTGGCCCAGACCAAGACGCTGCTGCCGGCCGACGCGCAAAAGCAACTTGCCATGCTCACGCTGCTCATGGCCACGCAAAAGAGCTACTTTGCGTACCGCCTGGCGTGGGAGAACTCGCCGCTGCCGCGCATCCCCTTTATCCCGCTGCACCTGCGCGACCTCGTGTCGGCCGAGGAGGGCAACTCGACGCTCGTCGCCTCGGACAACCCGGCCGTCAAGCTCATCAACTGGGCCAAGTTCGACGTGCTCGGCGACGTGCTGCTGCCCATTATGCGCAGCCAGGGCATGGAGTACCCCAACCTGCGCTGCAACCACTCTGTCCGCGAGCTGCTCTTTGAGTGCCGCATGCCGACGGACGAAGACGAGATTTACGCCCGCAGCACCGAGCTCGAGAGCGCCCTGGCCAATGCGTCGCTGCCGCCGGATAGCCTGAAGAAAAAGTTCCCGTGGTTCGCCAAGTAGCTGCTGTAGCGCGCCACCCGCTTCTCCTTGTTCTCTCCCACGGCCCAGGTGCCAGACCTCATGCGCCCTGCCGCAGCTGTCTGTCTGTATGGCAGTTTTGTTTCACGGGAGGCTGCGTGCCGCAGCGGCTGTACATATCATTCCTTCTACCTCCCTCTCTCTCTTGTCATCTACTCCCGGGCTTTGTTTTTGTTTCCCTTTCCGTCTCCTACCGACCGAGCTTGGTTGTTGTTTCTCGCTCCCCAGAAAGCCTTTTGACGGCTCATTGTCATTGCTCACCTTTTCTTTTCTTTTTTTTTGCCATTCACGCAGCTATGACATGACCTCTCTTTGTGGTGCTCAAACACCACCTTTTTTCCTCGACACATCATCCCCCTCTCTCTTTCTATCTTTGTTTTCCCTCTTCTACATTTCCTACAGACCAGCCTGTCACTCTTGTTATCTATCCATGCCGCGCTGGGAATAAAGAAAACAAAAACACGACGTCTATTTGTTATCTTACACGGGTCTGCTTTTCTCTCTCTCTTTTTCCGGTTGGGTGGGTTTTATTGGGGGTATTGTTTTCTTTGCTTCCGACTTGTCTTTTTTTTTCTTTTTTTTTTTCGAACAATGGCTGGGATATAAGAGACCTGGGACTTGGTCTTTTGTTGTTTTTTGTGTTCTGTCTTTTACAGTAATGATATCACTTGATCTTCTCCGTGGAGATATATACTCTGAATAAGAAATCGTGTCACGCACGTTACATTATATCAAAAAAGTCACATCCATCACATGTTTCATTCCAAGGTCGTTGTTGGCGTGACACGTTCGATTTATATTTGATCATGAAGTGTCTAGAGATATGGTTCCGCCATCTCTTGCTTCTCAGAACACCGCGGCCACCCACGGCTACAGGTCCTTTAGTCTCCAAAGGGAGGAAACAAAAAAAAGAAGACAGAGAATGGTCGTGATGGAAGAGGCATTTCACAATATTCTGCCGAATCCATCTATCTCAGGCTCCCCACGGAGCGCATTTGTTGGAAAGCAAAAAGGAAAAAGGAGGGGAGGAGGAGAATGTAGGCGAATGATGAGGGAAAAAAAAGAAAAAGGAGAGAATAGGGAAATCAGAGGTCATCACAGAATAGCCTCGGTGCCAAGCTCGCCCTCGAAGCCAATCTCGGCAAGTTTTTTGTTTTTGCGAGTTTCGCGGTCGCGCTCGAGATCACGCAGCCGCCGGGCCTCCTTCTGGACAACGTCGAGCGGGGCGCGCTCGTAGCCGCGCGGCGGGGCCTCGAGGCCGTCGGGGCCCTCGTCAATCAGGTCCATGTCGATCTCGCCGAGCAAGAGGACGTTTTCGCCGCGCACGAGGAACACGCCGCGGTCAATGTCGGTGAAGAGGCCCGGTGTTGTGGGCGAGCTGGGCGGCACAAAGAGCCGCTCGGTCGTGGATTGTAGGACGAGGTTGGCTGTTTTTTGTGGTAGAGCGGACAGACGAGAAGACAAGGTTAGATTATTTCGTGTGGTGGTAGTAGGAGACGGGCGGACGGAGGGAGTCGGATGAGGGCAGACGTACCGAACTGGTCAAAACTGCGGAGCATGCCGAACAGCTTGCGGCCATCGCGAAGCACAACAACAAGTTTCTCTACACAGGAGGCAAGGCAGGTCAGCAGAGAAGAGAGGACACGGAGAGAGGGCAAGCCTGGTGCATTGGACACGGCGGGCCTCGTCGAAAGCGAAAGCCACAGCACTACCAAGCAAACACAAGAACCAGCAAAAATCAGGGCCAAAACGCACTGTCCGTCAAGTCCAACAGCTGCGCGGCCGTAGTGAACATCTGCGGCGGCAGCTGCGGCACGGCGGGCGGGCCGTTGTTGGGTCCCTCGGGCCCGTGGCCATTGGAGCCGTTCGGGCCGGCGGGTGCAGCCATGCCCAGCATCATCATGCCGGGCGACGCGCCCTCGGGGACATCCATGGTTCTTGCGTAGAACGAAGAGCAAAAAAGCGGCGGTGGAGTGGTTACAAAGACGGGGCAGCCGTTTGTGTGCGTAGAGTTGGCGAAGAGCGTGCGATTGGGGCTCTTTTTTTTTCTTCTTGGTTTCCTTCTATCCCCTAGTGTTCCTTGTGGGGGGGGGGTTCTTTTCTCTCTCTGTTTGCAAGCACTCGGTGATGACAGCTTTTGGCTTTACAGATTGTACGTCGTATCGTGGGGGGCCGTGGTTTTTGTTTTTTTTCGTCGGACGGAACCGGTCGCAGAGAGGAATCGCGGAGGCGTTGAATTGCCACAGAACGGGGTTGTTAGAAGGGGGAGGGGGCGGATTTCGGAGGAGGGGCACGTTTGCTTTAGGGGGGGGGGGAGGTCGAGAGAGAGGGCGAGCCCAGGGCGGGGCGACGAAGAAACAGGGAAGAGGAAGAAAGCCAGACAAGCTGAGCTTTTTTGTTGGTGTTGAGCGGTCTTGCTGTGATGCAAGTGATTATCGCTGGAAGGGACAAAAAAAATGGAAGGAAAAAAAAAGGGCACCAATCGTGAGAAGCGAAATGGCAGTAGCAACAATGGCAGCCCAAAAAACGGGTATAAAAAAAAAAGTCGGGGCAGTATCGTTGATGACGGCAATGTGGAAACTCTGGTGAGAATGGCGTGTTACAAAATTCCACGACCAAGGCTCTCTGCGCAAAAAAAGAAAAAGTCACCCAAAAACATTCACATGGACGCATTCATTAACCCTGAATATCAATTCGCCCTTCTTACTACTTTTCGCCCATTTTCTGCCGCCTCTACAAACCGCACATAGCCTCGCTGTTCCTCAACCTGCAAATATCATCATTTTTCTCACCCCCAACTCAACCCTATTTGGCAGACGTCTAGACCCTTCTATGTGGGCCGGACCAGCGCTACACAAGAAAAAAAACACGTGATTTGTTTTACCGATGAAATCACGTGCGTGAACTGGACTTCAAGTTGAGGCCGCATGTCGCGAGACGACAGATAACACACGATGATATTTTATTTGGATCATAGATCCGGATGAACCTGTTGGTTAATAACCAGCTCTCAATACAATATATCTAACCCCCTGAGTCAGATCCCAAAATATATCACATTTAATAATACATGGCTTCCCAAACGCGGAAGCAACGAAAAGAATCCCACCCACCCCAACCCGCCAACCCAGATCCAATCCAACCCAACTCGTGATATCAATACACATCATGTCTGCCCGAGTCTACATATATATACATACCTCCTCTATCCCAAATGTTAAACTCCAGAAAGAAAAAACGCCATGTCCACCAAACCACTTCCCACGCTCAACACATCGAGCTAACAGACAATAACAACAACAACAATAATAATACACATCCCTCGAACCGCTTGTACACAAGTCTACGCCGTGTATACAAACACCAGAGAAATAATAAGAAAGAGAAGAAACCCATCCCTCCCCCAAAAAAACGAAAAAGGAAAGATAAGTAAACCGAGAAAACATTACACAGAAAGACGTGCCTTGTGCCGACAAGTCTATGGCTCCAAGCTTGTTCCTGGGGTTGGTGGGATTCGAGACTCACATATGGCTGCAGGCAAAGACAAGGAAGACAGAGACGAAGTGGAGGATATGAGAGAGGGCAACCCATCTCTGCTGCGAGTCAGCAAATGAGTGCGAATGTATCACCGCTGAAGAAAGAAATCGCTTGGTATGGGAAACAAGAAAGGTCCAAGTAGCACTATTCCCTTGCCCCTAAACCAATACAATGCCCATAAACTTGAAACGACAAGAGACTGAGAAATGCGCAAAAAAGAGGCCACCACCATAGACCCGCGGCTCATCTGCTATGCCACTGTCACCCCTTTGTGATTAAGAAAGAGAGAAAAGGCTTTGACCTATGAGATTGGTAGGAAAACAAGGAACACAGAAGCAACGCAACAAGACGGGGCACCATCAACATCTGTGTAACAGACGTCAATAAACTAATAATCAAGAAAGAATAGTCCCAAAAGAAACAAAGGGGCCTGCCAACCAACGTCAGTATGGCTAGGCTAGGGAGGAAAAAAAACAAGGAAAAACAGGACCTCAGCGAAGAGATGAGTGAAGTGGTGGGCTCCATGCAGAAAAAAAGCAAAAGGAAAACCGAAAAGATAGAGGATAGCGATACTTCCGATTCAAGTCCTGAATCGGGCGGAAAGAGATTGTAATGCATGGTATTATGCCATACCATAGTGCGGCTCTTGTGACAAGTTCAAGCCAGGACTGACCAAATATAGGCCAAGTACAAGCAGGACATAATGGAAGACCAAGACTGCGACCAGGAGCGAGCTAATTGATGGTAGATGCATGAAAGTCGGTGAAATCTCTCCCCCCTAAGAAACAACCTTACTCACAACAAACCCCACGGTCCTTTCAGGAGTATTTGGGGTAGATTGTAAGGGTGCGTAGTGTAGAATAGGCACTAGCTGGTGAGCAAAATTAAGCTCTATTGGCGATTGATTGTTGACTTGCACAGAGCCTCTTGAAGCTCTGGCCGCCCATCCATGGCTGCAAAGGCATCGGCAAAAGTCATCCACGCACGTTCGCGTTTTTCATGCTCAGGCCAAATACTTTCTTCGTGCATCACGGTAGCCTCGTAGAAGCGATACACCGACTTTTGCTTAGTCTTTGACGATTGCTTGGGCGCGCGTGTCTCAGCAATGTCACCCAGGTCGTAGTCGATGCGGATAATTATGCCTGCTTCTTCCCAGGCTTCACGTTGCGCGGCTTCTGAGCAGTCTTCGTCAGCCTCCCAGCCTCCCTTGGGTAGAACCCAGGTTTTTCTGCGCGTAGATTGAATCAGGAGAACATGACTCCGGTCTTCGGACAACGGAACAACTCCAGCAACAAGACGTTCCCCATTGGCGTTGTAACCTGTGAATAGTTAGTATTGATTTGAAGCAAAGAGTTGGGGTCATAATCGGGGCCAAAAATCTGGGGGGTTATGGGTTGGTTATGGGTTATGGGGAGGGGGGTGCATGCATGTTGGATTTCGACAAAAAAGAAAATTGGTCAGAGGAGCGGAGGTGATGACATCAGGGACAAGAAAAAAAACAAAGGCCAGAGAAACATCAGGCAGACAATTCAAGATACTAGATATGATGTCTTGTGATTTGCCTTCATGCGTAGCTGTGACTCTGAATGCAGATAGATTCGAAAGCAAAGGTTTTTTGACAGATGGGTAACGTTAAAGGCGGATTGCACAACAGAAAAAGCACTCACGTTGGTTGGCTCGGCCAACTCGTGACTCCATGGGGCGACTGGTCGGTGTCGCAGGAGCAGCGGCAGCATCGGCACTCATTTTTTTCGAGATTGAGGAAGTTGAATGTTGGTTGACTAATGAAGAATCAGGAGGGAAAATGCCTCGAGATCTGGGCTGCAGCTTTGTGGGACTGCAGATGTGGAGTGCGAAGGCTTGGGTGAGGGACCAAAATGTGACGTCGTGATCTGGAAATTTTGTGTCTATATGAGCCGGCGGTATGATCGAATGGCCTGGATAAAAAAACACGGCGTAGATGATCGGACTCTATGCAATTCAATCGGACTCAGTCGACTGGACTAGATGAGGGCTTGGTTCTGATGGCGGAAGTGGTTCTGGAGAGGAAGAAGTTAAATCTTCTCAAAGACGAGAAAAGCTTGGGATTGAATTCAAAGCCGCATGATTGTCTAGGAGATGGCAGTATTTTTTTCTGAGGAGTCGAATATGGGACAGTTGGCGCAGAAAAGGCTGGACACTGCGACTGCGAGTGAGTGTGGGTGCGGTATTGAGTGGTTGGAGCCTCGTGGTAGTGGTCGCTGCAGGGGAAGTAGACGGCGTGAAAGGCAAAGCCGGAAGTCAAGGCGCTACTGTGACTGAGGAAGAAGAAGGGTGATTTGTGAAATAAGAGAGCACCAATGGAGTGGCGGGGGTTAAACAGAGTTCCGCGTGAGAGATAGAGGTCCAAGGCCTGTTTCTCTATTCCGGAAGTCGAAACTATCACAGCCAAGGAAACGTCGGATTAGCAAAGGAAGAAGAAAGAGGAAAAAAAAAGACAGCCAAACAGGAAATGTGTTGGGTGAGACTCACTCACCGAACTAGAGTCAAAGTGAGCTTAGCCCCAATAAGAGAAGAGAGCGAAAGAAAAAAAAACAGGGTCGGAATCAGCCGAGTTTTGTCTGGTCACAAAAACGACAAAAGAGAATCTAAAAAAAAAATCCCACGAAAATGGTGAAGGGGGGGAGCTCTGTTGTCGTTGTAGAAGAGCAAAAAGGGACCAAAGCCGAGCAAAGAACAAGCTGGTGAAATTTGCGGGGAGAGTGGGCGGTTTAAATACACACGACATCAAACCACACCAAACACGGTGCGGCAGAGCTCAGCGAAGAAGCGGCGGGTGGCTGTGATCAAGCAAACGGGGGCACGCGGAAGTTTCTACTTTCTACTTCTACTTGCAGAACAAGAGAAGGCAGGGAAGTAAAGTGCAAACGGGGCGAGGCAACTGCTGCAGAAGTGCAGAGACGACAGACAACATGGGACATATGTACATACATACATTTGCATATGGTCTGGGACTTGTACCTGTACTTGGTTAATTGTACTTGGAGGTACATATGTACATACATACACTAGCTACATATCCAGCATCAACCATCAAACTCTCCGAATATTCTGAAGCAGGCCTTGGCCACTGGAGCCGCTACCCATGCCCGCCATGGTTCGTTGCGACTTTGTGTGCAACGTGGTTGGGTTGTGTGCGGACGGTGTAGTAAAACATAGCAAAGGCTCTTGTCTGCCGGCTGGCTGACTGACCAGGACGTCTACAGCCAGTTCGTGATATCCCCCGAGCTGGAGGCACTTTGGTGGTGCCAATGGGGACTGTTTGGCATCTGGGCCGTGGCCAGTGAGTGCACTGTACATGCATGCATCACATCTCCAAGTGCACGAGAATAGGTGGGCGTAGAGGTGCATATGTATGTACATGGCTTGGGCAATGCCTACAGATGTGGTGTTTTGTTGTACTGTGGTAGTTCTCACTCGGTGTTGATAGTTGACTACTCAAACAGTCTTGTACCTGTGCAAGTACATAGTTACCTGCTACCAGTCCGACAGGAAACCGGGGAAACGCAGACCAAGGCCGGCGACCGCAGATCTGGTACATGGATCGGAATTGGTCTGGCTGGCATGGGCGGGTATGTAACCATGTATGCTGTACATGTACGTATGTACATTCGCAGTTAGTTAGAGTACATAGCTACATAGTTACAACCAACGAGACCACCAACCCTAACTACAGCTAGTTAACTACATGTATAGTAGCTATGCCTGTATGTGTGTACAATACATCCATCTATTCACCTGCCCACCGTCTATCATCTATCTACATACATACATACACACACTTCAACCATCACTATGTGCAGGTGTTAATTTGGCAGTGTGTCCGTGTATAATGATAGAGAGCCAGAGCAGCCCATTGCCCCCTCCCCCAGAATGCTTTCAAGACCCGTCAACAAGTGGCAGGTGGCCAAAAGTATCTCCACACACAGCACGCCACACAAAGTGCTCCCTCGCCAAAATCCCAAGCGGCGTAACCCCCGCTTGATCTAACACCCACCTGTAGGCCTCTACCTGTAGACCTCTAGCTTCTGTACACAGCTCAAGGAAGCCCGGCGACAAGAAAGAGCTCTGTGTTTCACGAGTCGTTGCCCGCTACGTATTAGCTATTGCCTGCACGGCTACTTTGTGATTTGTGGCACTATTTGCTCTCTTCTGTTGGGCGCACACTCACGGTAGCCCCTCCGCTGTGATCACTATCACGCCTCTTTGCTCGATTTTTGGCCTCCTGCCAGCGTCTTGCTCTGTTGCCCCTGCCCTTCTGCCCATCCGCCCTTTTCTCATTGGCATTTCTGCTGGCAAGCGAGCCCATTCAGAACTGTCTCAACGCGCCTTGCTATCACTGTGCCTCCACCCACGTTGCGAGCTTGGTTCTTAGTCTGCCTGCTTCCATTCACGTCATTTCTTATGCCGCGCACCCTTCTAACCCGATTTTCTGCTGTGGGGTCGCTGTTTTCATCTGCAACTCAACATATCGCTAGAAAAACAAGGCTCTCAGTGACGTGATCACAGAACCGCATCCCCACTGGACCGAGAGTCGAGAGTCGAGAGTCGGCCGTGCTGCTTTCCCACACACACACTGCCTTGCCTCCCCATTCCCATCGGGCTATTCGAGGCATCGTCAGACCCATCTCACTTTCTCTCCTGCTGCGTCATATCGTCCTTTTCTTATGCCCATCCAACCGCCTGCACACCATGAACGACGAAACCCCCGTTTACTCATCAACCTTCAACTATCTCACTCCCATAGGCAAGTTACACATGCATGCATTGCCTGTTTTTTGTTCTGTTGTTGAACTTTCCTCCACCCCTCTCCCGGATATGCCCCGCTCATTGGCCGCTTAGCTTTCCTGTGACCCTATGCCTCTTCTCTCACCCCAAGTGGTATTCATTCTTCCTCAAGAGTATACTGCCGTGGTGGACTATGCTCTCTGGGCCTCTGTTATCACGGCACTTGTGCTTGGGCTGGCTATTGTCACACCTGCTCCGTCCCAGCTGTACGGCTGTGTCAGGGTTGTAAGACCAACTCCGACCCCTCAGGCTATAGTGGTACTAGAGTCTTTCTTGATGTGGCTCTTGTGGCACTATCATTTGTGGCCAGTCACCAATAACAGCCTCATCTTCACCAGGCTTACTTGACACTATACTTCGCTTACAATATCAAGTGATGGCATAAACTCGTTGGCCAAGTTACTAACTTTCTTCTTCTCGTTCTAGGATACACCACATCTGCAGTATGTGGCTATTGTAAGACCACACATTCAAGTAAGCTACAGTCATGACCAGAAACTTGATAAAAGTTAGCTGACAGTGACGTCAAGGTTATTCGTACTACGCACAAACTAGCTCCATGAGCCCCGAGTTCTACCAAGAAATAGCCGATCGATCGTGGAGGAGGTCGGGATCTTTGTTGTACCGCCCAGACCCTCATAGATCTTGTTGTCCGCACTACACGGTTCGCCTTGATTCAACATCCTACAAGCCAACTCGAAACCAGAGACAAGCTTTAAACAAGTTCAACAAACACATTATTGGTGATGAGTACATCAAAGCAGCAGCGCGGTTGTATCCACTTAGTCGAGAAGAAGCTCGCCGGCGCGATACGCATTTTGACCTCGTATCTCGTGTACACGAAGCCGAGTATTGCAACCTCAAGTCACCACCCAAACCTGCTCACAAGTTCACCGTAACCCTCGAAGATGATAGTTACACGGATGAAAAGTTCGCACTTTATCAGCATTACCAGAGGACCGTACACAAAGAAGAAGAAGAGAGTATCACCAAACGCGGATTTTCGAGGTTTCTTTGCAACTCACCACTCCGTCGCGGAAAGTTTGAAGCCAAAGATGGAACAGAACGCGACATTGGATCCTTTCACCAGTGCTACCGAATTGATGGCAAGCTTGTCGCTGTGGGAATACTGGATTTACTGCCACACTGCGTCAGCTCCGTCTACTTTATGTACGACGAGTCATTATTCAAGTTTAGCCCCGGAAAGCTAAGCGCCATGATGGAGATTTCCTTGGCTGTTGAACGTGGGTACAAGTGGTGGTATGCTGGATTTTATATCCACTCCAGCTCCAAGATGAAGTACAAGATGGACTTTTCACCTCAGTACATATTGGACCCCTCTGTGTACGAGTATATCGAAGTGGACAAAGCGATTCTTAGCCTGTTAGACAGACCATACTGCGATCTAAAGGCTGCACATAAGCAGTGGCAGGATAACCTTCACGCTGGAGTTGACAACAGCACTTTTGTCTTTCATAATGACACTGGTGAAAATGACAACGACGAGGACTGCGAAGACGAGGATGTTTACATGACGAGCGACGACGATGAAGATAACACAGATGGTGATGACCATCCAAGTAGTGGCAATGATTCCGAAAAAAGCAAGAAGAAACGTCCTCACCGTCCACAGAACATTTTTCTACTCAACACTAGGATGCCAGGTATTCCCACCGTTGACGGCATGCGAAACGTTAATCTGGATAAGATACCACTCCGTATTCGCAGCAGCGGGCACACAATCCACACTGGCGACATATCATACTGGAGAACGAAGAGCTTTGATGAGTTCCCCGGTCTCAAGGCTAGTATTGCCGAGCTAGTGGCGGCTTTGGGTGGTCAAGAGATTATCAAGCAAGTGTGTTTGGAGTTCATGCGGTAGTTAGAAGCATGTTAGTTAGCTATAACAAGTATAGTAACTATAGTATCATCAAGGGCAGAAACAAATGCTGAAAGGGGCCTTCATTGCATCGTTGCTATTTTATCTTCTTGATATCCCTTCATCACGTCAAACATGTATGTAAATGAAGCCGACTTTTCATGATGATGGCGTTGATCTACGTCATTCTTTCTATTATGGGTTAGGATTTCATGTGGGCTAGGGTTAGGTATACAGGATTCGTTGCCGTTGTGAGTCGGCTAGTTATCGGTAGATTTCTAGCGTCTTTTTCTGTTGACATCAAATCAAACATGAAGGCGATCCATGAAAATGCGAGGAAGACTTTGGTCCGAGTGAAAGTTGGTTTATCTAGGCTTCCATAACACTTCTCTTCTATCTCTCTTTCTCTTTTTTGTTTTCTTTTGAGAGCAAGGATTTCCCTCGCTGCCAACCATTGAACCTCTACTCAAATTTAAAGTCTCAGAAGAACAAAAATATTGATTCTTCTGCATACTTCAAATTTCTTCCCACCATTTCATATCATTTCATTGCATAATAGCCTACTATGAAGGTACTTGAAGCACAGTCTGCGGTTCTCAGCAACTATGAGGTGTGGAAGCATCTCTCTGAGAAGACGCGCCGGGGGCCTCCGAATCTAGAGACCGTAGTGCGTGAGGTATGTTCAAATCCCGTCTTTCCATCTCGCTCGCATTTTCTCTCGCCACTGCTAATCTCACCAATCGTGAATTGCTATTTATACAGTTGATGACATACTTAGACACGCACCCCAACCCTCTGCAAAGCCCCGTGACTTATGACGCAGGCACAATCGGCTCGCTGGTTGAGGGCCTGCGCCTCTATGATCTAACTAAGGCAGAGATGGTCATGATTCTCAACATCAAGCCAACATCGCTGCCGTTACTAAGTGCTGTGGTGGAGGACATGGAGAACCGCTTTACTGCAGAACAAGGAGAACAAATGCTGGAGGTGATATTGGAAGTAATGGGACCTACAAAGGAGGCTGTGAAGTTGGCGTAGAATGGAGGCATCTGTGGATATGGAAACAAAAATATAATTGCATATTAATGATGACCGCATTCTCTTCAGCTATTTTGAATCATTGCGAAACCATAGACTAAATGAAGAATCAAAGTCTATGCTCTTTAGAACCCTAAAACATCATGTTGGGTTACACAATCTCGTGAGAGTAATGGCTAACCCTAATGAGCAGTTTCACCAAGAGCGAAGGACTTGCGACAATCAAAAAGGGCATAAAAAATGAAATGTAAAAATTGAAGGATATGGGCTGAAACTGTATGAATAATCATTTTACATACATGATACAACTTGTCTTGAGCTGGAACTGCCAATTTCTCCTTCAGCACTGCGCAGCTTGTCTTATTCCGTCTTGGCCCAGAGAAAATCTTTTGGTGGGGTTCAAAGCAAGTCCCGATCCTTCGGTTTTTTGTACCACAATCAAACTCTGATATCATGACCTCTAACAATTGACCTCACCGAGATTGCACCCTGTAATTGTCTCTTTTTCCGCCATCTCACATGCTCCTTCTCAGCAGGGTGTCGATTGTAACAGTCAAAGCAACACGGCAGACCCTTACTTACTCGCACATTACCTCTGCTGCGCTGCGCTGCCTCGCTTACTTTCCGAGAGCCTTTTCGGTTGGTGCTGCGATGGACACCAAGCCCCCCCGCTCCGATTCGCCCTACGCAAAGTGGACGCGCGAGAGCCTTTTGGCACACATTAAATCTCTTGAAGCTGAGCTGCACAAGAATCAGCTGCCACTGCCACCGCTACCTAGCCTAGCCCAGCCCGAGGGCCCGACCAAGAAGAAAAAGAACAAGGCTGAAACGGGGTCTGCTGAAGGTGCGATTGGCGGCGAGGAGAAGCCTGCTAAAAAAGCAAAGATCGTTAAGGATATCGACCCGTCAAAGTACAGTTCCCGTTACATTGCTCTGAAGTTTGCGTACCAGGGAAAGCGTTATGGTGGCTTCGAGTACCAAGAATCCCAGGAATTAGCCACCATTGAGGATGAGCTATGGAAGGCTCTCACACGTACACGTCTAATCTATCCCAAGGATGTAAATGCGGTAGATTTCGACTGCTGCGAGTACAGCAAATGTGGTCGGACAGACCGAGGCGTCAGCGCTTTCGGCCAGGTGGTTACTCTCAGAGTACGGAGCAACCGACCCCTTCCCAAGACCGTCGAGAGAGAAGCCATGGACATTGATGGCACGACAGAAAAGCCAACACAGAAAGCATGGGATCCAATCCGTGACGAAATTCGCTACTGCTCCGTGCTCAATCGCGTGCTGCCACCAGACATCCGGATTCTGGCCTGGTATCCTGACCCGCCCTCCGACTTCATCGCTCGGTTCTCGTGCCGTGAGCGCCAGTACCGCTATTTCTTTACGCAGCCTGCCTATGCGCCAATTCCGGCACCGCTACAGCACAGCCAGTCGAGCAACGGCTGGCTCGACATTGAGCGCATGCGCGACGCAGCCAAACGATTCGAGGGACGTCATGATTTCCGCAATTTCTGCAAGGCTGATCCTAGCAAGCTGCGCACAAACTACGAGCGCACCATGTTTGAGGTTGACGTGGTTGAGGTACCAGAGGCTAGTACAGACCTAGCTCTGTATCTGCAGAGCGAAACACTGAGGCCAGTGGCGGGTCCACTCAAGACCCAGAGTTTGGATCTAAACGCCCAGGGAACCAAGGTCTACTACTTCAGTGTCAAGGGAAGTGCCTTTTTATGGCACCAAATCCGCTGCATGGTGTACGTGCTCTTCTTGGTTGGCCAGGGTCTTGAGGACCCATCTGTCATCACAGACATGTTGGATGTGGAAAAGACACCTGCGCGGCCAGCGTACCCCATGGCCGACGACGTGCCCCTCGTTCTTTGGGACTGTATTTTCCCCACTGAGGGGGATGCGGAACGCAAAGACGCTGTGCCATGGGTGTGGGCCGATGCCGATGAGCAGTCGGCGCTGGGATTCTCGCGCAACGGCAACATTGAGGCGCTGTGGAGCGAATGGCGTGGCAAAAAGATGGACGAGATGTTGGCTGCTCAGCTGCTTCTCATGGTGGCTAAGCAGGGCCAGACCCCAAAGATACTGGAGAGCAAGGAACAGGCGCAGGCAATTCTGGGTGACAAGGTGCTACCACCGAGAATCTTCGAGGGTGGAAACTCTGGCTTCTTTGGGCCCAAGACGTACATTCCACTGGCCAAGTTGAAGAAGGGAGTGCCTGTAGATGAGGCCAATGATGCTTATGCGCGCAAGAACGGGTATGCGGATGCTAAAGAGATGCGTCTTAAAAAAGGGTACCGGGAGGCAGAGTAGAAGGGGGAGGCAATGTTTACACAAAAACAGATAGTGTAGCGATCGTGAATTTCATCGAGTATGTTTTCTTCTATTACTCCCGCATCTTCATGCCGTCTGCTGGCCCCTCGTGAAGGCACGCTTTTACCCCCCTCCACACTGTCGTGACCACGTCCTTGCCTGGTAGCAACTTGGGAAACACCACCACAACGTCATCTTCCCCATCTACCACAATCAACAAATAGAAGCGCACCTCGAAGCCGAGAAAGCCTTCGTTGACCAAGACATCCTGGATCTTCTCTGTCGGAATAAAGCGTGTCGACGCTGGCGCGTATAGTAATGACCCTGTCGCTACGCTACTTGTCTGAATACCCAGTCCACGCAACACCAACAGCGACTCTGCTGTGTGCACACGCAAAAGTGCCACGTACACGGCAGACACGCACACCAGCGTCACGACAACCAACGGCGCACGCGATACTATGCCATGGAGTCGCGCACCGAGTGGCAACGCGCGGACAGTCTGCTGCAGCAGGGGCCAGTCAGCAAAGACAGGCAGGTCAGCGCAGCTGCGCGATGCAGCGCTGCCACCAGCGAGCCCGGCCAGAAGGGCTGTAGCGCCGTTCTGGGCACTCATGAGCTGGGTGATGAGCGAAGTCGTTGTAGCAGACGAATAGAGCGCTGCGGACCCGGACCGATTGAAAGTGAATGGGAAGAGCCCCGTGGTGCACGCTGCTTGATTCCATTTCCCCCACAGCACGAGACTGGCGCCTGTGATTATGACAGCGCGCACAAGCACGAGAGCACTAGCCTTAAGATGTTGGGAGAAAGACGGTCGTGGACGGTTAGACACGGTGTATTCAACGGTGCTTGACGATGGACATCGTTTAGTAAGATATGGCGTAGTTGCAAGCATTTGCATTGTGATGGCTGCGAAGAAGAAACTGTGATATGAACGCTTAGTTACAATGAATGCACACGATCTCAACGAGAACTTCAACTCGAATATGGCATGATCGCTACCAAGAACACGATGTTGTATGAGCTACTCTTTGGCCCGAATTGTTGCACGATTCTGTGTTAGGACTCATCTAAAAAGCGGGGAGCAGGGTGTCTTTGGCAGCTGCTGCCAGCTGCCAGGGAAATAAAGTATGCATTATAAGAGCTAGTAGCAAGCCAAACTTCCGGCTGTAATGGTCACATTGGACGAAGGCATCTCACAATTTCCCGTTCTGGTTTCCACCATATCCGTAAGCTCCCTCTCGCTGACGCCCAGCCCGAATGCCGCGGTAGATTCCGATCACTCGCTTGGGAAACCAGCGACGCTGACTCGGCTCTAAGCAATCGGGGATCACCCTTCAGGAAGGCTTCACTTCGCAGAGAAATCCCCACCGTCGCGTGGCGGGTTGGATTACGATCGCGAGGGGCTTGGTGGGCTGGATCGGGATGGAAATGTCGACTCTCTTTTCTTTTTATTTTTTCTTTTTCTTCGTTGTCGAAATC
Source organism: Berkeleyomyces basicola (assembly GCA_003671435.1). Taxonomy (NCBI): domain Eukaryota; kingdom Fungi; phylum Ascomycota; class Sordariomycetes; order Microascales; family Ceratocystidaceae; genus Berkeleyomyces; species Berkeleyomyces basicola. The sequence goes on along the minus strand of PJAC01000008.1, from coordinate 785,813 downwards.
GCGCTAGTTCGAGTTGCGATCATGACTGCAAATTTTTTTTGCAATTTCTTTTTTGTGCTAATGAAGAATTTCACACAGAATTTTTTCTTTTTTTTTTTTTTTTTTTTTTTTGCTGGTTCCCTGTCGTATGTCGAGAATCCCTCTGAAGCGATTCAACGAGCTCGCGGACCGACAAGCCAAGATGGGCGCCCCAAGAGTCCTCCGGTGCTTTTAGCACACCGCCGTGCGGTAACGGGAACGGACCCGCAGGAAGGGGACTCCCCAGTTCGCCCTCCGCCCGACCCTCCACCGCCTGGTCCGACCCTACCCGGGGCAGCTTAGCCTCTGGGGCCCTAATCTTTTCGCGCAACCGCGCTGCCAACCCTCTGGCGTGAATACGCCGCCAACCCCCCTTTTTCTTTTTTTTTCTTATTTTGCACAAATATGTTTATCACTACATCGGCGGTGAGGCCAGGACTCTGGGTCTTGTTTGGTGCCACGCGGACGAAGGACAGCCTCTGCGCTGGGCAGGTGGGAGACCTCCTGTCATTATACTTTGGATTGTGGGGTTTCTGTATGCATGGTTTTAGATTTTGGTTTTCGCTGTTTGTTATGTATTTCTGGTACCAGTAATGGTCCCCTGTCGTATGTCGAGAATCCCTCGCGAGTAGACAGGTAAATAAAGACTTTCACACTCACAATTCAAATCAGATGAAGTCCAAGTAGTGAATTTGAGCAACAATGGCATTAGCTATACGTATAATAGTCTAGTTATCTATAGCAAAAACATGACACACGGCCTGGAATCCGCGGGCGAACAAATGACAAACTAAGAGATGATAGCCATGGGATCAAGATCTACTCGTGAGCTCTAGACCAGGTTTCATTCCTCCTTTTCCTACGCCTCATCGGTAGGGCGGACGACAGTAGCGAACGTGGTGGTAGAAGTAGCCTCCGAAAGTTTAGGCCCGACATTCATAGCAGCGGCGGCTTCAGGGTCGAGCTTTGTGAACGGAGGGATATTGAATGGCATGTTCAAAGCCTTGAGGACATGATAGAAGTGCACCCATGCAGGAACAATGGTCGTTTGAACACCATCGTTGCTACCAACTAGAGCAGTGACATCTGGTAGAAACTCAAAGTCCTCAGGCTTCTTGATGTTCTCGAGAAGTTTCTCGTTGTAGGGCACCATGTAAATCTCGCCAGGGGCAAGCTTAGGCGGATCGGTTATCACAGGGGCGGCTGCAGACGAAGTAGTGCTCGACGCAGGCTCTGTGGTCTGGGCAGAGACCAGAGCGAGGGTGGAAAGAAGGAACAGAGTAGATCTCATGTTGGATCAAGAAAGAAGGAGTGAAAGAATGTAGTTAGAGAACGGAAGAAGAGATTAAGCTGTGAGTTTGGTTTGGTAGAGAGAGTGTGTAGAGCTTGCTGTTGAGAGGCGGTGACTTGAGATGAGTGATGCAGAACAGAAGAGATAAACAGCTCAAGGTCGGTCCTGTTCCATCTTATATACCACTGTTGACACTCCGGATAGCATCACAATATCTTGACATTGCTAGAGCTGAATGGGGCGGCATAGGCGCGATAGGTTGCGGACATCCCCGTGGCATGACAGTCCGAGACTCACACATGACGAATGCAAGTGACTCTGTGTGTCTTTCAATGCCGGCTTACAAGCCACAAAAGACCGGACCACGATGTAGTCAGAGCAAGTAAAGAATTGGTCACTGCGCATCACAATAGTAGAATACGGTGGGTGTCGGCGCCGATTATGCCAAGCTTGGACAAGCGCGCGCTTAATGAAGGCCTGGTATATCCCGGCATGCATGAATGATGAGCTAAGCGACCAAGCCCAAATCAGTCTCTTACTGTAAAGCGGCTTTGATCGTTCCGTTCACCCCGTTGACTCGATGGCTTGTGAAAGTGAATATGTATCGTCAACTACAAGTATTTAGTATCGTATGTACCAGTATGTCTAGGCTTTTCAAGCTATCTTGGCCCCTATAGTTCGACAGCAGCTGGCTACGTATAAATAGCTGATTATGCATGTTCTTCTAGCTTTCACGTGTTCGTCCGAGTCGTCCGAAGTCGTCCGCGACACTCGGCGCTTTCTATAGTTAAACAGGTACAAACAAGTGTTCTCGAAGCCTCATCGTGTTGTCAGTGCATCACATGGTCTGCTGTATCCAGTTCAGTCTAGCTTTTATTATTCGCCAGACTACCCAGCCGGCCATGCCTTGTCGGTCTGGTCCTTGCCCAGGGGTGAGTGTGTCCAACATCCTGGAAAGCTTAAGCAATGTTTCTGGAAGTACGAGTGATCTGTAGGCCGTGTTTAATGGCGTCGTGGAAACGAAATCTTTGCCTGGGGACAGCAGGGCTGTGTAGCTTGGTGCCAGAGATCGGATCGATACTTGGCCGCTGACATTCAGAAATTGTAAGCGCATTCCCCGGCCCGTGCAGCCCCTGAATTGTTTTTTTAGCCGACCTGGTAGGCGAGCCGTTCGCTGATCCGATATACTCGTATCAAGGGTTTCTAGCACGCAACTAACTATAGTTCGCAACTATAAGCATTTGCACATATGCGCGGGCTTTCTTGCTCGTCTGCCATGTGGCGTGTGAGTCCTGGTCCGGGTTGGTCATCATAGGCCCTTTCATATTAACTACATGGCTGTTCCATCGAAATCTTCACAGGTGCAAATAGACAAAAGTCAAATAGATGTATGTGCAATATCAAGTAAATCGCCTTATACATCAGTCGTTAAAGCTTGAAAACTCCTCTCAACCATCGATTGAGGTCCCGAAAAACAAAACAAAGACCATGTCTCTAGACAAGAGACAGCAACTTAGACACGAAAGAATCTAGTTTTCGAAACATCGAAATCCCAACCAAATAAACCCTCCATTGTCCCATGCAGAGTTCAAAAGAACTCATTCTTCTTCATCCCCGTAGGAAGACTGTCCAGGTCTGTCGGCAGCGGCAGAGCCTGCGACTGCTGCGGCGGCGTCGCCCGGAGGTACTGTGCCGAAGCAATAATGCCCTCATAGGACGCGTGGCCCTGGGCATCCTGGGCCGAGCTTTGGCCTTCTCTTCGTCCAGCATCCTTTCTAGTGCGACTCGCCGATCGCAGACGCTCCGTGGCCTTGTTCAGCCGCCCGCTAATGCTGCTATCCGTAGCGCTACGGCCGCGTGTCTGGCCCCGCAGTGGCGGTACCGGCGGTGAAAGAACGGGCACCATGAAGTCACTTGGGGGCACGGTCACCGGGGCGTTGTGGTGGGCTTTGTGGCGTGCAGAATGGACGGGTTCGTCCTCTTTGACGATTTCTATCATGCCGGCCGCGAGGGCACTGCTTGAGGCGGGTGTGTGGTCCATTGGCGGCGGCGGCGGGGGAGGCGGCGGAGATAGAGTCTCGGTCATCATGGGAAGAGTCTTGTTGGGAGGCTTGGGAGAGACAAGGTGCTGGAGTTCCTTTAGCACGACAGGCGGGGTCGACTTGTTGTATTCCTGTCTACTACTGTGCGAGTTCTTTCGCGCTGTTGATGTGTCGGCATTAGTATGTGGTCTCGCGCTGCTCGGAGGAAAATTCAAACTCACGTCTCTCATGCTGGCGGCTGTTTTCCCGGCGATGTAGGAACGACGGCTCGTCGGGAATCGGCGCAGACTGGCAGCGCGGGATGCCCTTGCTCGGAGGTTGGTAGACGGTCGAAGGCAAAAGTGTGAGGCTTTCTTGGGCAGCAGAGACTGTTGGCAGAGTAGCAGTAGCAGGGCCAGGGGCAACCTCAATGTTGCGGATAAAGGTCAATGATCCCGAAGAGTCCTTTACCTGGTCTCTGCTGAAGGGTTTAAGAAACTTTGTTGAAGCCTGTGAAGCTACAGGCGCATGCCCCTTGAGCTGGCTGAAGTCCTGAACAAGTCTCATGGCCTTGGGTGTAGCGGGAAGCCCAACACCTGAAGATTGGTGTGTCCGGGGGGCATTGTAAGGATCAGCAGTGAAGCTACGGGGAATATCCCGTCCATAAGATGCCGCCATCTCATTGCTAGTGCTAGGCCGGGGAATAGATTCAGCCACAGTTAAATCATTGGGGTGCGGTATGGCATTCAACTTGGTATTGTTGACAAGTTCCTTGCGGCGCTCCTCAAGCTCCCGTGCTGCTGCCTCTTTCTTCTGCTGGCGCTCCTCCTTGATTATCCGCAAATCTCCTGCACGCTCCCGAGAACCCATGCGCGAAGGAATCGAGCGGTCATTTGGGTCGGGGCTCAGCACCCGGGCTTGCCCGGCATTAGTCTGTCTTGACGAGTCGGGCGTTTTGCGACCGGGGCCGCGGCTGGCACTACGGGCTCGCCGGAACTTTTCCTGGTCGGCCATGGCCATCTGAAAGTCTTTTTCATCCTCGGAGTTGACCAGATTGGGCTGCAGAGATGACGACATGGGAGCTGGGGAGATAGGAGACTTGATCTCCCGGCGAGTGCTGCCAACCTGCGCCAAAATCTGCATGGTGTTGATTGTCAAGGGTATGCCTCTATCGGCCATGTTGCCGGTGCGGCTGCGGCTACGGTTTCGGTTGCTGCGACTCGACGCCCTGGAGCTTTCGTAAACTTTGTGCGAGGGTGTGGTAGTAGCCGCAGTGAGGTCAATGGAGGCCGAAGAGCTAGCCTTTAGACTAACAAGATCCTCTGGGGACATGGGAATAGGCGATCTCGGAGATCGTTTGGCGGGATAGTTGCGGCTGCTCGTTCTACCGCGGTCCAAGGACGGCTCTCGTCTTCTTTCACGGCTTGACTGGCGGTTAGCTTGGCGTCTATCAGAAATGGCATCCAAACTAAAGATATGGCTATCAAGACTCGACTTGGCTGCGTGTTTGGCCGTACTGCGAGATGTAGAGGCCGAGGTTGCAGAGCTCACAGAGTTTGGTCCGCGGCGGCGCGGCCAGTGGTATCTGGCAGAAGTGTTTGTAGACTGGTCATCGGATGTATTCGTGGCCTTGGTGGTGTCAATGTTGAGCTGGAATCGGTTAATCTGATCGCGATAGGCGTTCCGTGAAGCGTTGCGACTATGCAGCATTTCCATTTTCTGGCTCAGACCGGCACCAGGGGAGGGCAAGGGCTGCTCGTGGGTCAATCTGCGATAGTTGTCATGCATCATCATCGGGCTAGCAGTAGCAGCACGGGCAAGGCTCATGCCGCTAGAAAGGTTGCGCTGGGAGTCGATTTCGGGAGGTGCCTGAGTCCGGGTAGCATGGCGGTTGACAGGATCCAATCTCTTGGCCTCAGCAGACAGCTCTCCAATTGAAGACAGTCGCTTGCTACTGTAGCCACTGGTACCAGAAGCATTAGAGCGGATAGACGTGGAAGTTGGCGTAGCAAAGGCGCTGTTATTGGAGGGGCGCAGAATGGCTGTGGTGGGATCTGCGTCTTCGTAATCTATGCCGACGGGATTCAGGCCTCTGCCATTGGCAATTGGTGTCCTCGTGTCCAGATCCTCGTCAGCAAAGAACTTCTTCCTCTCACCGGGTTCTCCAAAGGTCGTGATTAGCTTGAGTGCCGATGTTTTGGCGATTCCACGACTGGGACCTCGCGTGGTGCTTGGCGGTGACAGGGGCGGACTGAAGATGTTGGGTCCTAGCGGCTGGAAATTGAGTTGCATGGCCGAGGGAGAGGCCCACGGCTCGGTCGACTCCCGCTCAGTGCAGGCAAAGCAGCGAATAGCCAGCTTTTGGTGGCCATGCTGGACAGCCCACTCTCCCCATTTCTTAGCAATGGCACTTTGACGCTCCCAAACTGAAGGCATATACAGACAAGCCAGAATAAGGGCTTCCATATAGTGTTTGTGAGAATGATACACCTCGATTGCATCGATGTAGTCCCCCATGCCCAACATGATTGTGACTGCGGCGTGAAGGTCGCCCTGCTCAAGAAGCTTCGTGATGTAGGCACGGCCAAGCTTTTGCTGTGAAGGCTGGTTTCCTATACCACCTAAAGCAAGCAGCATCCAATCAGACGAAGACATCAGGTCGGTGCTGGCCATGATCTCATCTTCGCTAGTCTCTTGGCCAATCCACTTGGAGAGTATTATTCTGACAGAAGACCCTTGGGGATGGCGAGTCATTTCGTCGAGAATCAGCTCCTCGACTTCGCCGTTCCAACCAAAGATGGTGTTGAGCATTTGTCGTCTCAGGTCGTCGTTAGTAAGAGAAGCGCTATCGTTGATCGGGGGGTGTCTGTAGGGAACATCATCAAGCCGTGTCCGTGTGTACTTGAAGATGTCGAGTTTGGCAGGCTCTCTTAGAGTTTCGCCTCGCGACTTTGATCTACTTCTGTCTGGTCGCATGCGGGATCGAGTTGATGCAGTGTTGAGGGAGCTCTGAGATTGGAAGTCGGGAATTCTTGACGCCGGGTTGTAGTGCCGTGATGATAGTTTCTGGGAGGATTTCATGTGCTTCAGATGCGAGCCGGTAGAAATATAAGTGTGGTCTGATGTTCCACCCTGTGAGCGGTTATGTCCTCTGGGAATGCTAACAGTCTTTGGCTGGTTGTCTATGATGGGTTGGCTGCTCTGGGTAGAAGCAAAGCCAATAGACTCCATGTCGCTGTATCCCCGGCCCTTGGCGGTTCCACGAAGGTCATATCCTTCCAAGTCCTCTTCGCTTTCAATGATATCGCTAGGGTTGGATGGCATTTCGGACTCTGAGGTATTCGACACCATGCCTTTGTCGACTTCTTCAATTGAAACGGGTGGTGAGGGGGGCAAGAACTGAGCGGGATGTTGAATGTTGGCAACGAGAACTGATGGGGCGTTGAGATCAAACTGTTGAACAGTGCTGTCAACGCCAAGTGTAAACAGACTAGCACCGGCTCCGTAGATTGCTATTCCGCGGATCTTTCCGGCAGTGGGGATCGGATCTCTGGTTACATGGCGCGTCCGGACATCCCATGACAGTGTCTCGCTGGAAAGGGGTGTTAGATTCAAGAGTATTGCGGTTGAGCGGGGAGTAATGGTCAGGAGCTTACTTGTCAGAATACTGAATAATACGGCCATTCTTAGACCAGGACATCCAGTTGGGTCCGGGTGTAAAGTTCTGCTCGCTCTTGGACAGAATACGCACGGGAATTGGAGTCCCGCCATGGGTCGACTTGGGAACGCTCCAAACTCGGAGATCGCCATCTCGTGTCTGGGCGGCCAACATGATGGACTTTTGCTGTGGTGTTGACGAGTGCCATTGTAAAGTGACAAGTGGTGAAGGCGTTCGGTTTGTGGTCAGAGTATGGAGGACATTGAATCGTTCGCCGAGAGTGGCTACAAGCAGAGTGCCATTCTGATAGCCAATGGCAAATGTGGTGCTGTCGTTGGCTACAGCCAATGCTGTGATGGGTATTTGAGAAAGCGTTCGTGTTGACGAGTGCTCGGAAGTGCCTGGCTCAAACTGGATAACGTGGCCCTGGATGTTTCCTAGGACGTGTGAGTTCAATGCCAAATGTACAACGTCTTGGACTTTGGTGCTTCAACTTACCAAAGGCAATGTTTCCGTTCTTCATCCAGGCTGCTGTTGTTAGGTGGTCGTACGAAGCAAAGCGGGCAATTTCTTCTCCTGTCGCCAGATCCCAGACGATGGCGGTTTGACCAGCATCATAGCTGGCCACCAATCTCCCAGATCCTTGCTGGCTGATGTTATCTACAGCAAGCAACTGTACTGCTTCGGAGTGTCTCGTGAATCGTCGTTCGATGGCTAATGACTGGTGGCGGCAGCAGATAATTGTAGATCCTTGGGCATATAAAAACATGGAAGACGTGGCCGCGCAGGGCTCAAAGTCTTTGATCGGTTGCTCATGGCCGGCTGTCTCGAAGTCTCGTAAATCGTTTGTTCGGCTCTTTGATCTTTGGGAGCCCCGGGAGGGCTCGCGCGGTCTTGATTGTCTTGACATGGCTCTAGTTTGCAGTTCCTGGGGGCTAGAGAAGCATAAACATTAGCACCGGTTGTTTGATTTCGTCTCGACAGCTTGGAATCATTGCCCAAGTTGACTAGTTCTAATCCTTGAGATCAAGTTAGCAGTCCCGATAGATTTTAAGGTACCCACACGTACTCTCTTCTCTGGGATTAGTAACTAACAATACCTAGTAACACAGGTACAGATACGGGACGCGGCAGGTATTATTACCTTCAAATCATTACACTTGTGATGCCGGAGCTGCGTGTATCCGACAGGTTGGGCGAAGAGAGGAGATTTGCGCCCAGCTCTCAAGCTTGTAAAAGAAACCGTGGCTCCCGGTGGGTGGGCAAGGACAACTGCAAGAGGCGCAAGAAAAAGGAAAAGCGAGTGATGAACGAGGTCAAAGTCAAAGGCTGCAGCAAGTTCAAGAGAACGGATTCTTGAATCAGAGATGGAGTACGGCCAAGCACGGTTCAATATGGCAGAAGCGCCCCGGTATAGATGCTCAGAGCCGTCGTTGCGTGTTGTCGTCTGGTGGCCTGACTAAGTAGGCGAAAGATGGCGGATATGAGTGGCTGGCGAATCAGAACTGTCAGTTGGAAGATGGTCAAGGACGCTATCGGCAAAGAAGGATATTGTTGTGCCTGTACAGAAGTGTTTTGTATGTACAAGTACGTGGGTGAGGATGTCTGTATATCCATCAATATTAAGAAAGGTTTCGGGGCATCTGGACGAAGGAAGGGGAAACACGCACACCAAGACTGCCGGGCGCTTCGTCTGCTGCAGGCCCACAGCAAGCGGCGCTTGTTCCTGGACTGGGAGTAGTATCACAGGCCGTATGGTACAAATAGATCTCACAAATCGAGTGAGTTGCAAACAAAAGTGCAGTGACGTTGGACGCTGATGTAAGAGGATGGCTGGATGGCTGACAAGAGACAAGGTCAACCAACATGAAGAGGCGGACCGAGAAGATAAAAGAACGAGAACCCCCGTCTGTCCTTCTCTAACGACAGGGACCAAGAGAAGAAACTGCGCTGATCTTGTGGAGTACCAGCCCAGAGAAACTTGACATGCAGAGACGACCTGTTAGGAGACGTGATGAGCGAGGCTATTGGATGGACCCCAGTTCTCCATACAAGACTTCCTCTATCAGGATTGGGGCGTGTTGACTGCGGGATTGGTTACTTTAGCATGCACAAGGAAACATCGGAAAAGTGGCATATGGACAGCCGATGTTGGTTGGGCTAGTGTGAGGCTAATGCGCCAGGAGACTGCACGTCAAGATGCAGAGTGCGAGTCGCCACAAGAAAGAGAAGAGGGAGAGGGGGGCAGAGATAAAAGAGGGTTTTCCATGCTGCTCAACACAATGTCGCCAGTAAAGACGCCTGCTTCTCGGTCTAGGCCTCGGCCATCCTCAAACTCCAGGGGCCATGGAGGCCTTGTCCGTTCTGGCAGATGAGATCAGGTAGGCTGCCTGCCTATGGGATGGAGATCTAGAAGGCGAACAAGACCCCCGCCAACGAGGCAAGTCAATACTGCGCTGCAACTGGTAAATCTAACACATGAAAGCAGCAAAAGGTGAGGTGGAGTGCAGGGAACCCCTGGCCAGAAGGATCATGGTGGGCGCTTAAGTAGAGGGTTACGTCGGATGTAAGTCTTGGGCTGAATGGATTCTGGGCCAGACGTCAGCAAAGCGGATTGTCAAGTTTCAGAGCTTGCTGATGGAGCAGCCACTGATATCAATATGTATGGAGCTGCAGGAGATATCTGCTGATATATATATTGTATGTGGTCGTGACACTTGTAGACTAAAACACGGTCGACGTTTGTTGAGATGTTGTCGGTCTTTAGGGTTGGGGTTGATCTTGTCAAAGGGAAGATGTGTACTACTGCAGAACAGAGATGGCAATAGCCTTGAGTCTTGAGTCGCACAACACGCACAACAAGCGAAAAGAAGACAATTGCTGTCGTAGTGTCTGCTCCTCATGGGGCAGTTACCACACGTTGTTGGTGCGCCACCACTTGTGTCTGATGGCGTTTTTAAGTACTGGGATTCCGCCGAGAGAAAAGGCAGTATACCGTGACATGGAGTGGTCATATGAGAGTGTGTGGCTGTTTTTCTCTTTCTGTTAGAGCCCAACGGCACTCTAGAAGCCGGGGGGGGGCAAATTTTAGGAGATACATGACATGGTATCGGCCTGTTATGCAACACCATAACCAAGCATACACAACTATGCATAGTTACAAGCCAGAAACTGGATTGACAGCAGGCCACAGAAAGCGGCCGCATGGGAAGTAGCCAGCTGAGGCCAGTTCTATCTACAGCCGTCAACATATTTGTCGTTAGTAGACCAAGACTTCACCTGCGCAGTATTTGGCTTCCCAACGGCCCTTATATAGAACATATACAAGTACCTGGAGCTAATACATGCTTTGAGACTAGAATATGTTCTTTCTAGTGTTCTTATAGCACTTTCTATTCCATCCCTGCTTCCAACAAATGGTACAACTGCCATCACATTATCATTGCCCTCAATCACATTGTCATGAGCTGCTAAACACGCCCAAAACACAACTTTGCGCCAACGGCGTCCAACAAACTCCCTCGAAGCGGCTTCATGTCCTCGTCCTCGTCTTTCTTCTCAAAACCCAACATCAAACCCCAAACAGCTGCGTTGCAACTGCAACACATCGAATGCGGATGAAGAACCCTTGAATACCGAGTACGATGCCAAATCCAAATCCACCAATAAGCGCTCTGATCCCAACAGCCGCTGAAGTCTCAAGGCCCCACTTTTATTCATCTCCAGCCAAGCAAAGACTCTGTCTAAGCGCCGAACTCTCAAGTAGTGGAGTACTCTCTGGGCCTTGTGATTGGTTAGTTTTATCTGTATAAGGTTGGCGATGTAACTACACACCGACTGAGATGTAACAACATCAGCCAACCAGACTGATATTTGAAGACTTCCACGAAGCTCATTGTGTATGGTTACTGTAGATATTAAAATCGAATGCTCATCACATATAATAGTGGCAAGATCAGCTTAGCTTGTCTGCCCAGTTCAAGGTCTACCGCCCGTCTACTGATGCATCTCATGATAAAACGGAGACTGCTGGTCTTGACTTGACTCGACTATATCTTCAATGTCTACACAAATCACTAAGAGAAAACGACGCCAGATTGGTTACCGGACAGATATTTAATGTCCTTCACTCGACACGCCGCATAGTTTCTGTGTGTTCGGAATGGCGCAACATCCTAAAGCTGCGAAGAACCAGTGGTCCACACTCTGCTATGAACAGCAAGCAAACAAGTACGAACAAGGAAGAAGAGAAAACAATGGAGACACAACGAAATTTTACTCGGAAAAAAAAAAAGAATACAGAAAATTCAACCCTGGAACAAGAGAAATGCCAAAACGAAGGGGAACGGAGCTTATCGCCGCCTTTGAATTTTTTCGTTTCGCCGCTGACCTGCTGTCCTTTATAATGCCTATTTAGAGTGCAAATTTCCATCAAGTACCAGCCTTCATAGCTCAGTTGGCAGAGCGCGACACTAGTAATGTCGAGGTCAGCGGTTCAAATCCGCTTGAAGGCATTCCCTTTTGCCGAATCTCCTTTTTTTGCGCGGAGAAGCAAGTGTTGGTCGATTTCCGGGGACCAGAATCAGTTGTTCCGCAGTTCTGAAGTTGGCGGCCAGGATGGCGCGATCGTGGGAATTCTGGTCCCGAACTCGTCCGTGCATGCGGGCTTTTTCTTGGTTAATAAAGACTTTCAAATCAAAGCAGGGTTTTTCTTCTTCTTTTTTTGTCTTCACGGCAAAAAAATCTTTCAGAGTGGGGAGGAGCACTGGATGGCAGATGCTGCTGATAGAAGCATATACATATATATTTTTAAATTAGCAAGTTATATAGCTGTAGACTGTATAGTTGGATCGATCTCGGCACACGGGAGATGTCACTTTAGCGGGCACTAGTGAGCCGGTCAGTCGAAGATGCCGGCAACATACCATCTAGAGACGACGGGGAAGCACAGTCACTGTCACTACTCGCGCTGTGTGCCGCAAGACTTGGTCCGTCATTCTCGTTGTCCATATCCGCGGCTTTGTGGGTGCGGCGTCGGACAGCGGGGCAGTCATCATCGGCGCGGGGTACGGGTGCTGCGTTATCGCCGTCAAAGATGTAGGCAATGGTTTCCAGCGTGTGGCCACGAGTCTCGGGATAGGTAAAGTACACAGTTATAAGCATGGCGACTAGGAACGCCACGAAGACGATGTAGTACTTCCAGCCAAGGCTCTCGAGCGCCACGGGGTTGACAAAGGTGTTGAAGAAGATGCACATCAGAGCCACCACAAAGGCCACGGAGAGACCCATGGCGCGCAGTGCGTAGGGCCAAATCTCCACGGGGTACGAGACAAGAAGGGGCGTGAGGGAGATGTCATAGCCAAAGAAGTAGCTGAACGGAGAGCACATGCAAGTGTTAGTGGTGAGCAAAGGAGAATGTCCGAGGGTAGGTGAACATACATGAATAGGCATGGAATGACAGCAAGACCGGTGGCTTTGTTTCCAGTCGAGGCAAAGCTGCCCGAAAGACCAGTGATGATGGAGTAAGACACCAGCATGACGGAGCCCTAAGAAGCGGCACAAAAGGTGTTAGTTTCACATGGCACATAACTAGTTATTACAGATGCCATGGTACGTACCGAGACCAAAAATAGCATACGACGGCCGAGTCGATCCGAGTTGAAGGCCGCGAGAGATGCCCAGAAGAGATTCCACATTTGGAGACAGGCCGAGATCAATGTCTGGTGGGTGACAGATGTAATGCCGACAGTCTCAAGCACCAGCGAAAGATAATACGAGACGACGCCGTTTCCCACCCACTGCGTGAAGATGCCGAGCGTGACGGTGATCCACAAACGATGGCGATTGCCCTTGGTCGCCCACAAGTCCGACCATTTTGCGCCGCCGTCGGCGCTTTCAGCACGGATGTTGGCCTGGATCTCGCGCATCTCAAAGATGACAAGCGGTGAGGTCAGATCGCCGCCAGCGTGGTTCTTGGCCAGAATTGCACGCGCCTCGTCGACGCGACCCTGAGCGACTAGCCAGCGCGGCGACTCATCGATCATGATGAAGCCGGGCAGCGTGCACAGCGGCAGTAGGATCTGTAGCAGCGACGGGGTGCGCCAGGACCACGACGAGTCGACTAGGCGCGTGGCGAACACGATCCACGCAGCTACCATGGATCCGGCGTACCAGCCACAGTTGTACAGCGCCGACACAATGCTGCGCTGGGTGGGGTACGCGTTCTCGGCAATCAGCAGCGGCACCGAGAGGAAAAAGCCGCTGGCTATGCCGATGAACAGCCGGGCAGCAATAAAGGCACCGTGCGTGCGCGCCAGCGTCTGGAGCGCCGTGCCCAAGGCCATGCTAGTGTAGCCAACGTACAGGCCAGGCTTGCGGCCGTACTTGTTGGAGACCCAGGCGGCCGTGGGGTAGGCGATGATGCAGCCGAGCGAGTACATGGCATTGATGAGACCGAGCCACGAGCCGCGTGGGTGGTCCATGAAGTGGTTCCACGACGGCAGTGCGATGATGCCGTTCATCAGCGAGCCGTCATAGCCGTTGGCTGACGAGAACAGGGCCAGCGAGGCTATGGCTAGATTGAGGCGTACAATGTGCCACTGGCTGGTCCACTTGCCGGGCGGGATGACGGAGTCGAGGTCGGCGCCACGGGAGGGGCTTCTGGCTGCAGTGGGTGTGTCCGGGGGCGTAGCCGGACTGACACTGGAGTACGAGTGGTTCATCTCGGACGGCTTTGCAATTGGAGGACACGCCGTGAAAAAGAGAGGCAGGCTCAAGGACAGGTGAGAAGGCCCAGCCACCAAAAGGGGATTGATCACGAGAGAGCTGGGTCGGGCCAAAGATGCAGGCAGCGCTGGTTACCGACCTCCTCCTCGGCAGCAAATCGAGAGGAGAAAGCGCCGCCTGATATATATTTTTTTCCCTGTTGCTGGCTCTTCTTTTCTCGCGGAAAGCTCTCGGCGCGGTCAGGTCGCAAGAAGCACCGGGCAATGGCGGAGAAACGGCGAGCCTGGGCTTGGGGCGTTGGGAGAAGAAGGGGTTTCCTCTACGAGACGAGACTCCTCTTGTCGTCTCGGTGCTTGTGCTTGGGGGTCCTTGGGCGCCTGGACTGTGGTGATGGTTTGAAGCAAAGCCGGCGTGGAGTCTTTCTGCTCTGTTCATGTCGCACGTGGACGCTGGGTGCTTGTCCGTTTCTGGCGTGGCCGTGAGTGAGGGAGGCACTCTGAGTCTGGTTCTGGCTCTCCTGGCGATGCAGCAACCCGGTACCATTAGCCCTGGCTGTTTCGCGCCAAGAAGTGAAGCGAAGTGTTGGAGAAAACATGTTGACCTGGAGAGAGAGAACGAAAAAAAAAAAAAAAAAAGAAACCTGGGACTAGACGTGAGGTATTTGTTGTCTGAAGTGCTGCTTTCGGCGTCTCTTCCCAACGTGCCCCGAGCACGGATTCGCCCACGGCGCGAATATCCACGACCACGGCCACCACTTGGGCCTGAGAATTTGAGTAACCCGAGACTGCGTATCCGGCTTCTATTAAAGGCCCTTTGTTCCCGTTCCATCACGGGGCGGGCCACTAAACACGGTGTCTGTGCGTAGCGTTATAGAGGCCCTGGCCTATATTGCAGTGTCCCCCACGCATAACCACAGTACTGACGGCCGTCCACTTTGGCACTTGGCCATGTGAGGGAGGCAAAACTAATTATAGCCCGCAACTATAGAATCTGGCAAATAAGAACGATCCCGGGTGATGTGTAACTTTGAATTTTTGTTACGCACGTAAAGGAAAACACACGAGTATCCGTGAAGTGGGCGAGCAAAAAAAGGCAAAAAAACCATGTATCGCCAACAACTTCTTCACAAAGCAAGCAGATAATCCGACAACGACAGGATTCGAACCTGTGAGGGCGAACCCATATGATTTCTAGTCATACCCTTTAACCACTCAG
>PJAC01000008.1:685602-770516 GCA_003671435.1 Berkeleyomyces basicola | reverse complement strand
GCGGTTACGCCAACTTTTCTTTCTTTCGGTCTCACGATCACCAGACTTCTGGAGGCTCACCTGGCCTTGGTTTTTCGCTCTTTCGAGAGCCCCCAGGCCACGTCCGCTGATTGGCTCGTCTGCGAGAATTTTTCTCGTTTTCCCGCCCTTTAGCCGACGAGCGAATGTTGGTGGGGATGGTAGCTCCACAGCAGGGCTGCGCTGGTTCTGGGTCCACTTTTGGGGATGGTTTTGAGGAGGTCTGCTTTTGTTTTGTTTGCTTTGTTTTGTACAACAGCGTTTGGGCCAGGATCCCGGGTTAGGTTTGGGGGCTGCACGCACGAGGGACAGTCTTCGTCGCTGGGCGGGTGGGGGACCTCCCGTCATTATACTTCGCAGAGTGCAGTTTCTATAGGCAGATTCGGGTTCTGCGTCTGATAGCTGTATGTACCCCCTAGTACCAGCAATGGTCTCCTGTCGTATGTCGAGAATACCTCGCGAGTAGACAGGTAAAATAAAGACATTCAATTCAACTACTTGGAAAAGCATTTAGACGTTTGTAATTTTTGCAATACACCTTGCGAGTAGACAGGTAAATAAAGAATCAATCAATCATTTTTGAAATACTCCTTTGTCTCTAGCCAGCAAGGTCGGATTTGGGTAGTACGGACGTCAAAACCTACCCGGTACCCTAACCCCGAACTGGCTCCCAATCTCCTTCTCAGATGTCACTTGGTTAAAACGGCGCGAGAACCATTAAGCTGAGCAAGAAGCTAGTTAGCATTTGTTTCCACAGTTATTAGTTGTAGACCAGATGCCGTCTTTGTATGTACCTTACCATCAGTTTTAGACGTGAGGGGGACCTACCCATGGTAAACTCACAAGAACAATAATCAGCATCTAGAAACATATCAACCGCTAGAAACGAAACTCACTGTTAAGCCGCGTAATACATCTTCAAACCGACCTATAGACATGCTCAATTCATTAAACACTTGGTCGGATTCCCCAGGCTCAGCTCTGGCTCTTAGTCTTCTGATCATAATGGCTTACAGCCAGATCTAACATTGAGCTTGAAGTCAACCTTGTACCTATGGTGTAGCTAGCATTGGCCAATGTCACAAAGTGAAAGATCTTAATGCAGACTAGCTAGTAGGGAACTTCAGTGTGGACAGATACATCATGCATATATCCGGCAAGTCCAAAACATCCATGCGTGCTCAATCTCACGACCTTTTCACTCTGGATGTTCAAGCTATGGACCCACCAGCGTTCTCCCACCATCAAATATGTATAACTAAAGCTCTTTCTGCAGTAAATGTGATACATTATCCCTTTGCCGGTATCTTCACAGTCGAACCCTGCCCGGCCATGACTCGTTTCCACAGTCGGATCCCTCTCCGGTCTCGATAGTAACCATAGCCCACACCGACCTACCCCAAGGCCTCTCTTTCGCTCTATCAAAGCCCATATATTCCATGTATTATTCTCTTCTACGCCCCCCTCCCCCTTCTTTCCCAAGTATTGAAGATCAGCATGCTCTTCCCATCAAATCCGAATCCCTTCTTCATTTTACATTCCACCATCCGCGCTGAACAGGTGCCTTTAGTCTTCACGCCTTCTCCCTGTTTTCAAGATATCTTGCAACTTGTTTCCTGCTCCGTCTGATTCATGAGGTGTTCAGGGAAGGAAAGAGGGGTGCAAGGGAGGACATCTCCTTATATGACTCTCTTGCCATGACCTGTTTAACCTGATCTGATTGCCTTTGGACCTTCACGCCCCCCAGAACTCGCAGAATAATGTTTGCGGGCATGCCATGAAGATGTCACTATCGGTTCCCCTGTATATTCTACATTCCGTTTCTTCATGGCACCATTTCTTCACTCGAACTTTGAGTGTGTCTACTACATGACTGCCTTTTTTCTTGCCTTGGACCGCAACAATTGACATGCTTGTATAGTGGCGAGTGAAGCATGAGATGAGGTGTCTACAGGCAATATTTATGTCAACTGGTTGATCTGTCGATAATCCCCTTGCATGCTGTACCCAGCTGGCCTCTTCCTTGCCTTTTTCATGCCCTCTCTGCCCTCCTACAACCCATTGCAGATGATCCCGGAAAGTGTAATCAAGATGCTCAAATAGGACAGACTCTCTCGCTAGCTGGACCAAACGGCACTTTTGCGCCAGATGCGTGTGCACTAGTTACATGTAACCTTAAAGGACCCACGAAACAGGCAACAAGCGACCGCATTCCAGTCATCCCCTCAGGACATGTGGTGAATCTCGAGCAGGCGAAGGCTTGTCCCACGTTACCTCTGAGAGCCTGGATAAAAATAGGCTGGCTTAGTCAGCGCCGATGTTGTTGTCTCTGTAGTTCCCACGCCAGCGTTTCGAGGTGGAGCAATTACATCCAGTCTTGCATCCTGGATTCCCCACACCCGAGTCCGGACTCGGGGGGTGTGGGGAGGGGATCTACAAGCAGGTCCACAAGTTCCCCGGGATGGGGAAGGGCAAGGGGGAGGGTTCTTTGACTTCACCACCACGAGTGAACCGGTAATAGAAGAGAAAAAGAAGACACAGAAGGCGACAGAAATGAATGCGAGCTGGGCAACCGCAGCAGCAGGCAAAAAAACGATTGCGGTGGC
Source organism: Berkeleyomyces basicola (assembly GCA_003671435.1). Taxonomy (NCBI): domain Eukaryota; kingdom Fungi; phylum Ascomycota; class Sordariomycetes; order Microascales; family Ceratocystidaceae; genus Berkeleyomyces; species Berkeleyomyces basicola. The sequence goes on along the minus strand of PJAC01000008.1, from coordinate 767,892 downwards.
TTCGTGTTCTATTTTTGGCACTCGTGTCCCGCCCAAGCCATCGAAATATCCCCGGCACTTAACTCAGACAAAGTACAGATGTACATACATACATATTCACACACACAGCTTGTACCAGTAGTCAGCTTTGATAATCAGGCAGTAATATGTTGTATGTATGTAAAGCTGGCTGTGCAATTCGTATCTGGCTCACAAAACGACGCCCTCTTGTGGTCTTAGTGTACTAACAAAGCCTGGGAAGAACAAATAGGCGGACGATACGATACGATACAGCTGTGCCTCTACACACGGAGTACACAGGCACAGTTATCTCTCTTTTCTTTTTTTTTTGCTACCCAAAAAAAGCCCCAGGCTGGTGTTGAAGGGTAGGGCTGCTTGATCTGCACGTATGCGTAGCTACTCGTGTGTACTTGTACTACATCGACCGACGATTATCTCGTTCCGTTTTATGCCGATATTCCCCCACGCGAGTGGTTGTACGTATGTTGTATATTGCATCAACGCCGCGGCCCAGTCAGCACAGCACCAATGCCGGGTGATCATCCGGACAAACAGCCAAGGCTATGGCGCTGCTGGTTCAGGGTAGGAAATGGCTATTCTAGTAGCCCCCACAAGCTATCGCTAGTGATAAGCTTGTTTCTGTGCTTCTAATATTAACCATCACCACCATCATTCTTACATACATTGCGTTTTGGGCCTGTCTCTCAGTTTCCTCAAGTCTGTATCACGTGTGTACCATGATCCCTCCAGTGGCTTTCTCCAGCATTCATTTGTCTTGCTTGAGCCACTTGGTATAATACGTTTTTCATCTGGGCGCCCTGTTGTAGCGTGGAGATGACGTGAAGCCCAGCTCCATTCTGCCTTTTTTATGACTACCATTATGCGCAAGCCGTGGTGTACCTTTACATTCACTCATATATATGTCCTGCTCCCTGTTCCACAGTTCCGCTCCTATTTTGTTCGTGTTCGGCGACGGGAAGTGTGCCCTGCAGAAGGCCTCCTGGTCTACTTGTATCACGCCAATAGTTGGTTATTCGTTTTTTTTTTCCTGTCCATGCTCTTCCTGCTGTACACCATTCCCATAATGCTACTGGGTGTGTCTGGTCTGACTGTCTGCCTTCTAGATCGTGTTACATGTTTCATGCAGTTATGTACATACATACATACACTCTACTCAGTCAATGCGAGAGCAAGTCTTGGTGCGTGCAAGGACATGGAGAATCAATATATAGTCGTGCTACTAGCTAAATGAGGGTGTATAGCCGGGTCCCGCTCCCACATATTGTGTGATACACGTATCTCGCTCAATAATTGCACACGCACAAATCGCGAATGATTCATAACTCCAGAGTACAGCACCCTGGGGTCGTCTCTCATATCCAGCGGCCATATCTTGCTTCGCAATTAGTTGCCGGGCGTTCCTTGGTGAACAGGACGAGAGCGTAGGGGGAGGGGAGTATGTAATACAATCAACAATATATGGAACTATGTGTGTATGTATGTAGGTGTTTTTTTCTATTTAACATCCCTAGTTAATTATTTGGAAATGCGTAGCTACTGGAGCTTCAAAGGCCCTGGTCTCAACCCCCACCCTTTTGAGATAAAGTTCAGTCGGCCCTTGTGATGTCGTGGGTGCAAGTACATGTGTAAGAGTGGGAGGTATTTAGAAGTTCCTGTAAGCTCGTAGATAAGCATAGCTATGAGTAACGAGAGCGCGGGTTGCGCAAAAAGGCTTGCAGGCGCTATCATCTGAGGCTGTAACTATAATCTCGGATGATCAAGGCAGCCCAGCCAATAGATGTGCCCTCATGGCCCGGGGCTCCCACGATCGCTGCCCAATGTACGGCCGGGCCAGGCCAGCGTGTGTGTGGTTTATAGAATCATCTCCTCAGTTCTAGCTGATTAAAAGGGCTCAGCATCAGGTGACCCAGGAAGATGAAGCTTGCGGTCGGATAGCAGACGCTGAAGACTTGCAAAGACGACTATGCAGGCACATGTAACATTACATAGTGAGAGAGCAGAGCACAGGACAGCAGCCACCCATCCATCGCCTTGCGGAATACTGGCTGGCACAGCTGCTGTCGACTTTGGCCGTCAGCCGAAAGCGCCCTGATCCATGGACATATGTACATACAAGTAGACAGACGAGCAAGAGGGATACGCGATAGCAGCAGGCTTCGTGTAGGCTGCAGGCGTAACACAGGAGCACAAGTATTACCGCTGCGCCCATGTGTGTAAGTGGTGAGGGCAAGCGGAGGTTTTGGCCGAGCCAACTACGTCATTCAGGACACAGGCCCCAACCCGAGACCCCAGTACCAGTATCAGTACCAGTACCAGTGTGTATCGCACACGTGAGCTGGCATGTTTGTGTATTGGAGCTAACTATGGTTAGTTGGCTAACTAGTTATTAGTTATGCGTGTGTGGGTTATGTTATACTCGCTACCTAGTGGCGGGCTCCCTCGCCCTCTCTCACGAACAAGAATGACGCCCATGACCAAGACTGACAAATTGATGTGGTGAAAGGCCGACGGTTTCCAGGGGCTGAGTCGCACGATAGTAGAGCGAAGGGGGAAAAAATAGAAGCAAAAAAAGAAGGGAAAAAAGAAGAAAAAAAAACTACTGGCCCTCTTCATAACCAGGCACATTCACACTGAGCCTTTCCAAGCATCAGTGTGATTTGTGACTCGATAGAACCCCCTCCCCCCCCCAATCCCATGGCCCATTCTCGGCCTCTCGTTGGCCAATTTTACGGCTTTTGCAGGCCAATCTTTGCCGGGTGACGGACGGACGCTAGCTGGGCTATTGTTTCTTACTTGGTAGTTAGTTGGCAGTTCTTCCCCTTTGGCCCGTCGACTTCCTCTCTCCAAGAATCACAAGCCAAGCAAGAATGAGGGACAAGGGAAAAAAAAAAAAAAAAAAAAAAAGACAAAAGAAAGAAAAATGCCTCCAGCCTCCTGCGGCAGCCCAGAGGACGCCGCCGCTGGTTGATTGATGTGTTGTGTGGCCCAGCCCAGAATTGCTGGTGCCCTCTCTAGGGCTCGCTTATGCACATCTCCACGGCACAAAGACACACACAGATCCCAAGCCCACAGCTTTGCACTCTGCCATCACCGCTCTTTTGAGTCAGTGGAGGCTTGCATTTACGAGACAGGAGGCACATCACACAGTAGGGAAGTAAAAAAAAAGTTGAGTGTAAAGTACTGCTGAAATTCAGAAGAAAAAAAGCCACGAAATGCGCTTTGAAGGGGGTATCAAGGTCAACCATAGTTGAGCTGTAGACACAGGAAACTAACAACTAAAAAAAGAAAAGCAGATAACTACCTAAAAGAACCGCATGGAAGGGGGGTATTCGCACAAGCAAGAAAACAAAGTCCAAAACAAACACAAGACTCCCATGCAACTAAACAAGTTGATGTAGAGCTTGACCCTGATACTGTAATTCCCAACGTTGAAAAAGAAGACGCTCAAAAATCAAAACACCAGTGTCCAAACCATGCCCTGTTTCTTGACGGCGCAAGCCTAAAAAGAACCCCCGAAACAATAAATGAAAAAAAGGAAAACCGAAGCAGGAGCCGCTCATGCCCTGTCGAGAAGAAAATACACGCTGCCGAGTACGCCATGAAGAAAGATGAAGAATTAAGAAGTCCGAGGAGCAGGTTGGTCCTCGTAATAAGCAGAAGAGTGTAGTAAAAGACAGACAAGAAGAGTGAAAGAGCATCCAAGGGTGGACGGAAGGAAAGCCGACCCGCGAGGGGAAGGGCTCGTTGCGGAGGCCATGTCTCGACGCAGAGAGCGTATTGCCTGTGCAAGGACGAGGCACGAAGCGCCGTCAAGCCCATGAAGGCTGGAGATGTGAGATGTAGTAGTGCACGATACTATTCTGCAGACGGTGAAGTGTGTGTATAGTGAGGAACAGAGCCGGAGGGCTCTTCATGGCATAGAGTGGGTGCTTCATTTACTCGGAGATGGCAGTGAGCTTGGCGTTCTTCTTGGGGCGGCGGGACTTCTTAGCAGCGGCCTTGCGGCGCTCCTTTTCGAGCTGGACCATCTTGATGGCTTCGCGCTGCTGGATTCTCTGTTGCTGGCGCTGGTATTGTTGCTCGGCGAAGAGAGCGTCGCGCTCGCGCTGGCACTCGAGGAAGCGGTTGTTGGCGCTGTTGGCGGCGAACTCGTCCTCGGCGGGCGAGCTGCTGCCAAAGGACGACTCGGAGCGCACGTCGTCAGAGTCGGCAAGCAGGAAAAGGTCGTCGTCGGAGAGGAAAGAGTTGGGGATGGAGTGCTCGTTGGACGAGAGCGAGTCGCGGCGGGGCCACGAGGGGTAGGCACAGGAGTTTGAGTCGCCAGTGCGGGTGGATGTGGAGGAGATGTTGATGGGCTCCCAGGCGCTGGCGCCCATGGAGCTGTATGAGCCGTAAGAACCGTACATTGCGGATGACATGTGTGGATGTGAGTGTGAGTTGTGAAGAGGCGACTTGAAGAAAGTCGAATAAAAGACAAGCTGAGGACGAGCTGTGGTGTTGAGGGAAAAAAGACGCTGCAAAATGGGGTGCAGATGAATGAAGTGATGCTTGGTGGTTGAATGGAGTGAAGTGGTCAGGAATCCGGGACTAAGAGGAGCGAAGCGGTCGCGATATATACTCTCAGCCAGAAGCGGCAGCTGCTCTGCTCCTCACCAAAGTCTGTTATTTTTTAGGTAGAGGGCGTGTCAGGTACTTGCCACGCCCCAGGTCTCCATGCCCCAAGAGGTGCACCCCACTCCCAATATTTGAGTGGCACACCCCACTAGCCACCCCACCCCCGCTCCGTCCAACACTCCTATTACTTTTTCGTAATTGATCGATTGCGCGGTGGGCAAGACGCACACCCCAGTGATTTATGGCCACCCCACTCTTCTTTACTTCCACGCCCTTTGCCCCCAGCCTGTGCAACTGCCCTGGGCCCAGCAGCAAAAACCCGGTGGACCTTTACCTCCCTGGACTCAGAATCCAATTATCCAGGCCACCATGTCCACGGCCAATATCCAAGATGCAAGCATTTGCACTCGTGTTGTGTGCCCAGCAATCTCAGAGCGTTGGATGCAAAACGCTTCAATGGGGATGAGATGCACACACATGTGGAGCAGAACGAAGCACCAACACTGGCGCTGGGAAATGTACGAAAGCCCCTATACGAACAAACAGAGCAGAGACCGCCGGTGAAAGGCCAAATACCTGGCTTGATATTCCGTCCAAGACATCCACCACACGCTGCATGCTCCAGCTCCAAACAGCCGTCCGTTGGGTCGCGTGTCAACCGCCCAAAAAACGTAAGCCAACACCGCTCGCCCAGGCTCTCGTACCGCTGCGATGTGATGCACGCGGATGGCGTCGGGCGGCGAAAGCTCGTATGTGTGCTCCGAGTGGGTGCCGCGGAGAACGACGCGGGGCCTGGCCACGTCCACGTTCACGTCCATGTTCATGTTGCATGGTTCAGCCAGTCCACCAACCACTTTGCTGCGGGTTGTCGACGATGGGCATCCGGCAGGTCGGTCGCGTGTGAAGCTCTAGACTTGTGCTTGGACGTGCAGTGGCAACTCTCCCAGTACCGTCCGTCTTGGCTGGGTTTCGCCTTTCTTCCGTCTTGCCCTTTGGCAGCATCCATGACGTACCAATTATGTACAATTAACTCTTGACTCCCCGCGACCCAACAATCGGTGGCGCTGTCGCTGTCGCTGTGTCTTGGCTCGAATGTGTAGCCATGTCTTGTTTGTACTGATCGATTCGGAGAGTCACAGCGCCGGGCTGCCGGTCGTTGTCAGGCTGATGTCATCTGTCTGTCTTTATACGGACTGCGCTGTGAGGGCCGGGCCAGCAGATTCCGCAGTAAACTGGATATCCCATGGCCGCTTGGTACAGACATTGCTTGAGACATATGTGGCATCTGAAGAAATGTCGAACAAGACGGTGAAGCAGAAACAGCAGCGATGCTTGAAGCGGCGGCTTACATGGCAGATGTAGAAGATGTATGTATGGACACATTAAATGTACATGGCAGCTGGTATGGGTGCATGTAGCTGTAGATGTCTGTAGGCATGTAGCATCCAGAGAGCTCCTTGCCGGAATCCGCCAGCTTATCAGCGGGACAAGGACAACATACTCTCTCTCTCTCTCTCTCTCTCTCTCTCTGCATCCGTCCGGCCAACACAAGCACCTCCTCTGGCTCTGTTGTTGTTGTTTGTCGTTTTTTTCCGTGGTTGGCCCCCTATTTCTGCCGTCTTTTTTTTTCTTTTGTTCGCGGCTTCGGTTTGCCTCTCCCACTGCATCCATACGCGCTCTTGGTTATATCCACGGGCACTATTGCAGGAGACCGCAAATCATGGATCCCGGATCTTGAAGCAGGAGAACGAACGCAAGATAAAAATTATAATAAAAAACTAGACAGAGAGAGAGGGGCTACTACTCTTGCCCTTCCTTTCTCCGCCCACCCCCGCCTGCCCGCCCCTCGTCCCCGCTCTCACGATATCTATCGCAGCCCCTCCTTCTCCTTATGGGATCTACCTGCGTTCCCAGAGCATCAATTATGACTAGGCCTGGCTTAACACCCACAAAAACTCTGAACCCACATCGGTGCACAAGACCAAATTGACAAAGCTTTTTCCAACACGAACACCAGCAAAAGAAACGAGAAAAAGAACCCACACTTTTGCTGCGTATTCGAGCGTTGGAAAGTGGGTTTGCAGCTGCACAAACGAAAGGGCGGTCAAGAGTCGTGTCTCCCCAACGAACCCAACAGCTGCCAAACGTGCTTTTTTTGTTTTCTTTCCCCCCCCCTCCCCTTCGTATCTTACTTCCGTGCATTAGGGTTAACACAGCCAACTGCTCTAACTGCCCAGGGTTGGCCCTCCCCTCTCCTTCGTCTCAATTTTCGGTTCCCGTCTCCTCGCTGCTATATTTGGACCTTTTTTTTTTGTTGCTGTTGTTCTCCCCTCTGCTTCTAGACTTGCGCTAACGTTTGTGGCGCCGTTTTGCCTTCTGCACGCTCAGTCTCTCTGTGCTTTTTTTGTTCCATCCTGCTTCAGCATTTACTGCTTTCGTCCCATCCACTTCACCTCGATTCGGCGGTCTGTGGGTAGCCCCTCACCCCCCCCAGTCGATGGCAGAACGAGTGCCGCCAGTGTGAATGTGAGGACTGTCTTTTCGAGGCCTTCGTCTTTCTGATCTGAGAGCTTCCATGCATGCAGACGCGGGTGGATCTGGTCTGGCCTGGTACATGAGATGGCTTCCGTGAGCTCGTCTCGTACTACAAGGACTGATCTAATATAATTAATGCATGCGAAGAGACACATACATGCACACACAGCGTACAGCACATGTGCATTCAACACATCAACCTGCCTGTATCTCTATCTGTATGCACATGTAATGTAATACTTGGACTTGCACCAGCGCACAGCTGCCCGAGTGCACTGGCGTTCTGGATCTTGTTCTTCTTGTGCCAACTCTCACCTTGACCGTTTCCGCCCCAGAATGTCAGCATACTTTGGAACCCAAAAAAAAAAGACCAGCCCAGCCCAGACAACAAACAGCGTCGCCTATCGGTACTCGGCAGACTTGCGGCAGGGCCCTCCCCCCCCCCCCCCCCCCACACACATATCTGACTGTTCTTTTTTTTTTTTTTTTGTTTCCACGGACCACCTCACAACTTTGCCTCATGTGAGAGGAGAAACAACAAAAAAAAACAAAGCAAAGGCCTGAACCAACAAAGGCATCCCGTTCCCCTTTTTCTTTTTTTTTTTTTACTCATGTTTTCTTCCCCTTTGGCTCCTGTGTAGTTGTTGGAGAGACCAAGCTTATTGTCCGGGCGACTTTGTTTTGTGTGTAAGCGTCTGTTCACATAGCCCAACAGTCAGACGAAAAAAAAAAAGGAGAGGGAGAGAGAAGGCCTTGAAAGCCAGTCTGGAGTTCCCCCGCAAGGTGACGACACCTCCGTAGGCAGTGCTCCTGTTCTGTTGGCTAGTAAAGGTCATGAAACCCAGCCAAGCCGAGCTACCGGCTTGCATTTTTCTTTTCCCGCTTCTGGTCGTAGAACATGATGGCGGAAATAGCAACGCCCAGCAAATCCAGAATGGCAAAGACCTCCCCTGCTCCCCTGCCGCGTCCCCAGTCTCGGTCTGACACCAGGAACCAAAGAACGCGCACAGCAGCGGGCCTGCCCGCGGGGTAAGTAGAAACACGATAGACGCAAAGACGGATAACTAACTAGAGTACTCTGCGAAAAAAAAGAAGAGTCACAGCGTATTGGAGTAAGCCTGGCCAGGCAGACCCAGTCACAAGCCCGTCGGCGTATTCAGCGGCAAGAAATGCGGCGCGGGGTTTGAACATAGCACTTTGTACCTACGTACATGGGTAAATACAGGGTCACGATCGGTGCTAGTGCAGCCAGTCAGTCTAAAGATAAAGACCTCGGCACTCTAGTCGTGGGGCGCATTGCTCAGTACTTGACGGCAAGCTGGAAGGCCCGGCGAACCAGCCGCCGGTAGAGCGGATCACATGGAAGGGCAGATGCCGGAGAGCAGCAGCGAGCTTTGACCCTGTGTTCAAGATATAGAGGTACATGTAGTTACAGATGTTGAAGTCGCTCTTGTGTGTCTCAAGCTAGTCGGAGGTCCAGGGACGGCAAATCGATAGAAGAAGGGGGGAAATACCACAGTGTCTTTTGTCTTGATACCATTGCATAGCTACCACTTGCTTGTAGACATGTGTGAGTCTGTAGGTCTGTGTAGGTCTGTGTCGGTCTGAGTCGGTCTGAATCAGTCTGTGTTGGTGCATAAGTTGCCAGCTTCTGCACGCTGATTGGCTCCCGCCGACCCGTGTTTTTTGCGTTCAGACGGACTATGAAGCTTGCAGCACCCTGGCAGCTCAGAAGGGCCGCATCCATCCACATGCAAGTACAAAGTTATCAGTAACTAACTACGCGTGAGCAGACCCAGGCATCAAAGTATCCAAAGCCCCCTCCTAGTTACTGACTGCTACACTCAACCTCCGTCTCCATCCACTCTCCCCGCCGCCCACGCCCGTGCATGTGTTTGTCTGTGTGGCCCTGCAAACATGGCCATCCCACACTCGCACACTGCCTGTGACGTATTTTCGCGGGGAGAGGCAAGAATGCAACACTGGACTCGAGAAACAAAAAAAAAAGATGTCGCTCTCGGGCCCATCCTCCGACACCCGTTGCCCACCGACCGCCGTCTCTTGCACCTTGTTTCAGGCATAAAAGCTGGGCCATCAAGTGACCCTTCTTCTGCGCGGGGTTTGCCTCTTGTCTTTCTTTGTCCTCTCTTGACCAGCCCAAACAACACCACATGGCCATGACCGCACGCGCACTCTGCTTCGTTTGATCGGCCAGTCAGAACAAGAACACTCCAATCCACAACAAAGCCGGTTCTTTGTTCGCGCCAATGTTTCCGTTTGCCCCTCCATCCAGTCATCCCATTCTCCCAATTACACATGGCCCTGCCCAACATGCTTATGCATTGGTTGCATGGAGATTGGCTGAACAAAGAACAAACACACACACACCCTCCTCCCTCCTCCCTCCTCCCTTTTTCCTAGAGCCTAAACCTGGAACAATGTGATTGAGTCTTCATTACCATCCTCTTTTTCTTTTCACAAGTGAGTAGTATCAGCTTCCGCCTAACAAGCGTCCGAGTCACAGCAAAAGGTGCTATGTGATTTGCTCGCGAATCCGAGCAGCGCACCCGCAACCAATCAGAAGCTCGCGTCATTTTACCGCCATCCATGTCAGCACGCACACACAAAGACACATGCATGTGTGTGTGTGTATATGTGCAACACGTGAACCCTAACAAAAGCATGTAACATTTTGACTTCCCCCAAGAAAGAGCCGCCACTACCTCTTTGATTAAAAGAAAAAAAAAACACGCAGGCAAGCTCCATTGTTTTCGGGGCAGGTGTGGGAATGCCTTCCGCATGCCAGTCTATCCAAAAGAGGAAAGCGGTAGGGGGTATACTGTTCTCAAAAAAGCAACTCCCTGATCTGGACCTACCTCTGTTTGTCTACCCGTCGCTCTAGACTGCTTTTACGGGAACGAAGCAAAAAAAAGAAAAAAAAAAAGGCTGCGGCCTGTGATTGGTGCACTTGTGCTCTTTCTTGTTGTTCCCGTCTACTTTGGGAAGGATCGGCTCAAAGCATGGGGAGTGTGCGTAAAAAGGAAAACAGGAACAACCCTTTTCTTTCTGATTTTGGATGGGTCATCCTTTTCCCTACTGCCGCCGCCTGTACGGGCCGACTTTTTTTTTCTTTCAATCCAGGTCTGGGGCCCTAATCCATTTTCTTTTTTCTCTGTCTCTCTTTCTTTGAGCGGTTCCTGTGAATAGCGTCCTTTTTTGGGTTAGGCGGTGTGTGGATATGCACACCGCCCACTTCCTGGCTACTGGCCTCAAACCTAAAAAAGAAAAAGAAAAAAAAAAGCTGCTTCTTTAGTTTAAACTGGCTTGCCCACTTTATTAGCACTTTAACAGGAAAAACATGGTGGAGAGCTTGTAAACCTATGCATTTGTCCAGTTTTGTTGATATTGTGTTCTTCCCCTCCTCCTTTGAAGCATGGCAATCTTTCTCCCGCCCTTTCTTTCAGAATGTAGTGCAACAGCAGCTGAAGATGAGATGTTCCGATCATCTTACATTCCAGACAGATGTGATTTGTGGGTGTTTTCTTTTATGGGTTATTTTTCTCACCAACCTGAGTTGAGTTGAGTTGTCTTTGTTTTTTTGTTGGTTGTCTGTTTGCATCATCTTCTTGTTTGCTCAACTTTTTTCTTGTTTGTATACTTTTTTTTTTCTTAATGAAGCTTAGTGCGCCGAGTATAGCAAAAAAAAAAAGAGTAAAAAGACTTCACCGACACCAACGGGTTGTTCCTTGTTGTCTTCCTCTGGCCGCTTCACCGAGCCGGCCAATCACACTCAGACGCAGGATAGCTGCATCTAGACCGCCTTCTATGCCGGAGAAGAATATTCCTGGTGCTGACTGGGGTTTTATTTTATTTTATTTTTTTCCACCAAACACCGTTGGACGGCTTGGATCTGGATTCTCCTGGAGACTAGACTCGCTCATATCAGCTTCCCCATACTCCATTACCGAAGCCTGTCAAATCAATCATGGGCGTGGTGTGCGTGTGGCTTCCAGGTTGACCTCGTCCTCTTCACGAACCGTGCTCTCTCTCTCCCTCTCTCTGTATGATCTTTCGGTATGTGGCTGTTCGCCAATGTTTGATAAGACGTTCAAACTCATGCGAGGAGGTCGCAGTAGCCGAACGACAATGTGACGACGGAAGCTGATGGATGGCCTACTGCTCCATTGTTTGTGACTGATGGGCGTGAGGCCGTTGTCAAAAACAAAAAGAAAACGAAAAAAAGGGTGTGATACTTTCAATCTACCAGTGTGACAACCTGCCTCAAAGAAAAGCCTCAAGTCACATCGACCAGCGTTTCCGACAGGCAGCACGTCCTAGTTGCTCACAAAGACCGTTCTTCAGGCTTGGCTTTATTTTTTTTCTCTCGTTTACTGCAGCCTCTGATTGGGTGGTTCCGCGATGCAGTCGCTTGTCGTCACCTTTCTTTGACTCTTGACATGCCGAATTTTAGATTGTGTGCATTGTCTATGTGATGAATTAGCGAGGATGGACCTGCACCTGCATTTTTTTTTCTTTTTCACATGCGGCAAATAAAGCCAAAGTACCTTCGGTCCGACCCCAAGTTCCTGTGTTGTATTGCGAGCGATATTTCAACGAGCACAAGTTCCCTCCTCGGCCAAGAATGCATGTGTATGAACAATATATGTGAAGCGCAAGAAGAGACGTGACTGATGTGACCAGGAAAAAAAAAAAAAAAAAAAGGTCTCGCTTGTGTTTGTCGTTTTCGTAGCAGAGGCCGATGCATGCCAGCACTTGTCAAGCTCACGGGTACAGGCCGCAGCGCACAAAGAGCCCAAAGAGGTTTAAACACCTTGTTGTTGGGGGCCGTATCTTTGTAGTGGCGCATTGTACTGTGCTGGGCTGTTGGAGAGGAGGGGGAGGGCTTTGGTTCCTGGAGTGTCTCTCTCTGTCCTTGTCTCTGTCCCTCTCCGCGGGCGCGGCTGTTCCGCCTCCCCGTAATCTCCTTGCATCGACCGAGGTATCACGCGCATTCTTGTGCGCATATAACTGCACCAAGCATGAATACATGTACATCTGTCCATCTGTAGTTCCCTTCCAATCATCCGGCCTGTATGTATGTATGTGCCTACAAAATCTGCGCGCAAGGTACAATCAAACCTGCCAGGGCCTGCAGAGCCGAAGAACATCGAGCACAAAGGAATAAAAAAGTGATAGCTCACCCTGTGCACAACAAGCTGAACCTTCATCGTCGTGCAGCTGAGTGGACATCAAACTGCACAAAAGAAAAAAGAAAAGGAAAAAGGAAAATATAGGCCCTTTCAGTGGGGGAGGGGGGTTTATAGGGGTTACGGGCCTGCTCCGCCGTCAAGAGGGGCACTGCATCGGGAATACAGTAATCTTTGGCGCTGTAATTGCTGGTATTCAGCTGTCCTTGGGGGACCATTGCTTTTTTTTTTTTTTCCAATCCCTACGGCTTCTGATACATAGGCTTTAGCATATCTCTAAGTGATTTCTGACATCTGATAGCTTACACGACAGGCTTCAGTCCCTGTGGAAGTGGGCATTTATTTCTGTGCGTTATACAAATATTTGTCATCTGCAGCGCCCTATGTTGGTCTTACGCGGCCGGGGCACTGCCCTGCGACAACTTGTCACAGTTGGTGCTTCCCATTGTTGGCCTCTACTAACACGGCGCAGTGACTATCTGATGTGCTAGACAAGTAATTAAAATATAAGAAAAGGGATGTATATGGGCGTCTACTTGTAATTTTGGTGTCTCCTGGAACGAGGGCGCCGGTGAGAATGCAGTCAAACGTTGCCTTTTGGCGGGAGAGTCACGAGCTGGCTATACTATTCACAGCATTATTGCATCTCTGTATCTGCGCGATGTGCTGTCCATTCCTGGGTGTCGCAAAGGAAGAGCGAGGGCTCTCTTGTCCATACGTTATCCTTTGCCTTGCTTCTCCTGCACATGCCATTTACACGTCTGTCTGCACCCTCTTGAACCCTCGCCCTCGCCTTCCCCCTCCCAGCCGGTTATGCCATGTGCATGCACGCGTGCTTGTGTATCCGTATAACCAGAGACTACAACATACACCAACAAGTCCCAAGTCCCAAGTCGTATGCCATCTGCCCTGCCCGCCCTTCCGGGCGATCTTCGCTAAAGCCCAATCCCACCGCGGCTGCAGGCCGGCTTGGGGCCCTGGACAAAAGGGAGCCCATGAACACAGCGGCTGCGATTGCGCTATGCCCTGTTGGGCGTTGGTCATTGTTACCTGTCGTGTTTTGTGTTCTTGACGGCATTGTTTTCTTTTTTTGCTGCTCCATGGCCTTGAGATGCAAGTAACGCTTCCCCTTCCCCCCGCTCAGCTGCACTTGGACGCATCTACAGTTGGGCGGACCTGAGCCGTTTTCTTTCCCATGTCTTGGTGCTTTCTTTTGATCTCTCTCTCTCTCTCCCTCTACCACTTGCTTTTTTTTCTTCACGCCATCCTGTCTTGTCATTCTCGCTTCTGCCAGCTCTGGGCGCTATGCCAACATAGGGATACAGGCGCAAAAAAGGGAATCACTTCTCACATTTGATATACTACAGGTGCCCCCAAGGGACTCTGGACCGCCCGCCCTTCCAATCAAGCCAAACTGGGTACGGCAAAGCCTTTTCTTCTGCGCCTGGCCCACAGCAGACAAAAAAAAATACTTAAGGGATCTCTAGCGAATCTGACAGACCTGTTACCCTTCCCAGGCCGCGGGTCTTTGGACAGATACATGTCTCGCGCCAACTTCCAGGGAGGCGGGCGCGGCCCGGGCCCCGGGCTCTCCTCTACCACTATGAAAACAAAGGAAGAAATAAAAAGAAATAAGACAGGAAACCTCGGACATAAAAGACGGCAAAAAGAAAGAAGAGGGAGGCGAGAGTCTCAGGTTCACGCGCCACGGGGCATCGGCTAGGGCAATGGGATCGCTGCTGGGCCGAATATCATATCTAGGATGAAGAATGAATGGAGCCGTCACAAGGGAGAGCTCCAGCCGGGTTCACAGACGTGTATGCTTGCTTTAGGACCAGTGGAAAGGGATCCAGAAGGGATAATACGGGATGTGTTCAAGGTGCTGGATCCCATTGCACCCTTGGGGCGAGTTTGCCCACCACCCAGGGCCTAGTCAGTCAGCACGCTGTTCGGATAGCCCTAACCCTAGCGTCCCTAGTCTACAGGCGGCCTCTACTCAGCTCCAACTCCATCTCCATCTCCAATACGCCAACCCTGAGCTTCCTCTAGCCACCACTAGCGTTCAATCCGGGCCGATGAGCCCCAAATCGCCGACCTTAATCGCTCTTACTGACAAGCTGCTAGCTAGCTTGCATCTGTGGAAAAACACTTACACACTGGACTGGGAAGTGCCTAGACTATACCGTTTTGGGTTGTCAATCCGGAGAGGTTTCTCTGCTCTACTTGAGCCTAGACGCCGCTGCCGAGGAGGAAGGCTTGAGCATCTCCAATTCTTTAATTTTCGTGCGCTCCGACCACAGACGCGGCACACACACACACACACACATACACACAATAGAACCGGAGTTGGCTCTGGTTGAGATAGCCAGAGACCCGTCCCGGTCAACCGGCTCGGGGGCAACGCGTTATTTCTTTTTATTTTCTTCATTTATTTTTAAATATTTTTCTATTTTTGTTGGTTGCACCAACACCGTCATTGTCGTCATTGAGTATATTTCAACTTTTTAATTTTCTTTTTTTCCTCTCTCTCTCCAGCTTTCCATCCGTACTCTGCCATGCACTGTTAATATAGGCGGCCCGAGAAACAAAAAGTCAGGCCACTTTGAACCGGACTTTCTAATTATCCTAGACACAGACCCAGATACACATACAGACCCAGACACTGACTGACACAGACAATATCAGATCTTTTAGTGCAACTGAGCCCTTTTTTTTTCTCTCCCCCCGCAGTGTCAATCAACTGTTATGCTTGTATACAAGACAGGGCAGGGCCTCTGCATCTCATCCTGACGCATGGCATAATGTCAGGGCAGAATACAGCACCAATAACAGCAAAGCCTCCGCACTGTTGGGTCTGGGGAAAAGAGTAGTTAGTTGGTTGATCAGAGAGAAATAAGAAGCACCAAAACTTGGGCCTGTTTGGGGACCTTCAATGCATGGCGGTGGGTGGCCGTGTCATCTCATCTGGCCTCTTGTTTCTGCTTTAATGCCGTCATCGCGTCTTTTTGTGAGAGATGCCAGTGTGTGTGTGTTGGTCGTGACCCCTTGTTGGGCTGCTTGGTGGGTTTTGCATGTGGTGTCTGTTGTCTGCTATGTGACTAAGCAGACAAGCAAACGTATGTGCTTGCTGGCTACGTACGGAGCCTACGCACTCACTTGCGTATATCTTTTTTTTTCTGCTTCCGCGATATACGAGTCTCTCTTCGCTGCAACACTGGACGGACATGTTGGGGCTGCGGGGATATTAGCCATACAAGCACAAGTATTAAAGTGCTTCTCGCATCTGTATGTACTTGTGTCGGGCTTGTCTTTCACTGGCCGTGTATCTTGACATATGCATATGGATGTGAATATGCATTTGAATGTGCAAGTACACAGATATATGCAGCCATGCCTGTCGGCTGTCGGCTGTCCCATCCCCAAAGCCCTACAGAATCCGATGCGATGCAAGCTGAAGTTGTTTCGTGACACCAAGTCTGGCAACGTGAACGGGGCCCTGCATTTCGCTTCGTATGAGACGAGAAACTCACCTAGTGAAGCCGCTGGAGACTGCGGTCAAATTGAACTGGCAGCAGACTTTTGGTCTTGCCCACACACTCTTCTGTCCTGCTGTCTTTGCTGCTGCTGCCCACAACAGGCCCTGGCCAGTTGTTTTGATTTTCCCATTATCCCACTTTCCCCCACCTCCTTCTGCCGAAGTTGAACCCAGTGGAAAGGAAAGCGTCCCGACATTGGAGGAAGGATGCGAGTTGCAGGGGGGCAATCAGCCTCTTGCGGGTCCAACCAACACGGTGGGGGAGAGAGGAGAGGGGAAACAGAGGACAGAGTAGCACCAAGTACAAAGTATATCCAACTGCCTGCTGGATATTTCCACTCGGATAGGATGCGGTCAAAGCGGGACGCAGGAAAAGGGGAGGGGGCAAAATTGAGGTGGCAATGAGTGCCATGGGAGCCATGGGGGGGTGTTTGGGTCTAGAAGGGTAGAAAGGGCTTCCGGGAACAAGAACCCCGCCCACCTTGGCCAGGATATTCAAGATGGGCGACAGAGGAGAGAGCATGGAGTGTCTGGCCTGGGCCTGGCTTGACGGATTCCCGGGAGAGGAGGCCCATTGTGATTGTATCGTCGCATTATTGTTGTGCAAGTATCAAAGGCCCGGAAACAGGATTGCAAAGTCTGTCAATCGATGCAACTGTCGGACCTTTTCTCCGGAGGAGGCGTGCGGGTAGCAACACGGACAGACGGACCGACGGTAACACGTCCAAGAACAGGTGAAGCTCATGCACTTCTCGTGGCCATGTTTGCGTGTGTGTCTTAGGGCTGGCTGGCTGGACTTGACGGCTTGACCAGGCAAACAATCTCTTTTCCTGTTGCTTCCATGCACGGAGCAGGTGTCGCATGGCAAATTTGACGAGACGCTGCAATGTCGTACTTGGTAAGTTTTCTCAAAGCGTGTTTCTTTTTTTGAACTCCCGTATCGCGAAGCCCAAGCGGGAACCCAAGTCCACGGAAGAGGAGGAAGAGGAGGAGGAGGAGGAGGAGGAGGAGGAGGAGGAGGAGGAGGAGGAGAAGCAGGAAGAGAAGAACGAGGGAATTCATGTCCACGCATCGTATAGTTCCAGACTTGACCGTCCGTGTCTATCTGAGTATCCGAGTATCTGAGCATCTGAGAGCTCTGGTTGGCTGCCGTGTGAGGTTGTCAAAGCCCTCTCCAAACAACAACAAAAAAAAAAAAAAAAAAAAAAAAAAGAGAAGAAAAAAAAGACACCCTACGGCCGCGCGCGCGAACTGGCAGGCATTGTTGAGCCAAGACTGGGTGAACGTGGGCTAAAAGAGCCAGAGAGACCAGGACTAACCCCTGGCGGGCCCATTACAATGGGATTCTTGCTTGTGTTTTGAAACCGCAGAGCCGGACTCAAAGAAAGGGAAGAGGGAAGAGGGGAGACAAAAAAACCACTTTGTCCGTTTTGGGACAGAAACAATGGGGACCTGTTTTTTTCTTAAATTCTTGTTTTATAAGCTTGTGATTTGGAGACTGAGAGCCAACCACAAGACCAGAGAGAATCAAAGAGGTCCGAGATTGCAACTTGAAGAGGAGAGGGGCTGATGTTGTGTTTTGTGATGTTGTGGTGTAAGTTGGACACTGACAGAGCGCCAGAGCGCCAAAGAGACACAAAGACAGCAGACAGCAGACACACATTGACTGACTGACATATATCAAACTGCCCACCCCTACTGACTGCAGAACCGAACAGCTGTCAGTCGCCCCAACATTCATGCAGTCCGTTTATCAACTCACCACGACAAGTAAACTGGCCTGTACTCCTCTATACTTGAAAAAATTGCTCTTGTTTGTGCTTGTGCTACTGGCCCTTTGTCCAGCCATCTGGGAAGGATCCCGCAGCCAGGGCCTCAATTTCCAGGCCATCCTTCTCTCCTTCTTGTGATACACACCCAGGCAGACGGACAGACGGACAGACGGTGGCTCCCATCTCCCAGCCCAGCCCGTCTTCTCTTTCTGCTTCTGAATGAACGAGGTCCCAAGAGAAATGAAGACGTGCAGGCCTGGCAACCGGGAAAAAGGAGTCAAGCCTGCGGCACATGATCTTCACCCAGGGGACAAGGACATGGGCCAGCCAACACCCACCCGCAACGGCTCTGCCCTTCCACTGGACCTGGCGGGCAGAGGGGGAGTGAGTTAGCAGGCCAGAGAACCTCACGATAGCCCTAGCCTTGCTGCTGTGGGATCTATCCTCTTGTCGTTCCCCGGGGACTGGGTCCCGGGGTACAGGTAAAAGTAGCTCATCCCGGCCCAGCCTGTTCTTTGCGGCGGCTGTTGTTGATTGACCTCTCAGAAAAAGCCTCAAAGCTTAGGGGAGGGGAACCCTGTATACCATGTACACATGTACCCTGTCTATGGGAGGCCCAGCAGATGGGTACCTATCCTGCCAACCCATCCGAAGTCCTTTTTACAGGGGCTAGCTTATAGAGACATGGGTATTCAAGGAGGGGCAGACCCACCCATCCATAGCTACTCCACTCCATCCCAACGCCACTGCCAGTGCCATCCATAATACTCTGATTAGTATTCCATCCTTGCAGTTGTCGACTCCTGCTTACACAAGTCCAGCTTGGCTCCACGGTCATGTCCTAACCCTAATGACAGTGTTAGTTGACCGTGTGGTTGTAACCAAGCCCAATGTCGGAAAGGAGAGAGCAGTCGATGCCGGTCTGTTTGGCGGTCGCGTACTCTCTCAAAACCACCCAATCCACTGATGCCAAGAATGACTCGGCTTGGGTGCGGGGTGGACCTTTCTGGAGCGAGGAGAAACAAGTCCATTGGTAGCCGGAGAAGGTCTGTCCGCTTCCCGGGACGTTGCTGATGTGCTCCGATGACAAAAGCGACGGGCGGGCCGGGGTGAAGCCTTTGTAGGCAAGGCCGTGCGGGGCGTCTCCATCCAGTTGATTGTTTGCCATTGTGTGAATAGGAGCAGGAGCAGCCATGTATAGGTCGGCTTTAAAAGCGGCGATGGATCAATTGTCGAGATTCGTGGCAGATAACATAATAACATGACAGAAATCAAAAATCAAAGGCCCTGTTGGGGGAGCTTCCAGGGGGTGCTTTGTCTGGTGTCCCAGAGCACCGGAAAAGGTGGGGATCCACCGGGCCATGGCCCTGGAGCATCTTGTCTCCTCTTTTCTCGCTCTGTTTTTCATCTTCATATCCCCCTTATCCTGGGACCTTGGACTCTGGTGTTTGTGTTTGTGTCCGTGTCCATGTCTGTGTCTGCCTTGGAATAGCGGGCTGTATTTTCTGCTTTGGTTTTGGGACTGTCCATTTCGAGGCCATGGTTGGCCAGACTGGGAGCCCCTGTTGGCTGCTAGTTATTAGTTATACTATTGTTATTGTTATTGTTCCACACTACTGTTTCTACTATGGCCTGCCCTGCTTGTCTGCCCGTCCGGCCATCTGCCCTTTGTTAGCAGGACACCACGAGCCGCACCCGAGCAGGATTGGCCTTGTCCTTCTATTGGCTAGGACCTCGATTTGCTTGCCCACCTGGCCGGACCTAGGCTTTTAGGAGTTATGGCAAATGTAGAGCCCATGTGAAGAGAGAGATAGAGACTCCCGGCACCTTGCGCTCCAACCAACTGGAAATTATACACAACTATAACAGACAATAAGGAGTGTTTGTATAGTTATAGGGGTGGCCATTTGTAACACAACGATAGAGCCCTGCTTGTTGTTTGCTCCTGGACGCGCGCCGCTTCTCATCTTGGCCTTCTCTCACTTCAATTTGTACAGGCATCCTAATGGCTGGGAACGTCTCTGTGCATCGACCCGTGTATTTGGGTTTGAATGACCAGACGGCACTTGGTTTCGGGAAGTCTCTGGTCTCTTGCTTCCAGCAGGGCCGTCCTAAGGATTGGCCAGTAACAACTGCACTGCGACCACGGAACCAGGGGCTGGCGAGGTCAAAGTTTGATGGACATTGACTGACAGGCACATCGTGAATAAGCTCCTGTGCCACAAAGGCATGCAGACGTGGATTCACAATATATTCAACTACGTATAACCAGTTGATTATGTTGGGTGTTCTGCTGTGTATGTATGTGTAACAGCAAGAGAAACACTCAAGACTAGCTATTTTGACCTAAATGTACTAACTACTAGTTACCATTATACTTGTAGTTACACTTGTCAAGACTACACACCTATTTAATGCCTGGCCAGAGTCTCTCTCCAAAGTCCCTGATCTTCTTGCGAGGTCTTTGAGGCCCAGAACACAAGAGACTCCAACTCTTCCCATGTGCTGCATGGAAGCGCATCCCGAAGAAAAAGAAAGCCCATGGAAATCTGGCTGGCTACAGGAAATTCCGGGACACTTCCCGTCCGGTTCAGCTCCATCTGAGCCATCATATTATGGTCTTTTTTTCTTCTTTTTCTTTTTCTCCTCTGCTTGCAAGGGCTAAACCAGACTCCCTGGTGATCTGGCGTGGGTTCCCCTAATATTTGCGGGAGCCCAGGGGGCTTTGTATTGTGTGTTAACTGTACTCTTTTTCCAAGCACATGCTGTTATTTTTCCCGAGAGGGCCTCAAGCCCTTGTCTCGTTCTGGTTTCAGGATAATTCGGCTGGATGTGTATGTGGCTTCTGATTGGCGGGGATGTTCCCAGCTGGCCACCAACCAAAAGAAAAGAAGAAGCAGAAGAAGAAAAAAAAAAAAAAAAAAAGGCAACACTGTAACTCCATTTTAGCCGACCCGTCCTTTGGGTCTATACCGCTGGTTCACATCCCTGTTCCCCGAAATCCACGCCTCGTTGTTTTTTATAATCCTCTGAAGAGTGGCGTCCCCCCTTGAGATTGCGCGGCTGAAAATGGACAACCCAAACTACTCAGCAACAGGGCCAAGGGCGGCTGGTCTGCCTCTTGTCGTTCGGGGAAGTAGACACCTGAAAACCGAGTCTGGGATCAAGGGCCTTGCGGAGACGGCCGCAGCGGCAGCAAGCTGGCATACCCGGCTTGGTGGAACCAGGAAGAAATATGAACAAAAAAGGCAAAAGGTCTAGATGGCGATCACGACCTCAATGGAGGAGAAGGAGGAGAGAGGGGGGGGGGCGGTTACTGGGTTGTTTGCCGGGAGTAGGCCAACGCTGTCGCCGGAAGTACGATCTCCATGCTGACTTTCTGTCTCTGGTTGTGGCTCGCGTAGGCTCCGGATTCTGGGAGACACCTCCGGATCTCGCTGGTCCCGCGATCTCGCTTGGCTCAGTGTCCTGAAAACACCTAGACCCTGGAGACGGCCCTTTTCCTCTTCTCTCGCCCTCCACCGCTCGCCCGTAGGTAGACATCGGGAATAGCGATGCAAAGTATGTGCAGCTCCCAAAGTACGTGACGTGAAGTGTGTGCATCGCCATTTCCTCACAAACCAAACAATGGCCTCCCCCCTATAGCATACCTGCCAGCCACAATGCATGCTCTGCTGCTTATTGCGTGCGACTTCTCTGTTTTTCTTAGTGTCCTGGGGCGGCTGGCCTCAGTATGGCCAGTGCTTTGAGTTGGTCATTTCCAGAAGCTCTCTCGAATACCGTACGTAGCCTGTGAACAGCCACAAGAGCCACCGGGAAAACGAAAGAGAAAAAAAGAATATGGCTGGCCGTCACAGCGAGCGGCTTTTGCGCTTTTCCTTTGTTTGTTTGGTTGTCTCCTTCATGCGGGATTGCGTGTGCTTGTATAGTCATGCAAATAGCTGTCGGCATGATGACGATGAATTGGCGGCTCTGGCAAACGTGCAGCTGGTGAGAGTGGAGGTGCTTTGACGGACTGGTGGTTAGAGCGTCAACGAGGAGAAGAGAAGGGGGGTCCCCTGGCTGTATCACCATGGCAAGTCAAAGAAATGTATCCGTAGTGAGTACGTTTGAGACTATTCAATTACAGTCTGTTGTGGTTGTACAGATCCGTAGGGTTGAACCAATCCAGACGCTGTCTGCGTTCTGCGTGTGCCTTGTCACCCCTCGAGGTAGGCTCCCGGAATTGAGCCCGACCCTGTCTACGTCCCTAGGTCGGATATGTCTCCAGGTCGCAGGCCCTTTGCTCACCCTTGGTATTCAGCTTTGCCGCCGGGGGTCGGGGAAGCTGTTCCCCTGGAACCCGGCGTCTATGTAATACCTGCATCCAATTTCTCAGGGACCCACTCCGACCCGTGCCGTTCCGCGATGGCCAGACCAGATGAGACTGGCCAGGAGCCGAGAGGTGGTTGCGTGTACATGTATATATTTGCATGTGTGTATTTGTACCTGTAATACATGCAATGCAGCATGCAGGCGTCAATCTGCCATCTCATAATACTTGGCGACGGCGGTTTTACCATGAAACTCGAGCAGTTCTTTTTCTTCTTTTCAGCTTTTGTTTCCGCGCCGGAAGCCAGCCGGTATTGCTGCCAGGAAAGATACAGGCGGTGTCCAACTATCTGTACACTTGGTTTTACGCGTACAAAACACACCCTCACTCTCTCGTTCCCGCTCTCACCCATTCCCGCAGCCGAAGCTGGAGAGACACGGGAGGACGGTGAGGTCCAGCAACCAGCATTTGCTTCCGGGTGTCTCACGTCCCGCATGCTGCAGCTGTAGGGATGAGTGTGACACCGTCGCTTTTGTCTAGCTGACCGCTCTTGCGGGTGGCTCCTGTGGCCAGCCACATGTGGCGCACTGGACCGCCTACCAGAGGAGACGAGACTTCCGTCTGTTGCACGAATGCAGGAGCATCTGCGAACGGTGCTACAGTGGCAAGTGTCATGAAAAAAAAGAGGGGCTTGCCGAAGAGACGCGGAAACGCAGCCTGGAAATGCATACATCCGTCTTCTTGCATGCACTTGGTTAGTTACATACATCTTCCATCTGAATGTTCCAGAGATGCACTGCACATGCCAACAAATCCTGGCCGGCCTGCGACTACGAGAGGTCACCGCCAGCTATTACAAGCATGTTTAGTTAAACGCATTTTTCTTCTCTTGTTCTGCGCTGCGCCTGCAATGCAACTCGCTACTGCAGCTTCCACTCCCATTGCAACAACGCCTGCACGAACTTACCGACTCTTTTTTTTTTTTTTTTTTTGGCCTGTCTGCACACTCCCTCTATACCCTATATTACCGCCTATAAACGCTGTAGCCTACGCAACACCAAGATTGAATTCTTTTTTCGCTAGGCCTGCAAAATAGGCCAACACCCCTCCAAGAAAAAAAAAAGCCTGCCTGTAACTACAGATGACCTTGCTACATTTACCCACACCGCCTCCTGCTGTCAAGTCCACAAAGCCCCTCCCCTCTTCCATTGCTGCAGAAGAAGTCAGCAGGCAGAGTTTTCTTGACTTTCTTTTCCGTTCACCGCCTCCACCCCGGAGACAGAGCGAGGAAGAAAAAAAACTTTGCAGATGTGGATGTGTGAGAAGAAAACACAGGCTCCCTGCTTAAGAGTAGCGTACGGTGCAACAGTGCAGTGAAGCCGGGAAGCGGTCAGTGTCAACGTCAGTGTCAGTGCTGATAGCATTGGGCCAAGCTGCTAGCACCCACTGTTGCCAGCACTGCTTACAGCCTGTTATAGGGGCCTCACCTGTGGCTCCATTCATTCAGGCGGCTGACTTGTCTTATTACAATGCTGCCTGCACTGTTCAGGCAGACAACAGGCCAAACGGGCCTGTGTTTCTTGGTGCGCAGGCATACGCTTACTTGTGAATGTATGTCCTTGGCTTATGCCTGCGCTGCCACCTCTGCACAATGCTCACGCCTCAAGACATGAGCAATTCTCGTCCCGGGCAACATTAGGCGTTGTCTTGTCTCTCTCCAATAACGGCCTGCTTCGTATTATTTCCACTTGGTGACTCGGGAAATTACACTGTTTCCTGGCGATCCGGAGCCGTTGTGGCTTGGTTGTCGCTCATCAGTCACAGGCCGCTTTTTCACTGCATATTATAGGCATACAATATCTCTCATTGAGACGGTAGTTTTCTTTCTCGCCTTCACCTCTCGTGTTCCTGAGGCGTGTCCCAGATTTGTGGACGGTGTCGCTCTAACAACCGCCGAGCCTGTGTAAGTCTCCCAGTCTCCACCCACTTCAGAAGAAATGGTCCATTCAACCTTGAATTGGCTCTCGGCCCAGCTAAAAAGAACGCCCTCTGAAAAGCTTTCCCTTAATCCCTGCGATCGCCGACAAGGATGGCCGGGGGTGCATATTATACAATAGACTACGTACACTGCAGCCCGCGAATCAACCGTCTATTTTGCAACCAGACAGCTTAATTTCTCCACCCTGCTAAAACCACAGATCCATAAATGGCCCTCCCATGGCAAAGGCCACGAGAAATTTGCGTGGGGGAGGAAGACGCGGATCTTTCAGTGAGAGGAATATCCTGGCCAATCAGGGAAAACGCATTGGTAGCGTGCCTTGTCGAGCAAGCTATTGCTCTCGATGGGCCGAATACTCGAGTGTACATGGCTGCACATACAACCTTGCATATATTCGCATGTACTCGGATGTACCGCACCAAGCTTGCGGCTATGCAGACGCACAACATCAGAGACTAACTGCGACTGGCTAGTGAACTTGTGCTTGTTTACAGTTACCGGTTGAAAAAAACGGACCTGGTGCTGGTTCTGACCCGATTCAAGGACTGGATCGGGTCTATTTTGAGGAAATAGTCTTGAGGAGGGGGGAAATGTTTACCCCGGAGCTGCGGTTGGAGAATCTTGTCGCCATGTGCGTACAAACATAGTTGTAGTTGCTCTTGGTGCCGAGGGCCGGTTTTTTGCCTTGGCCTACGTATGTATGTATGTCAGCCGGTCTTTGGCATGTGCTGTGCGCTTGTAATACAAGTATGGAAGTGCTATTACATGTGTGCCCACGACAATGTCATAGATAGATAGTACAAGCAGCATCACCGGCACCATTTCCTTAATACTGGTAGCAGCGGCGCCAGCTGGCACTTACACTGGAACACCCGGGGTCATATATCCCCCCAAAGCCATATTTTCAGGTGGTATTGGAGGGTTTTTTTTTCTCAAGCACCACCCGCACGATAACAGCGGGTTTCGTTCTATGATATATCAATTAGACCCATGAGAACCGCGCTCTGCCTACCTGATACGCGTCGAAACGGCAAGGCCGTTGATTGACTATACACGCATTCATTCACTGGTATGCATGACGCCTTTCCCCAGTTCCGAGCTTGGGACCGGCGGTGTGAGTGAGGGCCTCCACATTTCAAGCCTACTCTATACCAGCACCGTTGCCTATTACATAGTGACATAAGCGGTGGCCGCTATTACTATATGAACCGAGCTTTTTGCTTCATTTGCCGACAACGGTAGGCCCATAGAGGAGACCCCGAATTCTGCATCGGCCGCTCTCTGTAATTTACGGGGTTCTAATGGGTTAGATGTTAATGGCTGGTTGCTAATGGTGTATTTGCATGCTGTTATTGGTCACGATAATTTTGGCTGCAAGATTTTTCTTTTCGTCCCTCATAACTAGAATGTGAGATGTCAACTTGGCAATTAGAGCCCTGTCGGCTTGTATTTAGGTGCATTTCTGCCAAGTTCTTTTTTTTATTTTATTTTCTTCGCATGTGCGTAGTAATACTTGCACTCAGATCACGACAAAGAACCTTCGATGATCCCTCATGTGGTTTTCCATCATGCGCAAAAGCAACAGCATGGATTTTGACGCTTGATACTCACTAGCATCTTGACATCTGCTACCTATCTCAGTTCCCTGACACGGCCACATCGGCAGCTGCATGTGCATTATACACCCACTGCACGAGCTCTGCCTGCCAACCGCTATCTAGTTTATGCGGCCCCCTCCCCTCCATACAGCCGTGCTAGAGTGTGGAGAAATGATCTGGACCGAGCCTGTGCCTAGTAAGCTCGAACCGGGCTACTGATTTTTTTCATGCCCTTCACCGGGCTTACTAGGAGGGGCGGGGGACCGGCATGGCACTGGCACTGGCACTTATCTCTATGCTCCCAAGTACACTTGCAAGTGACGACCACTACTTGTAGCTTCTGCCCTGCAATTCCCCCAACCCAGAGGCCTATTAAGCCGGTGCTAGCGCCGGCCTCACTTCGTTCATAATGGCTCCTTAGCTTGGAGACACTATTTGCGGGCCTTCTAGCTGTCAAAGTCCAGGGCCATAGACCGTCTGTACGTAGTGCCCTCGGCCCACTACCCATGCTTGCCTTGTTAATGCTTCTTATTATTCCTTTAGTGTTCTGTCTACCTTCTACCTTGGCTTCTAGAATGTTTAAGTGGGGCTCACACCCCCTTCCTACTCCTTCCTATCCAATCCCCGCATAACACGGCCTGCACTTGCACTAGAGACATTTACGACTTTATATGGGGTCCCACTTTATCGGCGCTTCTCTGGTCCCCCTCATCGGTGTATCTTCCTTGTCAAGTTTAGCTCTCTCTAGATTTCCTCTCTACGGGCTTGCGTAAAGGGTCTAACGGCTTTATTTGACCGGCGGAACGGCGAGTTGGAGTCAACCCACAATATCAGCGTGGCTTTTTTCGTGCTATTTTCGCGGCAGTTCTGCCCAGTCTAGTGGCATAGACCCTAATCTCCCTGCGGATTAGTTTGTCACATTGATATTTTGGGTGACACGTTCGCGACACGATGACTTTGTGCCAAGCGTACATGAATGCCCTGGAAGTCCTGTAACACCAAGAACTGGTCTCGTCTTGAAAACGGGCACGTCCAACGCCGTCGGTCTGGGTTACTCCGCAATTGATATTTGGGTGTCGGATATGTAGGTGTGCTGTCTAGGACCTACAGCTGTAGGCGTAGCAAGACAAGACAAGACAAGACAAGACAAGTGTGCTTGGACGTGCATGCCTGGGCTGTGAACATGTGAAATTTGCACAGGCTCTTCTCAGCCATGGGAACTTTAGACTCAGGGTCTCGGAGCGCTTGCTCTGCTGTGTGCTCATGTATCTTTGCAATTGATGCTCTGGCATCTAACCCTCAGACCCTTGGCGCATGGGAGTCACTGACAGTGTTATGACAGCCGCTGTAGCAGTGTTGTCACAGCAAACCGCACAAGCACTTTAGCGGGGAGGGGAGGGGGCGGGTTTCATGTGTGTCTGTTTTTTTTTTTTTTTTTTGGCGTGGGAAACTAGTCAAATCAACAAAGGAAATTCAGGGTACTGGTTAGGCTTCAACGTGTGACAAGTTGGAATGGCACAAAGGCCCTAATTTTAGTAGGACGTACTACAAGTCCTTTGTTCTTCATTGAGGCCATCTACTTGTATTACCTGCGAGAACGACGTCCGTGGACGAGACGTTATCATGCGTGGCCCTTTGTCTCTTTGCGGGTTGGAGATATGAATGCAGACAGTCTTCTTGGCTCCGAGGCCAATGGTGCAAAGCTAGGCCAGGAAGTTGTATCATCTGCAGCGGTCGGTAACCGACGGGCTGGGATGATCTACGGTTACCTCCGAAGCTCTATGAACAATCTAGAAGCCTTCCTTAATTCACTAAAGCTGGTGGACCGCGCAACGACGCTCATGTATAATGTAGGCCAGTGTGCCGGAGTCCAGCGCGAGGGAAAAAATGGAGAATTTCATGCAGAAAAGAATGAAGCAGAGGCCATGGTGGAAGCGTGGCGGAGTGTGGGGGGGAGGGGGTAGCATAGTGAGCGAGCCACTGTATAGAGGTAGAGAACAAGTAGTGGAAGAGAGGACTCGGAGATAGGGCATACAGAGTATACTAGACGCTAGTATGCTAAGAAGCCATCGTTGATACTGCTTGTCCTCCTTGGGGAGGCTTCATTTCCATTCTGCCACGACCAACCAACCACAGAGTTTATTCCGGGTTCATCATTCGCACCACCAATTCACCGGGACCACAATGGCACTGAATTGAAACAATGGCTAGCCTGTCTAATCTGGAGCCTCAGCCCCCCTTTCTGCTTTCCCGCGCGACAAGGCAGAGAGAAGACGACAAGGCCCGGCAGCCCATACTTCTAGCGAACTTCTAGACCCCTTCCCCTTGATTTGGTTGCGTCTGGCGGGTGAGTTGTGTTCTCCCCGTAGATTGGGACTGCGTGCTCATTACAAGTAGACCCAGGCACTTTCTCATGTAATACCACCATGAGCTAGCGCTAGTATATCGGCGACTCCCACCCATGCTGCTACTATACTACCCTTCTCCCCCGAATCTCTCCCGCGGGTCAACCTTTCGAGGCCTGTTCTTGTAATACAAACAGGGCCTCCTTGCGAAGGCCGCCAAACCAGGCCGGCTGGCTGGGGGTTGGGTAAGAAGGTCTCAGGCTCACATGACTGCTTGCCGAGGCCATGGACATGATGGGGATAGTGGATGGTATGGTATGGCATGCCTTCATTGCTCCGCGGGCAGGGGAGGGTGAATGTTTAGGGGGCTTTGGTGCAAGAGCGCAATTGGGATCAACACAGGCAGATGGGCATCTTGGTTATGCCCATTCATGGGCTGGTTATTATTCGTGTACATTGGACCCTGAACCCTCCTCCGTCGGCCTTGACCCTGAGCAGTGCCCTGGGCATAGTTATAGGATAGGTTATCAGCCAAGGGTCCCCTAAAAACCCGGGGGAGGGGGAACGCTGTAATTTACCAGATCCAAAGATTTGGGACCTTGAATTTGGACGGGTTAATTAACAGACATTATGGGGCTCCGTGGAGCAGGATCAGAGCAGGCCGAACTACACAGGACGAGAATGGGGGTAAAAGTACAAAGCTATATGTTGCAGGAGGGCGTTTCATTGTTGGCTTTAGTTATGCTTTGTGCAACCATGAATATGCTGGTATCTCTAGTTTTGGCATGTAATGGCGTTACCACTGACGTATGTCTGGTGACTGAATGATGATCTCTGGTGTGTATGTACATATGTATACATGTATGTACATAGAGACACCAGAGGAAGAGATGCATACTCTGTATGCAGCCTAGAGAGGATTTTGACGCACAAACTGTAACTGTGCTGCATCTCGAGTCAACTCTGAACCAAACCAGACAGCACCCTCCAGTATACAGTACACACCCCTTTGGAAAGAGGACTGACTAGTGGATATATTCTAGTTACCTGCACTCGTACAGACCAACTGCAGCCTAGAGTCTCTAATATGCAGGCGATCGCGAAATGTTGCTTGAATCTAGCGAGTCGCAGCAAGAGATGGGAAAGAACAGAAACACCATTGACGGCGGCGAGAACCGCGAATCACGCTGCGATATAGTCCGTAGCACTCGTAGGCGGGTTCACGGCATGGCCACCCTGTTACGAGCCAAGAAAACCGACATGATTGGTGTTTCTGGCAGACACCGCAGAGAGGAAGACGACGAGGACAGGAGATGGAGATGACAGATGTGCTTAGATGAGGGCGCACGAAGAAGAGGCATGGCGGCCAGAGTCTGGCTGCTGGGGTAAAGATGTGATAAGCCTGAGCTGCAGATACACGGACCCGTGGGAGGAGCGCGGGTCCAGTGGCCCAGTTTGTGTATGTGCATAGTTGCATGCGAGTTGCTCGCAGGCGTGTAGCTTGATCTGATCTGTGGCCATGTCCAATTCTGTGCGTATCCGGGTCGCTTGCAGGACGGCAGCGTCTGCGAGTCAATCTGCAGCTGGAGAGGAAGCCAGCTAGACAGCCAAGCAGAGCAGGCTGGGAAATCCAACCGGCTGCAGTGTTTAGAGAGAGGCAAGACACGAGATGCACGATCCAAGACGAAAACGACCCAAGTACAAAGTACACAAGATGTGCTGCTGCACGGAGCGGGGAGGAAGCGGGGCGCTGTCAAAATGCGGAAGGAGCAGTTGCAGTTTCTCGTGGAAGGCCTACTCTTCTTCCGAGGCAGAAAGTAGGCAGGCAGGCAGTAGGCAGGTAGGCTGGCGGATGATGTCAACAAAGTGTCCAGGCCGGCCGGCTGGTGGAGTCCTCTAGCCAAGCGAATGTACGTACGCACGTGCATCCAAGAATGCAGCTACCGTCTCAAGCCGTTTTGCCGTAGATGGCATTTAGTTCCAGCGCCGTGCAGCGCAGTGCATTGCAGCCGATTGGGTTGCAAAGCGGGCCTTGGGCTCAACTAACTTTTGTTGGAGGAGGGTTGCTTTCTTTTTTTCTTTCTCCATGTGACCTAGCTAAAAGATAGAGCGTGACTGTGGGAGGGCGAGAGAAAACAAGACAACAACGCCCGAAGAAAAGTAACCGGGCGGCTATTCTGCTTTTGTTTTTTCCTCCTGATGCGCGCCCCGCGATGGCCCCGCCCAGAGGTGTTAGTCATGCCAACGCGGGGTCCAACAGCGCAAAGAAGGCAATTACGCGGGGCAACTTGTGTGCTCTGGCTGTCTTTTTTTTTGTCTTCTTCCTGATAGGCTGTAGCAACATGACGGCAGGATTGAAAAAAAAGGCGGTGTGTGAATGAAGGAAGGAGACTGCGTCATTGCATCCATTGTTAGCCTGCCAATAAAAGAAGAACAATGGCGGTTGTCTTCTGTCTGTTGCTTGTGAAGACGCCCCCCTTCTTACCTTCTTCTGCGGCCCCCGACATCGGCCCCGGCTCCGATTGTTGGACTGCCGTTTGTACACGGCGAGCAAGTCGTTTGCTTGTTGCACAGAAAAGAGGCAACTAATTGGTTGAAGTTACTTTGGTGCTTGGGCTCATCCATCTTCCGACTGCCTGTTTCGGGAGAGAGAATATTGCGACCCTCCTGCTGCTGTAAGTCTTCAGGTGCATTTTGCATTTTGCGATTTGCATTTCTGTCTGTGGTGTGCGGTCTTGAGGTTGCATACAGCTGCATATTCGTTTATATCCTCGTCTGCCCTCTCTCACATCCACACGCCCCTCCCGATGCGTCACTCAAAAGACTGGGCAGAAAGACTCGAGCCCGTGACGATCCGAGGTTTTGTGGTTTCCGACACTTCGCTTGATACAGGCTGCCGATGCGCTGTGGCGCCTGTGGTTCTCGGCGCTCCATTTGCTGCAGATGGCGGCACGGCAAGTGACGGTGCATGTGTACAAACGAGAATGCAGGCGTGTAGTTGGCTATAATATCGATGCCTATCAATATGGGGGCTGCTGGATAGCCTCCAGGCCTGGTCTGGATCTGGATCTTGGGCCTGCCTAGAAGCCTGCTCTCTGCCTGTGGTCAGTTGGCCACATTTCTGCCTATATCCCCTCTCTCCCCGTCGATATATTCTGACACCGCTCTGACATCATCGCCACTCATGCTCATTTCGTATGCGGTCCTTTTCGGCGGCTATGCAGCTTCTGCCCAGCTCTCCCCCAACCAATAACACCGCCGCACATGGCCACCCTGTGTTCTCCATTCGCCGTGCTTCAAGATACCCCTCTATCTACTCGCAAGCCCCGCGCTAGAGCTTAAGTCGGCTCTTTGCCAGAAAAGAAAAGAAGGATTTGACGTAAACTCGAGGAAAAGAGAAAAATGTAAAGTATTACGTCATAGATGCCGACCCCTCCGATGTGTCGGCATTTCTGCCCCAGTGTATCTCCACTGGGCGACTCCTCTATCAAGATGAAAAAAACGGCCCTTATCAATCCACACTGCCAATCAAGGCAATGCCACAATAGGAAATTTTGTGTGCTTTGTGTTGGGTATTTACCATGTAACTATGTATAGTTATCGTGTAATAGTTCAATGATGTCATACAAAGAAACTGGAAACCAAAGGAGCCCATTCACAACTTGAACGTAAAGCTAATTTTTACCACTAATCGCAAATCTTCATCTCCTTCAACAACAAAATAAAACAACCGCCATCTCCAAAAATGTTACACCTTTCCCGGTTGGCTGCTATCTGCTCTCTCTCATCTCCACTAACCGCGTATCCCGTTCCGTCCCGGCAACATAGACTTAGTTTGTATGAGCATGGAAACTCCACGTCCTGTACCCCCTCTACCCCCTCTTTTCAACTCCCATCCCCTCCCCCTCCTCCCATACAGTCGTGGAAGAAAGTAGCGGTCTGGTTGGTGGAGCAAAGCACAGGAGGATTTTTTTCTTTTCAACAATCAAGATTGTCTCTCCAGTGCCGTTTTTCACCGCCGGACTCGACGAGCCCAGGGCACGTACCAAGGTGATATCGTATTTCCCCATCTCATCTTTTACTCTGTCTGTAGGGAAAAATCACTTCGTTCGTATGGCTCTTGCCAGTATAATATATCTATTGCCGACACCCCAACTCCACCCGGACCAGCTTGACCCAAGCTTTGTAGGAGAAAAAGAAACTTCACGATATATTGAGGAGAGGGGGGAGGGGTCTTGGTGGGTGTGTATATACACGACTCTAGTTCATTTGCTCTTCTAGAATTCTGCCAATCTTTGGTGACAAATATCAGTGCATGTGCCTGGGCCTTCGGCTGCATTGCTCCTTTCCATCGATTACTCCTCCTCTGCCTTTCTCGTCGTGGATATTGGACGCCACGACATGACATGTATCTAGGCTTATCAATGGCGGACCTTTGATTGAGATAGAAAAGCCCAAAGAAGAACTATAGTGGGCCAGAGGAGTCTATCCGGTAACACAATAACGAACACACTCGGCACAGGAAGCGGGCGCGAAAGGCGGCTGCGGGCGGGAGACAATACACAATTACAAGACTCTGTAGAGCTGGATCAACGAGACGGCATTCTGGAGAGGAAGCCAGCCAAGACACGGCGCGTCGGTTGGGACAGAACAAGCGACAAGCGGATCGTCTTCACTCTTGCAGGCTCCCAGTTTCTCGGCCTGGTCCCTTCACCCTCTCAGCGCCTCTAGCCTGTTGCGCATCTGGTCCATGATAGCCTCGTTGTCTTCTTCGTCTTCGTCCTCCTGCTCGGCCGTCGCTGCCTGTGGCACAGTCGGTAGCGTGTCGGGCGTCGGAGCAACCATTTTCAGCGGGTTCTTCTGCTGCTGTGCCGCAGGGTCAGTCTTGAGCACCTCGGCCAAGACACGATCCACCTCGCCCTCGCCAATGCCAATCTCCTCGCCATCATCCAGCACATCGTCGAGGACATCGTCCATAATCTCGTCGGCCATCTCGGTGGCCACGGCATTCTTTTCGTACTCCATCATGAACTTCATGGCCTCGGCGCGCGTCTCGGGCAACTTGGTCAGCACGCTCATCTGGCGCATGACGCGCGAGCCCACACGCATGCTCTCGCCCACCTTGCGCATGGCCTGCGCCTCCTGCACCTTGAGCAGCGTCGAGTTGACCTGCGCCTTGATGGTCACGGTACGCTCGACCTCGCGGCGAATGCGCACAATCTCGCGCGCCATCTCGCGCGCTTCCTTGGCCGCCTGCTTGGCTCGTGTCGGGTCGCGGCGGCCGCGCTTGTCGGCTTGCACAATCAGGAGTTTTGCTTTGGCTTGGGCTTGGTTTGACGATGTGATGGTGCGGTCGAGCGCGCGTATTTGAGCGCGGAGGGATAGCGACCACTTGCGCATCTAGAACCATGGAGGGAGAGAGAGAGAGAGAATCCGTCAGTCAAAGGATATACAACACGTGGCTGTGATGCTCAACGAGCCAGACGTCGATGCAGCGAGGCAAGGTGTTTCTGGCTGTGGTGACAAGTTACCTCCGCCTGCGGGTCAGGTTTCGCAAACATTGACCTTATAGTCTCCATGATAGGCAACAAAGTTGAGGCGCCGTTTCCGAGAAAGTGTATCACAGGCTTGTGATAATGGAACGGGGCAATCCGTGGCGTTTGGTGGCAGCCTTGAGGTATGTATTCTCGTCGAGGGTTCTGTGCAAGGCGGAGGCGCTAGCCAGGAAGCGGAGTCTTGTGATGAAGCTGCTGAAGCGCTGTAGCTCGTCGAGATGAAGATTCGCTGGGCAAGATGCTGTCGGGGTCGTAGGACTTTTCGCGAGAGAGGTGTCTCTTTAAACGGGCAGCGTCAATCATGAATGAAGGCGGAACCCAAGCATTACGCCGGCGGCCATCGTCAAATGCCGCTTTGGAACCTGGCCCCACCATGGGGTCAACCCTTGACGTGTCAACCACTAACCCTATTGCATTTGACAGCTGCCAGCTGCAGGTCAGCTGCCAGACCCGAACAATATCAACAAGCTAACAGGACATTTGTATCGACAGAGACCCCAACATGACGCCGTAGGAAGTCTGCCTTGCCTGTAACTACAGGTCGAAAGACCACTATCGCCATAAAACCAGGTTGTATCACCTTCATAACAAGCACCAGAGCTTTTTTTTCAGCTTTCAAAAAAGTGCATATTGTATTACAAAACACCCCACCACGAGGTACCGCCAAGATACCCGGCCTGGCCATACATTTCACGGCAAGGGACCAAGTACCCCAATGGTACTGCCCCATCCCCCATCCACAGCTACCCAGCAGCTTCGAGCAGCTTCCATGGCCACCAGAGAAGGAGGAGGATTTTCGACGAACCAGCAAACTGAGAATAACGCGTAGAAGGGAACCTGGACCTGTGATCTTCTACTTCTGACTCTTTTTTTTTGGGGGGTTTCTCTTTCAGTCGTTATCTTTTTTTTTCTTCTCTAGAACTCATCAGTCAAAATTCTTCACACTCTTCACTTTTTTGCATCTAGCTCTAGGTTTGTCCTCTCCTGCCCGTATTCTTGATCTCAACTCTATCTGCCAGTTCCGCCCGGCCTTCCCACCACATCACCGGCCTCTGGTGCCTCATCAAAGAACCAGTAGCGGCGGATTTCGAATTCACGATGCTGGGCCATTTGCCCCCTTGGCCCTATCCTATTCCACCCCTAGATGCTCTGCTGTTGCTGGCGACCCCGCGTCAATCCACTCTCCAGTCTTCCTTCCACCCCGCATCGTCAACTATCACCACACATCCACTCTCCCAAGCTAGTCGGTATACTGTCTAACCATCTTTGTCTTTGCAGATTCAATTCACACGAACCAATCCCCATTTCTCAACTCTTCACCATGTCTCTCACTCCTGAAGGTATGTCCCAACGGCAACTGGCATTCCCTTTCCCAGCCCAATAGCCTGCCTGCTTACCCATGGCCCAAAAAGCAAACCAACAAACACCCCCCCCCCCACTAACATGCCCCTCTTCTCGATAGTTCTCTGGGCCCAGCGCTCATCAGCCACCGAGCTCGCCAAGAACGTCGTTTTCCTCACCATCACCGTGCCCGATGTGCCGGCTTCGCAAATGTCCCTGGACCTGACGTCGACCGGCGTCAAGTTCAGCGGCACCTCGGACTCGCTCAAGAAGACATACGCCGTCGACCTGACCCTGTTTGCCGAGATCGACCCCGCCCAGAGCAAGGTCAACCACACCGGCAAGAACATTGAGATGAAGCTGCAGAAGAAGGAGCTCGGCGAGGAGTACTGGCCGCGTCTGCTCAAGGACAAGGCAAAGATGCACTTCCTCAAGACTAACTTTGACCTGTGGGTCGATGAGGACGAGCAGGACGAGGCCCCCGAAGACGACCTGTCCCAGTTCGGCGGCATGGGTGGCATGCCCGATATGGGCGGCATGGGCGGCATGGGCGGTATGGGTGGTATGGGTGGCATGGGTAAGTCTCCTCCCCACCCTTTGTCCTTGTTTCTTCCATTATCGCCATCTCGGAACCATCCCCATCGACTAACGCAACCCCCCCAACAGGTGACTTTGGCGGTATCGACTTCTCCAAGTTGGGCGGTGCTCCCCCCATGGACGGCAGTGATGACGAAGGCAGCGATGACGACGATATGCCCGCGCTTGAGGGCGAAGACGAGGTCAAGGAGGAGGCCAAGGATGGTGATGCTGCTGCCGCTCCCGCCGCCGCTGAGTCCAAGTAAACACAAATTGCACAAGGTTAAGTTTTGTTTCTTTACGTATTATGGAGAGCTCTTGTCTTGTCTCTATTGCAATTAAGCACCTACATATCACGAATTGGTAAAAAAGTTAAAACATGATGAATCAAAGCCATTGTCCTATAGTCACAGGCCTGAAAAGAAAGGGAAATTTGACCAATAAGTGTTTGATGTTTTGCTGATTTGAAGATACAAGTCAAAAAAAAAACCGCATGATTCCCCAAGAATCACTCAAATTCTCCATCGTTTCCACCCCATGATAATCCAAATCTGCCCCAAAAGTGAATAAAAAGATAAAAGAAAAAGCCAAAACAGGTCCCCAATTCGCGACGGGGGTCCATCACCTTCCGTCGGAAACAGTTGATTTTTTCGGTGTAATAAAAGGGATGAAAAGCGAGTGGATGGAAAAGAACAGGAACAAAAAAGAAATACCAAGCAGAAAAACTTCCAAAAGCTACTTTCGAAAGAAAGCGTGTGAGAACGACTGGCCGTGGCAACCCCGCCAGGCAAAAAAAAAGCAAAGTCATGAAGAGACATCGAAAGCAATGTTACAGTTGCCTTGATCCAAATTCTGGAAAGGACATGATGATGCAGCATAACGCTTACATGATGTTATCGTCCATAGAGGTGTCGTTGGTGACAGGAGCCTCCGCAACAGGAGCGGCAGCAGCAGCCTCAGTTCCGGCGGCAGGGGCATTGCTGTAGTAGTCGGCCATCTCAGAGTCTAGCTCAGCCTCGGTCTTCTTGGGACGAACGTTGGGGTTGCGGCTGCGACGGCGCGGGTTGCGGGCCTTGCCAGCAGTGGCAATAGCAGCGTTCTTTTCGGCAGCCTTGGCCTTCTCTTGCTTCTTTCCCTTGTCAGCAGCAGCAGACTTGGGCTGGGCCTTGTTCTTGGGGAGACTATCAAGGAGTTAGTAAACAAAGACGAATGACATATAAAGATCAAGGATTAACTCACGTAGCACGCTCAGCAAGAGACTTGACGGTAGGCAGGACCTGAGAAGCCTGGGCAGCGCCAACAACGATTTCAATCTTAATAGCACGGCCATCAACAAGGAGGCCGTTCAGCTTGGCGAAGGCCTTGCCAGCACCATCGTGTTTACTGAAGGTGACGTTGGCAATACCCCGGCTTTGAGAGTTAGGGCCGTACGAGATCTCAACACGCTTGATGGGACCAACGGTTTGGGCAAAGTACTCCTAGTAACATGTGTTAGTGGGGAAAAGGGTAATCAAAAATCAAATCAGTCGTAAAGGTAGATCATCGCGTTCGTAGAGGGACATGTCTCTCGTCGTAGTTCGTATAATTTTGAGGCACAGAGCCATGAGCAATAGAGCCAGCGGTTCAATGCAACTGGTATTCGAATCTGTGGTCGAGATCAACTTTGGGAGCAGATCCCAGCTTTGGTTCCGAGTAAACCCGCCCTTCAGTACCATCAATAAACTGAAGTATTTTGGAATGGCCTCAAGAGATCTTGTCTAGACACCTTGTCAAGTTGTATCTACTTGAGATTGTGTTTGGTCCCGCAAATATCCATCAAACACAGTAAAGCCGGGGGTAATCGCATTGGCATTAGAGCCACGGACTTCGAACCCATCCATCATAGGAACCAAAGCTAGGGGATTACTCCCTCCATGTGCAAAAGAGTTGCATTGAGTGCCGTAGCTTCCACTCATTGTTTCTTGTTCGGATGTCATCGTCATCAACTCGAGCTGAGTCTCGATTGAACTAATCCAACTCATCTCCGGAGAGCACCGAAAGATACTGGCAATCACTCACAACGCCATACTCGTATTTTCAGACCGCGATGTCTATGTAGATAACGTTCTCTTTTACATAGTGGGCGCTGACCAGGCGGTTCCACAGCGAGAGGATATCAGGTGCAGATTTCGCAGATCAAGAGCATCATGTGCGGGAGTCCTCGACCTCAACAACAAGGTTGCAGTTCCGGTACATCACCAAGTGAGATTTTTCAGATTGCAAGTGCAGCTCAAGCGAGCATGCGACTGGAGGCATCGTCCGTACGTTGTCGATTTAGGGGAAGAGCAGATGATAATAAAAATGAAAAGAGCAGTCAAAATGCCCGCGAGCCTCTTTCGGGCATCACCGGAAACATACCTTGATCTGCTGCTCAGAAACGTCCTTGGGCTGTTATTTTTGTTAGTATTATTACCAGTCAACGCACAACACTAAGTGATCAACATACCAGGTTGCTCACAATGACTTTGCTGTCAGAGTTCATGAGGGTAGCCTTGGCCTGAGTAGGCTTCGCCTGGTTCTTGGTAGCCGGTTGGCGACCAGCCTTGGCGTTCTTGTGAACACCGCCAGCGGGGGCAACGGCGATAGGGCGAGCACCAGTGGAGCGGCGAGCACCACGGCGGTTCTTGGCGACGTTGGTCTTTTTGTTGGAAGAGACGATCTCGTCAAGGGACTTGTCCAAGAGAGCAGACATTGTGATAGCTAATTCAAAGGGAAACCGAAAGGCGATTGTTGTGTGTGATGAACTGTCGGGGGCTTGACAGACGCGTGCGCGTATTTGTGTGGTCGGAGATGAAGATGAAAACAGGAAAAGTAGAGAGCGTGGATGGGTCGGGTTGCGTGAAGAGAAAAAAAAAAAAAGAAGAGAAGATAAAATCAAGACAAGAAGAAAAGAAGAATTTGATGGAAGGTTGCGTGCGGGCGGGTTGATGGATGGGTTCGATGGTGTTGGGGGTAAAGAAGAAAACAGAAGAAGAGAGAGAAAGCGTGAGGGCGGCAGCAAGCGACAAATATGTACAAAAGAGCAGCAGCTGGAAAGGGGGCGCGACTCAGGTAAAAACAAACCCAGGCACCAGAGCTTGTGCACTAACACTTTATGCAGTCACTTTGCAGCGATCCTGTTAGTGGCGCTCTGGCTCCCTCTGCTTGCAGGGGACTCCGAAGCGGCACAGCCGCGAAAAAAAGCAGCAAGACAGTGGCGCAAAGCGTCCTGACTCCAGGTTGAATTTGCATTCATGCTGGCCTGAATTCAAATTTGGGCCTTTGCTTCTATTAACTTCCATGGTAAACCCGATTCCACGACGCGAGCTCGCACGTGACTTCGACAACTTTCATCTTAACCCTAACCACAAGCACCCATTATTTGCGGTTCGTATGGAACGCAGGTCCAACAACAATTTCATTTAGTATTTTACACAACTATACAATACCTACCAAGATTGTCACAAGCCAACCATCCGTGCCAAACTGGTAGGAAAAGAATTGAATGAAACGCGGGAGTAGAATCATGTCTCTGTTGATGGGTATCTTCTATGACAAAAAGCTAAGAGAGTTTTTGCTCTTGGTGTAAAAACAGGCCGGTTAACCGCCCGGAATCTTCAAGTTGTTGGAAACATGGTCCGTAGTAAATCTGCGAAGGCTATGCTGTGGAGGTTTTGGGATGGTCGCGGATGTGTCGTATGGCTGGCGTATGTGCACCGTACCCGTTGTTATCTCGCTCTGGTATTTGCGACGTTCAGTTCTTCTTGCTGCCCTTGACAACGACGGGCTGCTGTGGCCTTTTGGAGTTGACCTCGATGAAGTGGTAGGCTACAATGAGCAGCATGGCGGCGGAGCCTAGGAAGACCGCCAGCGTGTATAGATCGTCGTCGGAAATCATGGTGAGAATGAAGGAAAATGGTGCTGTCGCAAAGGGCCTACCGGAGGAACACTTGTGCACAGGAGAGGAGAAAGCCTGTTGCTATTAGAAACTGAAGCCGATGGCGGACTGAGAACGAAGCGCAAACGTACAGTGACCCTCGAGATTGTATCGCGGGGAAAATATCGTGTATGTCGGGTTGTCGAGGCTTGGATGGGCTCTGCTGTGGGTTAGAATTGGCCAGATGGACAGCTTGCTGCAATCATGAACGCTCTCGCAATTAAGCCTAGCTTCAGATGAGACGGGCATGGAAGCTGACGTTAGCTCGATCTTGCCAGCTGCTATCAGCTGTTCGGATAGACACTCACGTGACCCACTTTCGTCTATGACGGGTGGTGAATTATCCAGATCCCCCCCACCATGGCTTCTTGTGGGAGTCAAAAACGAAAGTTCATTTAGAGAGTTGGAATCTCAGCATTTTCTTTTTAGGTGAACGACCCAATCGTTTCGCCTTTCAACGGGGAGCATAAAGGCACACCACGACACCAAAATCATCCGACCGACGACGACTCGACTCGACGATTGCGATTTCTCGAACCCCGCCATACGTTGGATTTTTGCAGATTTTTTTGACTTTGGTTCCTCAATTTGCATCTGAATCCCCATCGGCACTCTTTACCCACCCGAATAACCATACTTTGAACGATTGCCCAGCATGGCTCCCAAGGGCGGCAAAAATGAGAAGGTAAAGGGAGCTCCATCCGGCAAGAAGTCGGTCGAGGACAAGACCTTTGGCATGAAGAACAAGAAGGGCGGTGTTGCCCAGCGCCACATTGCCCAGCTTCAGGCTGGTGCCAAGGCCGGTGGAACGCCGGAGCAAAAGAAAAAGGAAGCTGAAAAGGCGGCTCGCGAACGGGAGAAGAGAGCCGCAGAAGCCGCTCGACTGGAAACCGAAGCGCTGCTGAACAAGCCGGTGCAAGTACAAAAGGTGCCCTTTGGAGTGGACCCCAAGACTGTGCTGTGCATTTTCTTCAAGAAGGGCAATTGTGAAAAGGGCAAAAAGTGCAAGTTCTCGCATGACTTGACCATTGAGCGCAAGGTTGAAAAGCGCAGCTTGTACACAGATACACGTGCCGATGAGGAGGAGAACAAGAAGGCTGAGACATCGGCCGACTGGGACGAAGAAAAGTTGCGGTCCGTCGTCTTATCCAAGAAGGGTAACCAGCGGACATCGACCGACAAGGTCTGCAAGCACTTTATCTCTGCCATCGAGGACGGAAAGTATGGTTGGTTCTGGATTTGTCCAAATGGTGGCGACACCTGCATGTACAAGCATGCTCTTCCTCCGGGGTGAGTTTACCTACTGTTATTTCCTACCACTTACACATTTCAGTGTTTACTAACCGGTTATTTACCCTTTCTACTTTGTAGCTTTGTGTTGAAGACCAAGGAGCAGCGGGCGGCCGAGAAGGCCCTCATGGACAAGTCCCCTCTCAAGACATTGACCTTGGAAGAGTTCCTAGAATCCGAACGCCACAAGCTCACCGGTACCCTGACACCAGTGACACCCGAGTCCTTTGCCAAATGGAAGAAAGAGCGTCTGGACAAGAAGACGGCCGAAGACCAGGCCAAGAAAGCCAAAGAGGCCACCGGTCGTGCCTTGTTCGAAAGCGGTAGCTGGCGTATTGAGGAGGACATGGAGGATGATGATGGCGCCGACGAGGGCGATATGTGGAACTTGGAGAAGCTGCGCAAAGAGACCGAGAGGCTACGCGAGAAAAAGGAAGCTGAGCGTTTGGCACTCGCGGCAGGATACACATTGGAACAGATCAAGGCCGGCGAGGCGCAGCACGACTTCCCTGGCGCTACCGGCGACGAGACACCGCAAGACGCCGTGGACGCTTGAATGTTATTGGCGGGTTCAGCAAAGAACTCTGGCATATATGTTTGCTGTGTATTATAAAAACGAAGCTATGGAACAGGCGTGGAGATGGCTAATGTCTACTAGACATCTCATGCCAGAATATGTCCAGATAGCTTCGGGGGCGTTGGCCAGAGACAGAATGCCTACTGTCTTGCTGGCCAGCTTGGCACGGAGTGTTTCTCTCTATCGGTTATGCTTTTTCTTTTTCTTTTTTTCGTTGTTAGCTTTTCATTGGTTTCTTTTGGAAAGGGAGCGGTGTTGGCTAGGTTAGACTTGCCTCCATGAAAGAACTGCTGGTGGCGTCCGTGTCTGTTTTTATGCTATTAGCCTTTCACCGTGATGATTAGTCATTCATCTGACTTCACAAAAGATTATTAGCGTTACTGCATTCAACAGCATCATATTCCTTTCGATTTGAGTGTGCAGAAGCGACGGAGGTAATTGTATAAATTGTAGTTGAACAGTTGGTTGCTACACGAGACGACGAAATAATAACCCTACATTGTCTTGCTCACGTGATGATAGTGAAACAAGAAACCGACCGGGTTTAGATTGGAAATATTAAGGAACTCAATCATAACACCTTGAGACTTTGGCAAGACCGCGTTCTAACCTCCACTTTGTCAACTGCAAATATTTTGTTGCTACTTTATTCATATCTTTGGGTCTGTGACCTTCCTTGATCTCTTGTTTTCCGCAAGACTATCGACGCCACCATCAGCCTTTCGCGCGGGCCACAAGTAGAGGCACCAACACCTTGAGTTGGACGTGAGCACGCGCAGTACTGTCTCGTCTAACCATCGCCTGATTAAAGAGACCACAGCTGCAATATAGAACATGTCGTCTACAAATAAAAGCCGGCCGTTGGCAACTCCAGGGTCTGCAAAGTCAAATATGCTTCAGAGCAAGTTGAAATGGCCTGCCGTCTCTTCAGCCGCAACTCCTTCGTCATCAGGCCCAACCCTGACAAGACTGCACCACGATGGCCCTCGCTATGGCTCACAAGATGATGTGAGCCGTACGCTGAATCGAACACCACTGGCACAGACAAATACAATGGGGGCCGGAAAGAACATGTCAGCAAAAACACCGCGTATGAATACGAATACACGACTGCAAAACTCTCAGCCAAAGACGCAGCCTGTACCTAGGGTGGCGGTCGTCCTGCCAAAGGGCAAAGATGTGCGAAGAAATACTCTTAATCTCGTTTTCGATGAGGATGCCTTGGCAGAGGACGAACCATCTGATCTGCCCCAGAAGCGACATGTCATCTCGTCTCCAAGCTTGCCGTTGCTCAAGCCGCGTCCGGGACATAAACCACGCCGGGATGCGTCTCTGGTGATAACCTCACCATTGAGTATGGGATCAAAAGTTGCGGGACAAAGCTTGGTAGTAGAACTGCCCGGGTTGTCTCCCCCTAAATTGTCACAAGTCGTACCCCGATCTGATCCAGGATTGCCCCAACTTTACAGTGAAGATGTTACTGTAACAGAGAAGCAAGTACCCATGACTGAAGGTCGTCGACGTAGTGGACGTCCTCGCGTTAGCCATTCGAATGTGTCATATGCAACGGCAGCTGTAATAGGTACCGAAGAGCTTGACCTTGACTACGGTATTAGAAAAAAGGGTGCGTCTCGCAAGCGACCGCTAGTCAAGAAGAATACTGCAGTACGCAGTGGCGGTGGTCGACCCAAAGGCGGAAAGGTTCAGCGCGACGTCAAATACCTGCGGCAGCAGTTTATGAGATTACGACCAGAATACAACGAATATGTCTGTGAGTGGCAGGACTGCCCAGCCAAGCTTTTCAACATGGAAACCATGCGACGCCATGTTGAGATTGTACATATTCGCCCGATAATAAGAAGGGCGATTGCTACGCCCAGATGCTTGTGGGCCGAATGTGGATCGTCCGCAGTGGGTGTCGAGAGCGAAGTGCCCATGGGAAAGAAGTTTGCTACTGTGACGGCCATGAGAGAGCATATAGAGAAGGCTCACATGATGCCCATGAACTGGCACTTGGGCGATGGACCGACCCACGATCCGGACTGTCGTGGGCCACAAATTCTGAGGATCGGGGAACCCCTACCAAGCTACCTGTTTGATGCTTCGGGCACTCAGATCACACCAGATATTCGGAGTCAGCAAATAGAGAACCCTGCGGCTCAGAAGAAGCGGTTTAAGAGGCTGCAGAAGTTTCTGGATGATGTCTATGCCAGCCTGCCGTTGGATACCGAGAATAACGACAGCAGCGACGGTACAGGAGATGTAGCATCAGATGCCCATTAGGGACCAATGGTTGCAGTTCCAGTTTCGGGAGTAAGTGTATACGTGTAGTATGCATGGCGAATAGCTGTGATACACATACGTGAGTCTAGATAATGCTTGTAATGTAGATTTCATAATTGTAACTCCTGGTAACTCGCCATGTAGTTATAACTAGTTGACTAGTTGGTGTTTTTTTCTAACCACTATATTTTGGACTAACTAAGCTGTCCCGCCCACAAATACGAGCAAATATTGAGGGTTGATTATAGATAGTTAGCTATAGTTGATTGGATATTGCAGAAACATGACATCATGGAACAGGGTGATTGTTGTACACGCAGAAGCCTTAGTCATCCAAAAAAAAAATAGAAACCGCGCATTACTCATGCTTTGTGATGCTGGATTTGACGGCAATGAAGCACCGGCCATGTTCAGCACGGTGGAGTGACGATAACAGGCACAACAGATTTGCGGAGGTAGATGTGTAAATCTGCTGATCTAAGTGCGGTATGTTTTACTTAGCCATGTGAAGACGTTGAAATGGCGATGAGCTACGAAAGGGATATTATACAGCAGCACTAGTGAAGTGCATACCATGAAGCCCTACCATACCCGCCCAAAAAAAGCCAAAAGCAAACTACGGAAAGCCAGGTCATGAGGAAAGCCGCGGTGGTCCCTGCAGTCGACAAAAGGCCCAAGATGGCGAGTCAAAAGAGACAACTAAAACGGCGAGAGAAGGGAAAGACACGGCGGGCTCGCCTCTTTGCGGAAGCAAACATGTAGTAAAGTGACGACAAGCAGGGGAAGCCAAGATTAAGCACGTACGGTCGAGGAAAGCTGCGGGCGGGAGTGACAAGTTTAAAGGGACAGGCATATGTAACTATGTACACATGTACTAGTTACGCGTAGTTATACGAGAGCAAGAAGAGCTGCAAGAGCACATGCATACAAGTGAAAAATATATGTTAGTGTGTGTATATCCAGGCAAAGCCTTGGGTATAGTTGGAGGGCACACGAGTATCACGAAGCCGGAGTCGGAGGCTAGACTCGACACTGGCAACCACAAGCTGTACCAGACACGAGGAGGGGAGCTGGACCCCTGTGCCCCGAGAGCATTAATAATGGGGATTTGTCTTCCCCAGAGTGCTAGTGACGGAATGAGAAGCTCAGGATGGAAGACCAGCCCGACGGCGGGGCGGGATGGGGGTCAGGTGACGCAATAGTCGTTGTTTTGTGTGAGGAAGGGGGCCCTG
This sequence comes from Berkeleyomyces basicola, assembly GCA_003671435.1. NCBI lineage: Eukaryota > Fungi > Ascomycota > Sordariomycetes > Microascales > Ceratocystidaceae > Berkeleyomyces > Berkeleyomyces basicola. The sequence continues at coordinate 723,145 of PJAC01000008.1, read as the reverse complement.
ACGGACGAGTGTGTGATTCCCAGCAGGGACACTGCGAGCAGGACGCAAATGGCACACGGAGATGGACTAGAAAAGAGCAGCGTGGCTATGCAGATGTACTCTGGGTAGATGTGGACGGCAATCGGGCATGTTGTTGCACAAAGTTTTGTTTCCCGGTTCCCATGAACTAAGACCACGGCTGGCTATAGCGGGTTATCTTGAGCTGGGCGTAGAGGGACGAGCATTTAAACAACCGGGCAATATAGTTACATATGTATGTGCATATACGCAAAGCTGTATATCAGCCACGGTATGTATACAAGCTTACTTGTGCTTGCACCTGTGTAGCCCGTCTTCCAAGCCTCCCTCAGAGGCCCTCCGGCTCGACAGCTGGCTACAGCGGTGGCGCAACACGGCAACACGTGCGATCGTTTGTGCAATAATAGCCTCACCTCGTGTGCAGAGAAATCAATAGCGAGCAGTTTCTTTATCTCCTCCCTGCAATCCGGAAGAAAGTAAGGGGAAGACTGACAAACTTTGTCCCTTGGCGGCCAATTTGCCTATGATACATTGTATGGCCCCCCCAATTCCCGCCCTTCATTTCATATTCAACGAGGAACACCAGCATTCCCTCTGCACTGCCAATCCGGTCGGATCCAGGCTGGATGGAGCTTCTATGGGCGTTTCTGGACTGTGACATGTGCGCTTCATCATGGGGAAGCTCAAGCTCGAGCTTGAGCTCGCGGTGGTAGAGGTAGTCGCAGCAGAGCTTGGTTCTTTTGCTTGCCTGTCGCGTATCTCTTTTCTTTTTATCTGCGAGCAGGGAATAATTGGCTTTTCTTTTTCTCCAGGACTGGACAGGCCTTAGTTTTTGAGACAAGAGGGGACGAGAAAACGGAACAACGGACATGGGGGGTCCGAGAGGGGAGAGGCCAGCACATACGCGTGAGGGCCGGCATAGGATGCTGAGTGGGCTGGGGGCGGGCTTCAGCAAGACGTGCCCTGTAGTTGCAATACTTGCAGTGCTGGAGCCACTGAAGCCATCGCATGCGTGTGTGACGGCACTGGCGCTCATGAATCTTGCATCTTGAACTTCTGGTCCGGCGATCTAGGCCTCATGACATAACACAGTTAGTTAGCCAAAGCGGATGCTAGGAGCAAGTCGCGTTTAAGCAGTGCGGCAAGGACGCATGATGTATGCAAGACCCACCGAATATTTGGGCTGTAGCTGTATACCACAGCCATGAGCAAAAGAAGGTCTTGCGAACGTAAGCGTTGTACCTGTACTTGTGTTTATTCGCACCATGTACCTTGTCTGGGTCTGGGTTTGGGTCTGGGTTTGGGTCTAGGCTGGCCTGACAGGCAAGATTCGATTGAAGCAGGAAGGAGGGCCGCCGCTGCCGCCGGGTGTATGCCAGGAGGCAGGTGCTTAACCTTGCACCTTCCTTTAATGGCTGGCGAGAGCCAGGAAGCAGCTGTCGATGGCCTGATGAAGAGAGCATAAACGACCAAGCCAACTCGTAGAGCTATGTAGAGGCAAGAGCCTGAGCCTGGTGTCTGTCTGTCTGGGTAGTTGCAATTAAGTCTTCTAGACCCGCCACTCTGCCTCTGGCCGCCGGCTTTCAGCTGCGTGGTCTCTCTCCCATTGGTCTCGGCTCAACTCAACTATTCGTTCGTTTATTCAATGGCCATTCACAATCCTTTCTGGCTATTTCTATTTCCCCTTCCCTGGCTGGTTCTTTCCTGTGTATGCTGTGCTGAGTATGTACCGGTACAAGGAGTACATACGTATACTTGGCGTTACTAACCAAGCTGCACTTATTCCTGATTGATTGCCCTCCCTCTTTCTTTTTGTTTTTTTTCTCTTGTTCTTCATCTCTCTCTAGTCGAAAAGTAGAAGGCGGCCTTTCTCGTGTCCCATTCACTTGCCATTGTCCTGTTCTCGCGCCCAGTCCGCCTCTCAGCTCCAAAGGCCGCTCGCTGTTTCCTTTTTCGAGCTATTTGCTGTTGTGCTCTTTTGTTTTTTGTCCTTCATTCATTCCCTTGGAGTTTGCACAGCCATCGCAGTTGCTGCATTCTGCATTTCGCACCGCCCGGGATTTTCTCCTCTTCCTTTCCTCTAGCGCTTAGTGCGCCTGGTCGCCCAGCGCCCTCCCTTGTTGCATCTTTGTACCTGTACTTGCCTGTCTGCACTTTTGCCTGTACCTCTACTTGTACTCCTTCCTCTACTTCTACTGCTCTGCCGCCCTGTGAGCGCTATTTGTTCTGTTCGTCCGCTGTTCCGTTTTCAATCAACCAGCTGCTTTTACCCTCACTTTTTTTTTGTCTACTCTCAACCTCAGCCTTGCTTCAGCCAATCCGACTCTGAAATTCCGATCTGCTACGACATTCCGTGTCACGGCACAATCACAGAGACACTCAAAATCCAGAATCGCCCACCGCCTATTGTCCATCGCCCATCGCTGCTGACGCCAGCCGCTGCGTTGCCCGTGACTCGCTGTCTTGGTGATACTTGGTCCCGTCCATGAACATGGGAAACGCCTCTTCTTTACTTTGCCCGTCCTTGTAAATCCAGCCCGGTCGCCAACGATCCCGAGTCCAGTTCTCTTGTCTCTCTCTCTAGCTGTTGTAATATCCGCTCGCCCGTCCGCTGGCCTGACCCACCCATCCTCAAACGACACACGAGAACTATCTCCGGAATCCAAGCAGACACCACTGTACTGCGCCGCAACCGCCGCCATGCCCTCCGCCAAAACAGCCAACGGCAACGGCCAGCTCCCGCAAAAAATCCGCAACTTCTTTCGTATCAGCCACAATGCCACCACATCAACCGATAAGCTGGTCCATGAGGCGCCGCCTACCAAGAGCGACACATCCCCATCGCCCTCATCGAAATCTACCTTCCGCCACACAAAGTTCTTCACCATGGGCCGCTTGCGCTCTCACACTGTCGCTGGCGAAGGAAACCCTCTTGACGAGACCTTGAGCCCGACTGCCCACGCTAACCCATACTTTGCCCACCAGGGTCAGCCTGGCCTGCGCCATCATAATGAGAGCTCAGTGCCGCCAAGCCCACCAGACACCCCTGAGCTCAAAATTGTTGGCCCCGAAGGCGCAGACCCCATTGCTGATGATCAGGGCACTGCAGCCAATAAGGAAGAACTAGCCCGCAAACTACGCCGTGTGGCCAGCGCACCAAATGCTCATGGCATGTTCCAAAACGGCACCGGTGACCGCCCGGCAACCGCCCAGATGGGCAAAGATCCCCTGATGGTTGATGGAAATATGGTTGGCTTCCCCGATTCCGAAGCACAGCTCTCTGGGTCGCTGCCAGTGACCACCACGTCAGGTAGCTTGAGCGTTCCTGACGCTGACGAGCTTGGTGCTCTCCCGGCCACACCTGCGAGGTTAATAGCTGCTGGCTTTAGACGCACATACAGTTCCAACTCTATCAAAGTGCGTGATGTCGAAGTTGGCCCTCAGAGTTTTGACAAGATTAAGCTCATTGGAAAGGGTGACGTGGGCAAGGTGTATCTTGTCCGCGAAAAGAAGAGTAACCGCCTGTATGCGATGAAAGGTAAATTACGACAGGCCCTCTCTTCTCTCTCGATGTTACTTTCTGTTTCAGTTCGCTAACTAACATCTTGTCAACCTACAGTGCTTAGCAAAAAGGAAATGATTAAGCGTAACAAGATCAAGCGTGCCCTTGCCGAGCAGGAGATCCTGGCCACCAGTAACCATCCCTTCATTGTGACGTTATACCACTCCTTCCAGTCCGAAGACTACCTCTACCTTTGCATGGAGTACTGCATGGGCGGAGAATTCTTCCGAGCACTGCAAACTAGACCGGGAAAATGCATACCCGAAGACGATGCTCGCTTCTACGCCGCCGAAGTAACAGCCGCCCTGGAATATTTGCATTTGATGGGGTTCATTTACCGTGACCTGAAGCCCGAGAGTGAGTCCCCTACCCGATACCTTTACTCGTCTACCAAGAACAAATGAACATGTGCGACTCACACGCCATCTCCATAGACATTCTTTTGCACCAGTCTGGACACATCATGCTTTCAGATTTCGACTTGTCCAAGCAGTCAGACACAGGTGGCAAGCCCACCATGATTGTCGGCAAAAACGGCACCAGTACTACATCTCTACCTACGATTGATACCAAGTCCTGCATTGCCAACTTCCGCACCAATTCCTTTGTTGGCACTGAAGAGTACATTGCCCCTGAGGTTATCAAGGGTAGTGGCCACACTAGTGCTGTCGATTGGTGGACTTTGGGTATTCTCATCTACGAGATGCTTTACGGAACCACACCTTTCAAGGGCAAGAACAGAAATGCGACGTTCGCAAATATTCTGAGAGAAGATATTCCGTTCCCTGACCATTCGGGCGCACCACAGATTTCAAAGTACGTCAAACGTATCATCTATATTTGCCCATGACGATGAATTTTACTAACACCATCTTCACTGCTACAGTATGTGCAAGTCTCTTATTCGTAAGCTTCTTATCAAGGACGAGAACCGTCGTCTTGGAGCACGCGCAGGAGCATCCGACATCAAAGTACATCCGTTCTTCCGCACGACACAATGGGCGTTGATTCGCCACATGAAGCCCCCGATAATACCCAACCAAGGCCGTGGCGTAGACACTATCAACTTTCGCAATGTCAAAGAAAGCGAAAGTGTTGACATCAGTGGTTCACGACCTATGCCTGGCGCAACAGCAAAACTCAAGAGTGACGGCAGTGGCAGTGGTCTTGGCATGAGTGACAGTGGAGAGCTGGGGCCTGGCACGCCAGGTGCCGAGATTGCGGATCCTTTCGAGGAGTTTAACAGCATCACATTGCATCACGATGGCGACGACGACATGCCGCTGAACATGGATGAGCACTTAAAGGGGCGATCATAGTCACGGGAGGGGAACAGCAGTAAGTATGATCTTTGGAGGAGGCGGAAGTATGAAATTGGAACTGTCTGTAGCATCTGGGCTGCATTTTTGTTTCTATTCCCCTGGGAGAGAATGTGGGAGAGAGGGCCATGACGGGTGAGGCTTTGCTCGTCGAGACGGGAGGCGCGTGTGTCATGTTGACGATGACGTTTTGTGGGTTATTTTTTCATTGGGGGTTCTGTTTTGTGTTTCCTTCTTTTCTATGAAGAGCGCATGCATCTAGGCGTTTGACGAGTAATCTTGATGGCTTCTGTTTTTTTTCCTTGATAGCCCTGGTGAAGGTGATGCTAATATAATCTTGTGATGTCATGAATTGGTGTTATGTTCCACTGTCGTCTCTTGTTTTGGAGATGGCCCCACTTTTCTTGTCTCACTGAAAGCGCACCTCCCAAAGGCATAAAATCGACACTCCAAAAACGCTTCCCCGTGTTTTCATCACTGCAATTTGGCCTGCCTCCATTCATACGGCCGGCTAGCGAGTCTTTCCATGCATCTACAACAAGGCCAGTTTTTTTCTTGCGCACAGACATAGCAAGGCACGCACACTCCCGCTCTCATCATGGCTTCGGCGCTGGGCTTGCGCTGCTGGCAGTCCTCGCCTTCGGTACTCTCTTGCCGCCTGGCTCCATCTATTTCTACCACCGTTGCGATCGAGCTGCGGAAACAGCCGTGCTCTGAGCTACGGCAGCAGCACGTGTTTGGCTGGCGTTTGGCGACAAGTCGTGTGGCGCAAGACGCTACGTTGCAAGATGCTCAGCAAGCTCCCTGCCCGGGACCAGCGGCAGCGGTAGCGGCGCCGCACTGGGAAAACCAGCGCCGCAGGGCTGTCTTGTCAGTGCCGCCGCTGTCATCTTTGTTTCTACGGCATAGATTGCCTCCGCAGCGGGGGATCCGGTTTGATCAAATCATGGTGCAGCGGCTGGAAGGCCTTTTTAGAGAAAAGGGTGGACCCAAGCTACACAGAAAGCAGGCGCCCAGGAGCCGGCAGAGCCGATACAACGTACACCTACAAAGCACCAGCAGCAAACTGGGCGGTCCAGACGACAACAAGGCCAAGCTTGGGCATAGTAAGTGGTCGCTATGAGGCACTCCGTTGTACCTTGACGACGCTCGATACGCTAACCTCTCCCGCTGCTCCTGTCACGCAGCTCTGCGCATTCTTCAAGACCGCCTGCCGACTCTACTCCAGTCACCTTTGCCGCAGCATATCCTCGCCCCCAACATCTCGCTACACCTGTTCCCATCTACCCACCCGCACCTGCCGACCGTTTCAGGCCGCGTCGCATACACTGCCGCGCTGTGGACCTCGCCAATTGCATGGAACCGCGTGCCACTGGTCGGAAACGTGCGCGTCGAAATCGTTTCCGAGCGCATGATGAAGGAGCCGTTGGCCTTTGCTCCGTGCCGGGAGGGCGCGCTGCCTGAACAGCTGGTAGTCCGCTGGCGCACGGTGCCGGACAGCGATACTAGTAGTTCTGGTAGTTCAGCGCTGGCGGGGGCCAAGACGGGTGGCAAAGGCGCGGCTGGCCGTGGAGAGGATGACTTTACGGGTTTGTATATTTTCCAGTTTGACAAAGAGGGTCGTATCTTAAGTCATACCATTGAGCTGGCACAGGCAGACAAGCGCTGGGAACACGGCGTGGGTGCCAAGGTTGTCGGGCTAACGGACTGGCTGCTAGGGGAGATTATAGGTAAGCCGGATCCGGGATCAGCGTGTCCGGCGTTTGAGCAGTCACCTAACCGGTGACAAGCCAGCGGGGTGTTGCCAAGCGGCTAAGCCTGTGGCGTTTCTCCTGGCTCTGCAGCTGTAGGAGGGCTGTTGTATTATTATTACTGTCGGTTGCACAAGCCAAGGCAAAGGTGAGCGACCGGCAAGCTTGAACTGTATCACTACATTGATATTTCATGACAATTTTTAGACCAAAATTCTACGTATACTGCATTTCTGTGCTGATTCCATGGGCGGAGTTGCGGGGGGTGGCGCCGGCTGTCGTATGTAGCCCGGCGGCCGGGCTGGAGTCCAGTGAACCCTGCACAGGGGCCCGGGAAGACGGAGCAGAACGCAACAGGAAGATTGTCATGACAAGCAATAGTAGTGCGTAAAATTCAGTGTTAGTTAATTTTAGTCCATCAGCTACATGAGCCCAAATCCGTTTAACCGATAGGCCTCCTTGCTTAGCAACATTATCTCTGAGGTCCCATTCCCCCGATCCTCAAAACACTTGACACTTGCCTCTCCAGGAGCCGCCAAAGAAGGGCCTAGCCCTTGTTGGCTTATTTTAGGTCGATGACCATTGCCTGACTGCGGCTGCAGTGCACATTGTGAGATTCCGAGGCTGGCCGGAGCTCACTTGTAGAGACACAAAGGCTCGTACGTGGTGATTGATTTGGGGCAGGACGGCACCCCCTTCTCGGGTTTGGACAACATCAGCATCTCCAAATACACAACGCATATGTTGCGGCTTTGTCACGCTCAAAACAAAAGAATTGTTCGGCACGTAGTCGTGGTGTTGGATTGTGCCAACTTCTTTGTGTTCCCATTCATGTAGGTTGGAGTAGTTGATGGTCCTGGAAACGAGACTGGCCGTAGATAAAGAATACTACTTGCTATTGGTTGGCTTGCTACGAGGCTCTCGACTCAAAAGAGAAGCTGCTTCTTTAGTTAAGTATATGGGGATCATGAGCTTTGGGAAAGAACGACGAGGCTGTTCTTAAGGCCTCAGGCATCTTTCAATGTACTGGTCATTCAAGTAATACAGAAAACTTTCCATTTCCCAACTGTAACCTCTCACATTCCCCAAGATTGTAACTTGTTCATCACCACCACCCGCACAAGCCACGATAACATAGTCAACACGCTCCATGCGACATTTCACCCTTTTGACCACATTTTACCCTGCCCTCCTTTCTCGACATCAAATCAGCGCTTTACCATTTGAATGGTAACTAGATACGCGCCTCTCTCGTACGACCAATACGAAGACCATTCCAATATTCAGAAGCCGTTCTTCACATTCCGCTCGGTCGGTCCCCACAGCACACTGCAAGAGTGTTATCAAGTTCTTCTTGACATGCTCGTTCTGCAATCCTCGAGGCCGCACATGCAGTTATGCGACGCTAGCTGCACAGGGTCCCAAAGCCTGTCTCTGGCATCTTTTGTGTGTCATCCGCAAATACAATGGCACATGCATCGAGAAATGGCAGACGTGGGGTAGTTTTCCAATGTCACCATGTGTAGTTACTGAGGCGACCCATCTATGAGCTGGTGAGTCGGCCTACGACTCTGTATCTATCCTCACTCATCCTCCACAAATCAGCCCTCACTAATCTTGTTGTTTGTCACTCCTTTTAGGCTTCTTTCATTGCTAAGCCGTCTTCTCAAATGATCTGCCCAGGCTGGATTCCACGACCGGTGTGTTGCGCTTTTTTAAACTTGAAAGTCCCCGTGACCTCATCACAAGGCTGTTTTTTTAGACAGTTCACCATAACATCAAACAACCCCCGCCGAATATTTGGAGAAAACGAGCTCCTCCCTGGATTGGAGGTCGCTGGATGCTATTCCTCATTGTGGCATCAATCGGCTCAAGGACCGATCCCTCGAGGATATCTCGCAGTCTTGGATCCCGAAATAAATCCAAGACGACGTACAACCGTGCAGGCCTGCGGAAGAGGAATATCATCGACCACAATCAGGATCAGGAACAGGATTTACAGCCAAACCCAAGTTATTCGCAAGGCTAGAGACACAGAACAAGTTGGTACTAGCTATTGTATGTAGCCAGCCAAACTTCGGTTCTGTCCCCTCTAGCAAGACCCCAGAAAAAAAAGGAAAAAAAAGGGCGTGGCCACTGAGCCCAATCCGGCAATCTTGTGTGACTGCCTGTACTTATTTTGCTGTCTGTCGGCCCTACGGAAGTCTTCATCTGCAGGCAGCCCCGTGAGCCGGTGAGGAAGAGTGACACTGGCTGGCCGAGCCGGTGTCTGAATTTTTTCTTCTGTTTTTTTCTTTTTCCTTCTTGTCTGTATTCAGTCAGCAGTTGTCTTGTCCGACACTACTGCATCTTTTCTCTCTTAGTCTAGGCTTGAAGCTTGGGCCTGTGTTATCAGCATCTTTGTTCGCTGCAACTCGGTCTGCCAGACAAAAACTGCATTTGAAAACGTAGACCCTAATTCCTGGGCTCTTACGTCATCGCAGATCACCCATTCATCCCTCCCCGCTCAATTCTAGCTGGCCCGGTGTAAGTTGAATACCGGCACATCACACACTCTCTTCCTTGCAACAAGTCGTACATTGGTACCCTCCTCGATCCCTATTGCATCATGTGCACACATTTCTACTACATCCTCTACATACATGACTGCTTTTGAATCGAGCTTATCCCTTCTGGCTACTAGTCCCGTATCAGCCACTCTTCCCCATGGGGAAATGGAAGTCCATATTCTATCCGCTCGCTCTGTTACTTGGTCACAACTTGACAATGACTGTCTTTGCAAGAGCAAGTTGTAACTATCGCTACCTGTAGTTCTATTTAGTTACTGTACATACTTTGTACACAAGCCGCCTTGCTATTCTGATTCTCCAACACTAAAACAACCCACATAGCTGCGTTTTGTCTAGCGACTAGTAGTCATCTTCCTCCTCCGGACACCATCTCATTTTCCTCGTCTCCGTTCCGTCTCTGCCCATATACCCGTTGCTGTCTGGTTGTTGTAACTACTTGTTATTTCTCTTCGGCATGTGAGTGTTTTCTTCATCCAGATACACACCTCCAAAGAGTTACTTCACCCCTGCCCTCACCCACCTAACAAGCTACTTCCGCCACACCACGTTTCGGGGTTTGGCGGTTGGATTACAACGTCCAGGATCCTCCTATAAAGCTTCCTTTGCTCCCGGTCTTCTTCTGGGTGTTCCTGGTCATTCCTGGTCGTTCATGTCCAAGCCTCTTTTCTTGCCTCTTCATACTTCATATAAAGCCTATCCTATCTTTCCTACCCCCCCCAGAGTCCCCATGCTCTCATATTGTCTACACGATTGTCATTATTTCTTCCGCACTGCCTTGCGTGGGCTGAATATTTGCACTTGCATCTGCCCTCTCTACGCTTGAGTGCCCTGTCATCTTGTCTTTCTCCACCTTTCACCAATAATAACCTAAGAAATGTCTTCTCACGCGACTAACAAAATAACGCCTTCTAAAGTGCGCTTTACCGAGCCTCGCGCCTTCGGTGAAACTTTAAGCCAAACACGCACATCAGTTGCGATCCCTCGCTCTGTTCCTGACGACACACACATCAAGACACTAGACTCCAAGAGATCTGCTACCGTTCCTGTACCCAGACCTCCAATGGCTACCCACAACCTCCCACAGGGTAGTCAACCCGGATCTACCTTTGCAGCTCAGGATAAACTGCCGAAACTTCCCATTCCTACTCTTGAGGAGACTGTTAAGCGCTATCTTGATGTTCTCAAGCCGTTGCAAGAGCTCTCAGAGCATGAAGAAACGAAGCTTGCTGCCGAGAGGTTTCTGACGGAAGAAGGCCCCGAACTACAGCAAAAGTTGATAGACTATGCCGATGGTCAATCAAGCTACATTGAACAGTTTTGTAAGTCCAACATGAACTTTTCCTGTTCAGCCCCATATATGTACTGACACAAGCTTAGGGTATGATACCTATCTCAATTTTGAGAGTTCTGTTGTCTTCAACCTCAATCCTTTCTTTTTACTTGAAGATGACCCTACCCCTGCTCGCAATAATCAAGTCACTCGAGCCGCATCACTTGTCTACTCGGCACTTGAATTTGTCAGAGCTATCCGTCTTGAAGAACTTCCTCTTGACTCGGTCAAGGGAACTCCTCTTTGCATGCACCAGTATTCAAGACTTTTTGGCACTGCAAGAGTCCCTACCGAGAATGGCTGCAAAATAGAGGCATACCCCGAATCTCAACACATTATTGTCATGTGCCACGGACAATTCTACTGGTTTGACGTGTTAGATGACAACAATGACGTCATAATGACGGAAAAGGACCTGAGTGTCAACCTACAGACCATCATTGACGATGCTACCCAGCTTCCTATCCTAGAAACTGCCAAAGGCGCACTTGGATTGTTAACTGCGCAGGATCGCAAGCAATGGGCTCGCTGTCGCCAGGTATTATCGCATGAGCAGGGTCATAACAATGCAGACTGCTTATCAATGGTTGACTCGGCTCTATTCGTGTTATGCTTGGACTACAACGAGCCTTTGGATGTTGCTGGGTTATGCCAGAATATGCTCTGTGGAACGAGCCAACTCGAGAAGGGAGTCCAGATTGGTACATGCATTAATCGTTGGTACGACAAACTACAAATCATTGTGTGCAAGAACGGCAGTGCTGGGATCAACTTTGAGCACACGGGTATTGATGGACATACTGTGCTTCGCTTTGCCAGCGATATTTATACCGACACTATCCTGCGTTTTGCTCGCTCAATCAACGGACAAGCTCCTTCACTCTGGGCTACAACTAGCCCTGATCCAGCTAAACGCGACCCTGAAAGCTTTGGTGACGTCACCACGACCCCTCACAAGCTAGAATGGGATATTCCGGACTCCCTCAGCTTGGCAGTACGCTTTTCCGAGGCTCACCTTACGGATCTTATCATGCAGCACGAGTTTGAGTGTCTTGACTTTGGCGCCTATGGAAAGAATTTCATTACGTCGATGGGGTTCTCCCCAGATGCATTCGTCCAGATGGCCTTCCAGTCGGCATACTACAGCTTGTATGGTCATATTGACTGTACATACGAGCCTGCCATGACCAAAACCTATCTCCATGGAAGAACCGAGGCTATTCGTACAGTTTCACAGGAGTCGGTTGATTTTGTGCAGGCTTTCTGGGGGACTGCTACGTCTGCAGAGGAAAAGGTCGACACTCTGCGAAAGGCATGCAAGCGCCACACAGCGACAACACGAGAATGTGCCATGGGCAAAGGTTGCGATCGCCACTTGTTCGCCCTGCTTTCCATCTGGCGCAAGACCGTTGACGACGAGTTGAACGCGAACCGCATTGACTACAGCTCGCCGTCCGGTTATTCAAGTCCAATGAGCTACTCGAGCGAGTCCTCGGGCAGGAGTGCCATTGACGAGTCAGTTCTGGTGCATCGGTTTGAAGAGCATGCTATTAGTGATGATGTTGATGTTGGCCCTAACTTCGGCAACAGCGATATTGGGGTCAACAGCCACCACGCTGACTCCAACGCGTCGTCTTTGGACACTAACGGTTACTTGATATCCACTGACGGCACTGACAACACCACTGTGTCTCCTTCAATAATCACCCGTGGTCGAGAAGATAGCACAAGTTCACGAGCCTCTCGAAACAAAGACAGTCAGCCTCTCCCATCGCTGTTCGCTGATTCGGGATGGGACCGGCTTAATACGTGCATTCTATCGACTTCTAACTGTGGAAACCCATCTCTACGCCAGTTTGGCTTTGGCCCGACTTCAGGCAGCGGTTTTGGCATTGGCTACATTATCAAGGATGACTCTATTTCAATCTGCGTTTCTAGCAAGCATAGACAGACCAGCCGTTTCCTGGGTAATCTGGAAAGTTACTTGCTTGAAATTCGGCGCATGTTACGCATTACGACACAGCAGTCCAACATCAAAGCGTCTCGCGCCCGCGAGATCGACAAGCAGCCCCAGAAGCACATGTCGCGTCTCCACAGCCACAAGATCTCGCCTGCAAAGGCGCGGCTGGTCCACGGCCGCCAGCTCGATGTCCTACGCCTAAGAAGCCAGTCGCCAAGCGGCACGAGATCGCCGACAGAGTACAGCATCGCTACCAGCGAAGACTACCAGGGCGGCTATGGCTTCTTTGACGCTGGGAACTTTTTGCACCCGCTACGACCGCTTATCGAGGGACGGGATGGCTCCAGAGACCCAAGGCCGTCTGATAGGGCGCAGGAACAAGCGCGGCGGAGGCGCGATGTGGGCAAGAGACTGCCGTTGGCGGAGTATTAGTGCTTGAGCTGGAGGGCAATGCGGGGTTTTGATGTAGCGAGTGATTTTTTTTTTGCGTTCTCAATAAGATGCTTGATGTATTTTGTAAATTGTCCTGTGAATACTCTACATGATTGTGTTGTAATATTAGCACAAACTACTTGAGGGGAGGCGGTCGGGTGTCATTTGGTGATAATCGCGTAGTATGTATTGAGATTTAAGTTCTAACTGGCTAACTAATGGAGTTGGTGATAGGTAATAGACTTAGTCGTATGGAAGAGAAGAATGAAGAATTGATTGAATTGATACTGAACTTTTTAAGAGGATGAACTAATATTTCCTAGACTTTCCATCACAACGGAGAGAGAGCACCTGCTCTTTATACACCTTTCCCATTACCCACGAAACGTCGTCTAGATCGTGAAACCGGTGCACGGGTTCACAAGTTCAGGCGTCCAGGAGTCCGTCCTCGGGGGTTTCGAGAGTCGGTAGTCCGGTTTCAACATGGCGGCCCATAGTCTCAGGTATACGGCAGTAATACCATTCTAACAATAGATAGTGTCTCCAAATATATAATTTCCATAGTTAATCTTTACATGAAGAAAGGCGTTCGATACGTCTGCCTGTCTGTGGTACTAGCCTAAGGCGGTGGTGACGGCTAGGAGCAGTCGGAAAGCACCTGGTATCCCCGTTGAGGCGCATGTGTTGTTGTAATCTATGCCGTGTTTTTGAAGAAAGCCTCGGGCTACTAGTCTGCCTTTGACTTTCTCGAACTCTCCTTTCGGACTGAGTTTCTTCTTGAGCACCATCTTGGCTGAAAGTGGGTTGTAGCCGTGTGATGTTTCTGGCTCCTCAAGTGCAAAACTACCGAGTTCAGTAATGCTTTTGATTTCTTCAAATGCAGCTTTTCGCCATTCTTCTCTCTCCGGTCCAGCCATGGCCTCTCTCCAGGTTGGTTGGTTTGCTTTGTCTTTCCTTGACTTTTTCTCNATGTGGGGCATCGGCCCCACATGGGATATAGTTATTCCGGAATGGCCCCACATAGTGGGGCTCCTACCCTTTTAGGCAGGATATACTATGACACCCCCCCTTGGCCGAAAGGGTATTCGTTGTTGATCTATTTTCTGTGAATGGTCAACTAATTAGTATAATTGGTGTGATTTCGTGTCCGGATGATTCTGTCCATTGTTTTGTTTGATTTGCGTAATTATTTGGTTAGTTAACTGGTAATCAGTTAGTTTTGTGTTTCGGAATTTCTTCGTTTAGTTGAGTTCATTATTCGTTATTTGTAGTGCTGTTTTCCTGTCTATGGTTTCTGTATCTGTTGTGTTGCCACAATGTTCTGGTTCTAGTTCTATGCTGGTGATTTTGTGAAGGCTTAGATACCCCCCCTCAGACGCGTGTCCATGCTTTATGATTCTATGTCTTTGTGCTGTTTTCCTTTTCTGGTTTAGTTCATGATCTGTTTTCTGATGTTTTCGAAAGTATCCTTTCCGAGAGGTTTGGTCATGATGTCCGCGAGGTTTTGTTTTCCAGCCACGTGCTGTAGTTTGATGAAACCGTGCCTGATTTCTTCTTTGACTTGGTGATAGGATATGCGGATGTGTCTGGCGCGTGTTGGACCGGTTGATTGTGCCATGGCAAGCGCGGCTGTGCTGTCGCAGTTGATTTGTATCGGTTCTAGGTGGAATCCGACCTCGTTTAGCAACATTCTGATCCATGCTGCTGTATTGCATGCCTCGCTCAATGCTACATACTCTGCCTCTGCTGTAGATTTGGATGTTGTGCGTTGAAGCCTCGCATTCCATACGACTGGTTTTCCGTTGACGGTGAATATCATTCCCGTGGTGGATTTTGCGTTTGTCCAGTCGCCTGCCAGATCTGCGTCTACCCATCCTTGGATGATGAAATCGTTGGACCTTTCGTAGCGTATGGTGAGGTCTGGCTTGGCTTTGAGGTATCTTATCACTCTCTTCGCAGCTTTGAGGTGTAACATTGTGGGTTTTGCAACCCCGCGAGCCAGAACGTTGTTTGCGAAGCTTATGTCCGGTCTTGAATGCCCTGATATCCAGCTGATTGCACCGGCCATGCTCCTGTAATCGTCTGCATCTTCCTTGCCAAGACGAGGCGTTTCGGTTTCTTTGGAAGTTTCATTTAGTTGTGGGAGGAGTCCTATTTCCATCGGCGTGTTGTTCGTGTTGGCTTCTTGTCCGAGTGCGGTTTCGATGATCTCTCGGATGTAGGTTTGTTGGTGAATTTCTACACCTTTGTCATCGTAGTCATGAACCGCGCCGAGAAAACCAGCTTTATCTTCTTCGAGGATTTTGAGTGTCATCCTTTTTCCGAGGTTTTTATATAGCTCCATGACATCTTCCTTCTTGGATCCCATTGAGTAGAAGTCGTCTACGTGGCTATATGTGATCACTCTGGTGTCTTCGTTGAAATATATTGCGGAGTCTGTTCTGGTGGGCTCTGAACCGCATGCAAGCATGTCCCTTCTTGTCTGCTGCTGCCATTCGTAGGCACTTTGTCTCAGGCCGTATAGGGGTCTGGTCAGCCTGATGGTGCAGCCTTTGAACCAGCCATGTTTGGCGGCTAGGTTGGGATTTTGCCTGAAGAACTTTTTGATGATAGGTAGTGTCTCCAAGTATACAATTTCCATGATCTTTCCATGAAGAAAAGCGTTTGAGACGTCTGCCTGTCTGTGGTACCAGCCCAAGGCGGTGGTGACAGCTAGAAGCAGTCGGAAAGCACCTGGTATCCCTGTTGAAGCATAGGTGTTGTTGTAGTCTATGCCGTGTTTCTGGAGAAAGCCTCGAGCTACTAGTCTGCCTTTGAATTTCTCGAACTCTCCTTTCGGACTGAGTTTCTTCTTGAGCACCATCTTGGCTGAAAGTGGGTTGTAGCCGTGTGATGTTTTTGGCTCCTCAAATGCGAAACCGCCGAGTTCGGTAATGCTCTTGATTTCTTCAAATGCAGCTTTTCGCCATTCTTTTCTCTCCGGTCCGGCCATGGCCTCTCTCCAGGTTGGTTGGTTTGCCTTGTCTTTCCTTGACTTTTTCTCATTTGCCTCTGCGATGAATCCGATAAATTTTCCGTAAAAGTGTGTCGTTGCTTCGTCTATGATCCATGGATCGTCTTCGTCCTCTGTCATGCTCTCGTCATTGTCTCGTTCGGCTGATAGGTTGTTGTTTGTAGTTTGTATCCTCATGATTTCCATTTCTTTGGCGGCCTTCTTCTCGTCGTTCTTTTCCTTTGATTCGTTGTAGTGTTTTGTCGCAATGAATAAAATTGTCCTAGTTCTGCCAGAGGAACGGATTGTTTTGGTCGATATCTTTTCCAGGAATGTGACGTGGGATGTTCGGACGATCTCCTTCTTGTTTGTGTCCCATAGTTCGTAGATGGTCGTTCCGTCGTATCCGATCATTAAAGATTTCTTTCCGTCTGGTTCCAGCTTGCCATTGCTTGTGTTTGTCCTCTTGTAGTAAAAAGCATCGCAACCGATTTTTCTTAGGTGACCAATGGAGGGTCGGTTGTCCTCTCCGGGCCTGATGTTGTCGTACCACATTTGGTATGGTGACATGTTTTGGGGGTTGGCGGTTGTTGGCATTCTGTTGGTTATGTGGATTGCTGCCATCATTACGGTCGGCCATAGGAATTTTAGCACATCCGTGTCCGTCATCATCGATTTTGTGCGGCTGATGATCATGCCGTTAGCCCGTTCGGCGACGCCGTTGGCTTCTTTATCCCCGGTGGGAGAGGCTTCGATTTTTATATCGAGCTTGTCTGCCTCTTCTAGCAAACTGTGGTATCCGATGTCTGAACCTTAGTCTAGACGGATCCGTTTTGGTATTTTATCTGTCTCAGTCATCCATTTTTTCAGGAGTTTGACTGCTCTGTATCCTGCTTCGAGTTTGTTCTCAAGAAACTCTGCATCTCTCCACCGGGTTGCGTCGTCCGTGAATAGGATCACGTATTCAATTTTCTTTTGTCGTTGAGTTCTTCCAGGGATCTTCATTTTGAACCCGTCAATGTGTATAGCGTAGCCGGCTACTTTTTCCCTACGTTGGGTGGTTGACGGCGATATCCATTTGGCCTTGGTTTTTATACAGGTTTTGCAGGCCCAATCTTTGATGGTGGTGTGGGGCTGTGGTGTTGGACTAGCTTTTAGTGCTTGTCTGATGAATTCCATGCCGTAGTGCCCTGTTCTTTCGTGAAAGAGTTCCATTGTATCTCTTCTGACGGTCCGTAGATCCTTTTGTGACGTAGACTGTAGCGATTCGTCTGTGTCCATGATGAATAGGTCGGCATATTCCCCCTCTGCGTTGAATTTTCCGATGTCTACTCCTCTGTCGTCCCTCCAGCAATCGTTGTCCATGCGGTTTCTCATGCTGTAGAATCTCTTGGCAGATAGGATGTTGCATGATAGCTGTGGTAAGTGGACTGTGCGTGGGAGTAGAGCCGTGATTTCGTTGCCGGAGTGTGTAAGCCATTTTACCATAGCGGTTCCCTGGACGCTGGGTGTGGATGTGCAGTTGGCCGTTTTTTATGCTGATGTTTGAACTACTGATCGTTTCAGGCAGTAGCCATTCTTGAGAGCATACGGCGTTTATGTCTGCGCCACTGTCGGACATCCATCTGTTTGTCCTGTTTGTTTGTCCTTTCTTGATCAGTTCTGTGGACATAATGGTTTTCTTTGTGTTTAGGTATGTATTAGCTTTATTTACTTTCTATATCTTATTCTATTCGCTCTCAGAGTTGCGTACCTCGTTTTCGCCATCTTCCGAAATTTCTGCCTCATCATCTTCTTCATCCTTTTCTAGGACGTGTACCTCCTGCGGCTTTTTCCGTCTACAGTATTCTATGGAGTGGCCGCTCATTTTGCATGAAGTGCACCAAAATTTTGTTTTCTTTTGTTCTTGTGTGGTCGTTCCATGGCTGTCGTCCGTTGGAGTGTTGAAATTTGAGAATTTTCGCTTTTGAGTTGATGGTCTTTCCTTTTTCGGGTAAGTCTTTTTCGGGTGAGTTGTCCTTGTGTTGGTTTGGGGATTTTGTTCAATAGGTTTGAAGTTGTCTCTGATTATTCCCCTGATATCGCCCATGGCTTGAAACCATTTGTCTTTGCTATTCTCTCCAGCGTTTCGAAGTCTTCTCTTGGCTTCGTATGCACAGTCTCCGTCATTGGCTTCCAGCATGGTGATTAAGAGTCGGTAGAGAATTTTGCAGAGTTCCTCATTGCCTTTGAGAGTGATTTCGGCTTCTAGTATGTATGAGTTGTATCTCTTCATTAATCCGATTCCATTTTCCCCGATCTTTGGCTTAATCGAAGTCAGTTTTCGGAGGTCTTCCAATTGGTTGTTTGTAGAGTTTTCCTCCAGGCCATTTTGAAGTGTACTGAATATTTCGTTGACGCTGTAGATCTTGCGTATCATAACAAGCGCGTCTCCGGTGAGTGTCTTGACTATCTTGGAGCGCAGTGCGTTGTTGACTTGTTTGTTTATCTCTTCCGGGTTTGAAAGAGATTCCAATGTGAAGCCGGAGTCTTCCAGCTTTTGCAGGAATTCGTGTTTCCAGGTCGCCCATCCTGAATTGTCTTTCAGGGTGTGTGCGAGGTCGTCCCAGTTGTCGTCAATGAGTCGGTTTCTCTTTTCTTCAAGCGTGTATTCGGAAGGGGAAGCTCAACGGCTGGTCTTTCGCTGTTCAGGCTGGGAGGTGGTTTGGGAGGAAGACATGTTTGTGGTAGCGTTTGTCTGTTGTGTGTAACGGTTGGTTTGAGTAGAATTTCTGGTGCTTTGGCGAGTGCTGACTGGCATGTTGGTGTCGAGGTATTGTGTTTTAGGTTCGGGAATCTGATTTGTGCGGGGTACATTAATTTTATGCGGCTCATGTGTAATTTCTTTGTTTGCTTTCTTGATTATGTAAGCACATGGAGTAATTTTGGCAGGGCTCCGCCTCGCCCAGAATCAAGAATTCCCTAGAGGTTTGGAACTTGTCTGGTCTTTTTGTTTATGGCTTATTGTTGTTTCCTCGAGTGCCAGGCCATAGCTTTGGTTAAGCTCTTCGTTCCGTTCCGGCATAGCCGGGTTCGTTGTAGTTTCTACAGTTGTAGTTGTGTGATAGGCCATTTCCGAGTGATTCCGGGTGATAAGCCGGTCGTCAGGAACCAGCGCCGGATTTTCAGTCTAGCGCCGTAATTACTTCTCCGTGTACACGGCTTTAGATCGTAGATCTAGACCACTAAAGAGTTTCCTCAGACTATCCATCAGACTGAGATAATGAAACTATCAGTTTCTTCAGACTATCCATCAGACTGAAATAGTGAAACTTTTCCGTATAAACGGCTTCAGACCAACGGCCTGGATAAATATGGCTTCCTCAGACTATCCATCAGACTGAGATAATGAAGCACATAAAAAGTTTCCTCAGACTATCCATCAGACTGAGATAATGAAACTATCAGTTTCTTCAGACTATCCATCAGACTGAAATAGTGAAACTTTTCCGTATAAACGGCTTCAGATCGTAGATCTGGATATATGGGTGCTTGGGTGGCGTTTGCCTTTGTTCTGTTCGAAGTAAGTTCGTCTTCATTCAGGGTGGTAGTATACCGTTGAATTGTTCGGAGTGATTCTATCAACTCCGGGCTCATAACCTGTCATATGGTAATATGCGCATAGTGTGTATTCAGGGTTAAGTTCTATCTGGTTGTTACTATTCTACGTGTTACTTGTATATCCCATGTGGGGCCGATGCCCCACATGGGATATAGTTATTCCGGCATGGCCCCACATAGTGGGGCTCCTACCCTTTTAGGCAGGATATACTATGACAGTGGGTGTTTTTGCATGTATTGTTTTGTTTGCTATTTCCTTTTTTTCTTTTTTTTTTTTTTTTCTGTACTTGTTTTCTTTTGCTCATAGCGGAGTGTGGACCACTGGTTCTTCGGGGCTTGGGGATGGTGCGCCATCCCGAACACACAGAAACTATGCGGCGTGTCGAGCGGAGGACTTTAAATTTCCGTCCGGTAACCAATCCGGCGTCGTGTGATCTTAGTGATTTTGGTAGACGATAAATATAGTCAAGTCAAGTCTACGAGTTGCCTGTATGTCCCTTGTGGGGCATGCCTCACAAGAGACAAAGTTATTCCGACATAGCCCCGATATGTGGGGTTCCTACTCTTTTGGGCAGGATATACCTTTACATCAGGAGCCATGAGAAAGGACGAAGCAAAAGGAAGGTACGCAGGGGTAAAGCTCAATCAATTTTAGGGTTACTTGAGGGGTCCACAATCGACGACATCACACAAGGATCTTGACAAGCTGAGATTCCTGCCCTCTTCAATCTTTGCCCTCTTCAATCTTTGCCCTTTTACATGCAGACTGTGCTTCCACTGCTTGCCGTAAATTGGCACACCCTCCAACCGCTGTTCGTGATGTGACTAGTTTCCAGCTGGGTCGAAGCCAAAAAGTAGAGACCAACAGACCCGCGTCCCGACCGCCCCCCGCCACCATGAGCGACCTCTCCTCCGTCCTACCATCCTTCCCCACGGCCTCCTTCACCAAAACGCTGCACGCGCTCGACCACCACTCCGTCACGACCGCCGAGCTGCTCTCACGCGACGCCACTGCCCTCGCGACCGCAATAGCCCAGCCCGTGCTCGACGTGCGCCGGCTCGCCGCCGCCGTGCTGGCCGCCACACACGCGTCACTGCGCACCCCACGCCGCAGCTCGCTGGCGGGGCTCGCGCGCCGCGGGCTCTCCGCCGGCCCCGGCGCCGGTTCCGCGTGCAGGCTCATCTCGACGCTCGACGACGACCTGGACGCTGCGCTGGGCGGCGGTGTGCCCGTCGGCCGCGTGACGGAGATTGCCGGCCAGAGCGGCGCGGGCAAGACGCAGATGCTGCTCTCGCTGCTGCTGGCAGTGCAGATGGCGGCGCCGCGCGGGCGAGGCCTCGGCGCGCTGTACATCTCGACTGAGGCGCCGCTGGCCACGGGCCGGCTGGCGCAGATGCTTGCGACGCACCCAGTGCTCCGCGCCTACAACACGGTGCACGCCGGTGCGCAGACGGTCAGTCTCGACCGTATTGCCAGCGCTGCCACGCCGGATCTCGAGAGCCAGGAGCACATTCTTGCCTACCAGGTGCCTGTCATGGCGGAGCGTCTCGGCATCGGCCTGCTGGTTGTGGACTCGGTGGCAGCCAACTACCGCGTCGAGTACGACCGCGGCAAGGGCGCGCTGGGCGCGCGGAGCACGGAGCTGGCGCGCCTTGGGCGTACGCTGCGCGCGCTGGCGGAGCGGCTTAATATTGCGGTTGTTGTAGCGAACCAGGTGGCTGATCGTTTCGGCGTTGTCACGGGCGTCGGGCTGACGCAGTCGCAGGTGAGTCACAGCACAAGCCAGGCGAGCAGCGCGGCGGCGGCGGATCAACAAGGCGCTGTGGAGGAGGAAGAAGAAGAGGAGGAGGCGCCCTGGGGTCAGCCGAGCTCGACACTGGCGCAGGCGGAACCGGTGCTCATTGCGGCGCTGGAGCTGGACCACCAGCAGCGGTTTTTCACGGGCTGGGGCGACGACCCGATGGTGCTGGGTAACGAGGGCCTGAAGACGCCGGCGCTGGGTCTGGTCTGGTCGACGCAGGTTGCGATGCGGGTTGTGCTGGTGCTGCAACCGTTTTATATGCCGGAGACGGCGGGGTTGCGTGAGGAAGACGGCCAGAGCGAGGTTACGGTTAGGAGCTCGTGGCGGCGCTTCATGAAGGTCGTGTTTGCGCCGCATGTGAAGGCGGCGACGTGCGGAGTTAGCCAAGCGGTGGAGTATGAGATTGTAGCTGCGGGATTGAGGGCAGTGGTGAGGCGTGAGGAGTCGACGGATTAAGTCATGATGGGCCATGAGATAAATGAAGTTGCCATGCATTTATGCTAATCGATTCCATAGATGGGGGTATTATTGTTTGTTCATTTATGTAGTAGGTTGGTTCATGTGGTCCGTCTATACTATTCCTGCACTTATCATCTTCCCCATGCATCCGCTCCTCCCATCTACTCCTTCGGGTGCGGGAACTCATCATCCATCTGCAACCGCACACCAACATTCATACTGATCAACTCCTGAACCAAAAGCTTGGCGGCATACGGCATGATCATCTTTGTAACCTCGCCCGTGGAGTCGCATGTGGTGCAGTAGCCCTTGTAGCCAAACAGACCGCAGCGCTGGCAAATGTCGATTTGCACAGCATCAGACGACAGCATCAGGCGCTCCAGCAGCAGCTGCGACGCGCCGTAGGCAATCAGACAGTCGCGCTCCATCTCTCCCAGACGCAGACCACCCTCGCGCGAACGACCTTCGGTCGGCTGGCGCGTCAGCGATGCGCGCGGGCCCGTCGACCGCGAGTGCATCTTGTCCTGCACCATGTGCTTCAGGCGCTGGTAGTAGATGGGCCCGTTGTACAGATACGCCTCAAACGGCTCGCCAGTGATGCCCGAGGTAAAGTAGTCCTTGCCCTCCCACGAGAAGCCGTGCTCGACCAGCACACGGCCCATGTCCTCGACAGGGTGCGAGCGGAAGGCGTCGCCAAAACCGTAGTCCTTGCGGCCGTCAAGCACCGACGCCTTGCCCGTCAGACACTCAATCAGCTTGCCGACTGTCATACGTGACGGAAAACCATGGGGGTTCATGATGATGTCGGGAACCAAGCCCACGTCGCTGAAGGGCAGATCCTCCTGGTCAACAATGATGCCCACCACACCTTTTTGTCCGTGACGTGACGAGAACTTGTCGCCGAGCTCGGGTCGTCGCGTTTGCCGTGTCTGTACCTTGACAACGACAGTGTCCTTTTCTGTGCTTGACAACATGACCTTGTCGATGTAGCTCGGGTCGGGTGTGCGGTACGTGGTGCTCGAGTCGCGGTACTCACTGGGGCCACGATCGCTGCCGATGCCCGTGCTTGCCTGGTCAATAGGCGTCTCTTTTTTGATCATTAGCTCGCCGGAGCGCACGCGGTAGCCAACAGTGGCCAGGCCATCATCGTCAAGAGCCTCGTCGCGGGCAGTGCGACGCTGGTTTTCGCCTTCACCCTCATTGACTGGGCGGCCGAGCTGTTCTTGGCGGCCGTTGGGATACTTTTGCAATTCAGTTGTATACTTTTTGAACACCTGGCAGCGGCCAAAGCCACGGTCAATGGAAGCCTTGTTGAGGACCAGGGCATCTTCGATATCGTAGCCCGAGTACGACATGACTACGACAGTAGCATTTTGACCGGCAGGTAAACGATCGTACCGCACCAATTCAATAGTTTTGGAGATGACCATTGGTCGCTGGGGATACACAAGCGTGTAAAGCAATGTGTCGATACGGTTGAACTGGTTGTAGGCAATAGCGCCGATGGCTTGCTTACCCATAGCACATTGGTACGTGTTTCTGGGTGACTGGTTGTGGTGAGGAAAGGGAATCAGGCCGGCAACAGCACCGAGCAAGGTGAAGGGCTCAATTTCCATATGGGTTGAGGAGCTAGTCACGTGGTCCTCATTAAGAGCCACCAAGGTGTCGTTTTCCTCGTTGACATCAAGATACTCGACCACACCATGCTTCAGAAAGTCGTCGAAGGTGGCCTTGCCAAGCTGCAGCAAACGCAAATGCTCGGCTTTAAGATTAGACTTGCCGTTGTGGACGATGATGTAAGGACGGCAGATACGACCTTCGTCGGTAGCGATGTGGACAGCAGAAAAGTGCAGGTTCATGTGCACGCTTACAAAGGGCGAAATCCAACCTTTACGGCGCAGTGCGCGGAACTTGGCGGTGAACTGTTTGGGGTAGCGAGTAAGGGCTATGGGGGTACCGTTGATGTGGATAATGTAGTTGCCGGGCTGGTGCATCTCCTGGCCGGTAAAGTTGCGGATGGACTCGGCAGTCGGATCAATCGTAAAGACCCAGCGCTTGACGGGCTCCTCGTCTACATTAGTGGTGATGTGGGTCATCAGGGCCAGGTTTTTGACTAGACCACAGGCCTCACCTTCGGGAGTATCAGAGGTGCACAGCATACCCCACTGCGATGGCTGCAGGGCACGAGGACCGGAGACCTTTCGTGTCTTTTCGAACTGGGATGAAATACGAGTCATCATACCCAGGGCGGCAATGTAACTGAGGCGTGATAGCACGTGGGTAACACCGGCTCGGTTCATGTTGAAACGCTTGACGTTCCAGTTGCCGGTTTGAATGGCGCGGTTAAGACCCTGGCCGATGCTGTTGGCGTGGTTGCTGATGATGTTGACGGGATCAAGAGCAATAGCGCGGTTGTTCTTTTTGAGGTACTTGTCAATGCTCATTTTAACCTCGGACGTGAAGCGTTTGAACAAATCCTCAAACAACAGCGAGAGCAGCTGGCCGGCCAACTCGAGTCGCTTGTTACCGACAAAGTCGCGATCGTCAACGAGTTTGGGGTTGTGCATGGCAAAGAGTACGCGGCGCGTCATCAGGGCAATGTAGATGGCCTTGGGGTAAAAGTCCAGTCCCTCAATGGGCACGTGGGCAATGATGAGGTTGGCCAGGGCATCCAGACCCTCTTCGACGTGGTTCCGGCGTACCTGCGGGCCGCCCGTAAATCGTCTGCCGCCCATCTTGACTCTGGCGCCGACGTACTCGAGAGCCTGGTGCTGAGTGAAGACGCCGGCCTTGGTGGCTTCCTCGAAGTTGACGGCAAAGGAGTCTTGGTAGCGGCCGTCCGATCCACACACTAGGGCCATGATTTCAAGATCGGTCAGACCTCCCATAGCTTTCAGAACAATTACAATAGGAACAGCCTCAACCAAAATGTTGTGGGAAAGCACAATGCGTTCCTTTTTGAACTGCACGTACGTCTTGGATTTACGCTCGTGTGTGGAACTGGTGACGGAGGCTGAGATGATGTTGTTTTTCTCATCAGCCTCAACGATGACTCTGTTTTTGCTCAGCTGCTCCTGAATTAGAATGACCTTTTCCGTGCCGCCGACGATGAAGTAGCCGCCAGGATCCAGTGGACACTCATTCATGGCCTCCATCCGCGAGTTGTTGGCGCCGCTAAGCCAGCACTTGGAGCTGCGCAACATGATGGGCATACGGCCAAGGCGGATATTTTTGCGCACTACACGCTGCTTTTCACGGATAAAGGCAATGTCGACAAAGATGGGCGCACTATACGTCATGTCACGCAGGCGGCATTCCATAGGCGTGACTTCACTGTTGGGCGGGAAGTCGGACTCGTCCTGTCTGTTAGGGCGCTGCACACGGATATCGAGGAACCTATGGAGAAAAGAAAGTGCGTGTCAGCAGGGCGAGCATGAAGGGCTATCGGCGCATCGCAGGAGACGAGCGCCAAACGGGGCCAGTCGGCACTCACTCTAGCCAGAAGGTGCTGTCGGCATCACTCTTGATTGTGCGGTTCGCCAGCACAATCTCCTTGATTTCATGCTCAACAAAGAAGTTGTACGAGTCAATGTGTCTGTTTAGCAGTAACACGTCAGTCGTCGGGTGTCTCGGCGGGTATACGGAGGGTCGCTAGGTTGGCTGACGGAGCCGGGGTGGGGCCGGATGCCGGGAACTCACTGTTTCACCAAACCTAATCGTGGGTTAGTAATTTGACGAGGCAAATAGCGCACAGCATGGAAACAACACACCTTTGACCTTTAGGAAAGCGGGCAGCAGTTGGAACTTGTCTTCACGGGTCGAAATGGGGTCTGTCAACTTCTTGCCGTTGTAAAACGGCTCCAACAACGCCTCAAAGCCATCGTCAAGCACGACCATTTCGGCGGTCGGGGGAGGTGTGTGACGGGCGAGCGGCGGGACGGCGGAGAGTCAGAGAGTTTAACGGAATGGACGGTGGTCACACGAGGTTCGCGGGGCTATCGGCGGTCGGGTCAGACACGGCGCATATTCCTCGCGGGTTGGTCGAGGCGATGCGGCTCAATATGGGATGACGGAGGGGCAAAAAAAGAAAAGAACAAGCACAAGAAGATAAATAACCAGTCAATACCAAGTGTGCAGGGCTGGAATAGGAGAGCAGAAAAAGAGACGCAATGGGGATGAGGCAAAGAAAAAAAATTGACACATGCAGAGCTCGACGCAAAAGGTATCGTGAGTAAGCCAAACATTCACTTTTTCTTGATGAAGCTCTGAAAAAAAAAAGTGACGATGAAGGATTCACTACTCCACCTTCGGGCTGGGTTCTAGCGCAAAGATAAGGGTCACGTGGCGATATGAGATAGGGTTATCACAAGGAAGCGGACTTTCACGACAGCGACATGGGCATGGTAGAGCGAGCACATGCAAGCGAAGCAAACAAGATACAAGACACTTAACATGTGATGACTATGCAAAGGGTTCGGCGGGTTGTAAAGTGAAACATTAATAATGCGTTCATTATGACGGAACAACCAAGCCTTTTTCATGTGTTTCCAGGCTCATCTCGGCTGGCGGGCCACTGTAGTACGGGCCAATCGACCACGGCCATGTGGCTAACAAACAGCACGAGGAGAACAGCAGAGTCAGGTCAGGATGGACTTTTGCTTTCCGTGTTTTGGCATAAATAAAGGGAGCGGAGAAGGAAAAGGATAAGCGGCATGGTGGTTTCCCTCTGGTCAGGGACCACAAGGGAGCATCCATCACGAGGAGCAGTAGCATCGGCGGGACAGGGGGGAGGGGGAGGGGGCTGCGGGAGCAAAAGGCGGTAGGACAAGACAGACAAAGTGTGTGTAGTCAGTTGTAAGCGAGCGAGCAGAAGAAAGGAGAAGCGGGTGGCAGGCGGGTATTTTGCATCGGAGGAGGTCGAGGGTGTAGGTGGGAGTGGTGGTAAGGGCGGTAGTCGGTGGAAAAGTAGATAGTGCAGACATTGGGAGAGGCTGGCCCGGACTTGGCCGACTAGTTGTCGGCGTGGCAATATGTGTGTATAAGTGCGATGGGACGGTGATGTCAGTGGCAGGACTAGCCCGGGCTCGGGAGAGAGGCGACAGGCCTACCTCCACTGAGATGGAGAGGCAAACAAGCAGCTTTGTGCTTTGTATGGTGTTTGCTGCCAGCGCTGGGCTTAGGGTTACAGGGTTATGCATGCAAAGATAGATGCCTGGGCTGGGCTGTCTCGTGTTTAATGAGGCCTGGCCTGGCTGTTGGGGTTTGGGGTTCAGGCTGTGTTGACAGTAGCAATTAGAAGTTGGCCAGGGCCTGAGGCAGTAGGCTACAGCGGGCATAGCGCGGCCAGCAGTGGCGACAGGGGCTTGAACCAGGCCAAACAGGGTGTTTAGCGCAGTGAATTCAGTGGGTACAGTGGGTACAGTGGCCACCCGCCCCAAAACGGCGTGCAAACAGACACTACAACGTCAAGATTTTTCGCATTTATGCTGGTTTTCGTCTGGCATTTTGCCGAGTTCAGTTGACTATCAGTGAGTGAACCAACTATAATAACCGCCTAACTACATAAATAAGTAGCACATGGCCAGCCGTAGGACAAGATTCAGCGAGCCAAGTCCTGACTTTCGTCTCTGCATTTTGTTCCTTTTTCTTCACTCTCGTTCGTTTTCTTTGTTGCCGCCTGCCCTTTTCCTTTGCCCTGCCCTCCCTGCTCTTCTGTTCTCCTGGACTTCACGAACCGCAAAGCTCGGCCGCCAAATTTCCAGCAGCCCAGCCCAGCCCAGCATCGCACCGCACCGACAGCCACGCCTCAGTCCGGCATATTTTGCTCCCGATTTTCTCGCCAAAGCCCAGCCCAGCTCCAGCGGCATCCATCCATCCATCATCTGCGTTGTAATCAATCTGCGCCCGCGCCAGCTGCTCTTCTGGCGCTGTCGAGCTGTGCTGGTACTGGTCCCCTGCCCTCTGCCCTCTGAGTCTTAGTCACGCTCAACAGCCTCTAGCCAAGGTCCCTTTGGGCCTGTGCTGTTGCTGCCGCTCGCTCTCAGGAGCCATCACCGCTGTTTCTGGCCCTGCTATTTGTACTGCCCGCCAGCCTTGAGCCTCTTGCTCTCTTTCTTTCTCCCCCCTCCCCTTTCAGCATGGACATTCCTCGAATGTCATCACAACAACACCATCACCGCCCGCCACTGCAATCGCCCGCTTCCACACTCCCGCTCGACACCAGCCACCTCGTCCCTGCCGCCCTGCCGCTC
Organism: Berkeleyomyces basicola; assembly: GCA_003671435.1. Lineage (NCBI taxonomy): Eukaryota > Fungi > Ascomycota > Sordariomycetes > Microascales > Ceratocystidaceae > Berkeleyomyces > Berkeleyomyces basicola. The sequence goes on along the minus strand of PJAC01000008.1, from coordinate 695,099 downwards.
TCGCCACCGGGTCCCGTGTCTGGAATGTCGCTGTCTCAGCCCGCCTTCCTCCACGACCAGCGCAACTCTGGCCCCGGCCCCGGCCCCGCCACCGCTTCCACCTCCGCCTCCGCCTCCGGCCCCGGCCTCACCTCGGCTAGCTCCTCTAACGCCGCCCCTGTCCCGGGCACTTTCGCCCGCCGCTTTGCCGACCCGTTCACGCGTGCCTCTGTCTCTGGTGCCTCTGCTGGCCCGCCCATCTCCGCGATCGCCTCATCCTCAGCCATGAATTCTTTGTCCATCGCCCGCGCCTTGGATGGCTCGCAGCCCGATCACAGTGTGCGTCACACCAGTTTGTCTCCGTCTCTGTCGCCCAAAGGCCCTAAAGCTAACTATGTGCCATGTCCTCTTGTGCCCTCCGCTTAGATTGCCTACCAAAAGGTCCAACTTGTACGTCACCTGCTCTCGGGCTAATCTTTGTAAAAGCCCCCATTCGCTAATACCGCCCCCCTATCCGCGTAGATTGAAAAGAAGCGAGCCGAATATGAGCGCATCCGTGAACAGCGCCGCCGCTTCGAGGCCGAGATGCAGCGCCTCGACGAGTCCCAGCGCCGTGAAGAACTCGAGCTTGCCCAACTCACCGAAGAAGTCCATCAGCTAAACGGCCACCAATCCGAGCCCACTACGCCTCCGCATGAGCGCTACGACTCCGCCATATTCCCCGGCTTCATGGGCCGTCCCAACCGCTACTCCATGTCCAACGTCGCCTCGCCCCCCGGATACTACAGCCGCCTGGCTCGCACTTCGCTGCTCCAGTCGCACCACCAGGGTCTGGGCCTCCAGCGCAGCATTGCTTGGGATGACCCTGCCGCCACCTTTCGCTCGGTGCCTGTATCCCGCCGCAACAGCGATGACGAAGAACGAGAGGACGCCTCCATGGCTGCCCGATACGAGACCACAACCTTCCGCCCAAACAGCACGTAAGTGGCGCCCTCTTTGTTCTCCATCTTGCCTATCCGCTCCGCCTTGCTAACATGTTTCGCGCCTTGCCACAGTAGAACCAACCGTTACTCAATGCCCGCAACCAGCCAAGTCCCTAGCCGCCGCATGCTGGCCTCCGACATGGACAGCCTCGACCAGGCCAACACAACGCGCTTCCTCTTTGGCAGCGAAGCCGTCCCCAGCAGCCACACTGCTGATGTTGACAACCCGCGAGAGTCCAACGTGAGTCTATATTCAAAGTCACGCCATCCCTTGCCGGAATCCTACTGTGAAACCCGAGACCCAACCAGAGACGCTAGCCCGTTGTTTCTTGTTTATTGGCCGATTCCCTTTCACAGCTTGCCGGGCCACCTGCGGCTCATCTCCCTTGCCCGCCCTTCCCCTGCTGCACTTTGCACCTTTTGCCATCCTGTTCCGCACTAACAGCACCTGTGCTCGTGTTATTAGGCTGCGGGTATCGAAATCACCCCCACCACTGCTAGCGATTCACTTGGCGCGACCGACTGGGGCTTCTCGAGTCGAAACCGCTCTAGCTTTGGCGCCCCTGCGCCGATCGGCCCGTCCTCCATGCCAAACTCGTTTCGCCGCTCTCTCGATCTCAGGTTCCTCACTGAAAACAGCGTCGCCGACTCCTCTACCGGGAACCCCACGCCAATTAGTCCTCCTAATGGTGCAGTCGCTTCGCCCATTGGCACCATGAGCGGTAGCTACACTCCTACCGATGCGCCTTCAGCGAACTCCGCTAGCGGTAGCTTATTCAACCCCATGTCTCGCCTTGGCGCCATGTCGTCCCGCGCCACCAGCCAGCTTGGTGTTGACAGCCTTCCGCTTCCTCGTGAGACTTCCAACAATGGTAGCGCCAACACATCTTCGTACCATGGGCTGTCGCCACTTCATACCGGAGCTGCTCCCTTTGCTCCCGCCAGTGGCACCCAGCCTAGTCCTCAGTCTGCCATTTCCAACGGGCACCCGTTATTCCCTGCGACTGCCAACTTCAACCCTGCTCCCGGCTCGCAGTCCGCAAGCAATGGGCTCATGATGCCCATGCTCAATATGGGCATGCAAAACATGAACATTAATTCCTTTCAGCCCAACCAGCAACAGCCGTCTCACCAGCAAGGCTTTGCGCCTGTCAACAACCACAGCCAAACTCATGCTAGCTCCGCACAGGCCCCTTCCGGCAAGGGTCCGTCCAACTATACTAGCCCTTCGCATGGAAGAGACAGCCAAGCACGGGTTATCCAAAGCCGCCGGCAGCAGGAAACTGATGGTATGTCTTGATCAACATAGCTCTTCACCCGCATCTCAAACAGCTCCAGGTATACTAACAAGCTTTACTCTAGTCAACAACAAGTACAACAATCTTCCTATTGATGCTGTAATTGGCCAGATCTACCAAATGTGCAAGGACCAGCATGGCTGCCGCTACCTTCAACGTCGCCTTGAGGAGCGCAATCCCGAAATTACTCATGCTATTTGGACGGAAACCAACCACCATGTGGTTGAACTTATGACGGATCCCTTTGGCAATTATCTGTGCCAGAAGCTGCTTGAGTCGTGCAGCGAGGAGGAGCGCACCACGCTCATCAGTAACGCGTCGCATGACATGGTCCAGATTGCCCTCAACCAGCACGGAACTCGTGCTCTGCAAAAGATGATTGAGTTTGTGCACACTGATGTCCAGATTTCTCTCATTGTTGATGCCCTACGTTTCCGTGTTGTTGAGCTGATTCAGAACATCAACGGCAACCACGTTATCCAAAAGTGCCTGAACAAGCTGAAGCCTGAAGACGCTCAGTTCATCTTTGATGCTGTGGGCAACCACTGTATCGATGTTGGCACTCATCGCCATGGGTGCTGTGTGCTTCAGCGCTGCATCGACCACGCAAATGAAAAGCAACAGGAGTGGCTGATTGCTCGCATCACTGAGCACGCCCGTGTCCTGGTCCAGGACCCGTATGGTAACTATGTTGTACAGTATATTATCGACCTCAATGAGCCCAGCTACACCGAGCCCATGGTTGTGCAGTTCCGCGACTCAATTGGCCCTCTTTCGCGCCACAAGTTCTCGTCCAACGTCATTGAAAAGTGCATCCGCTGTGCTTCGGATGTTTCTAAAGACATGATTGTGAAGGAGCTTTTGGACCCTGTTGAGCTCGAGCGTTGTCTGCGCGACGGTTTCGCCAATTATGTTGTTCAGACGGCCCTTGACTACTCCACACCGGGAAAGAAGACGGCTCTCATTGATGCTATCCGCCCCATCCTGCCCTCCATCCGCTCAACACCCCACGGACGACGCATTGGTGGTCGCATCAACAGCATGGAAAACCGCGGCATGTCTAACAACGATGGCACCGGGGGTCAGACTGCCCTTCAGCGCAGCGGAAGCCATGCTGGCAGCACTACCGGTAGTAACAGTGGCAGCAGCACGAGCAGCGGAAGCAGCAACACAACCCATAGCTTTGGTAACAGCTCGCAAACCCAGCAACAGCTGCGCGGAGTCATCTCGTCCAACACATCCGGTGCCGGCTCCCTGTCACCCACTGGCAAGGCTGTCGGCACCATTGGTAGTGGCATGTCCTCTGCTGTGACCTCTGGTACAGCCACGCCGCGTACCGCCGGCCCCAACGGCTTCACGTATGCCAACGGTCTCGGGCTTGGTGGCAGCGGCAGCGGAGCATCACGCGTCGGCGCGCCACGCGCTCTCCGCGGCACCGGTGCTAGTGCCTCAACTGCCGCCGCCTCTGGCAATGAGGAGTAAGCCCGAGTCGGGCAGCAGGTTGTGTTATCTTTTTGCATCGCTTTGATTCTCCAGTCACTTTTTCATTTTCTCTTCTCTATTTTATTGCTCGGCTTCTCTTCGTTGTGTATTTCCCTCTTTTCGCATTCTATCCTTGTATCACCATCCCGCAGTGAAGTCGAGTCGAGTTGCATTATCCTTTTCTTCTTCTTCTTCCTGTGTACACTGGGGACTTAAGCGGTTAGAGCCAGATGCGTAGCCAAATAGAGAAAGGGATGATAGCCTATGTTGTGTCGGGGTTCTTGGCTATTTCTTTTCTTCTTCTTGTCTTGCCGGTGTCTTCTCCTGCTTCCTCATCACCACCACCAACCCCTTTCTTACCTTCTTGCTAACAATAGTTTCCTTTACGACCTTGGCCATGATTAGATACGATGCTTGTCTTATTTACCCCCCTCCCCCTCCATCATTTCTTACTTCCTCTGTTTACTAATTGTTTCTTGTGTACTACAATCTGCCAAACCAACTCTTTGGGTCTCCATTGTGTATTCCCTCAATAGTCCTTTAAATTTCCCATAACTATGTTTCTTTCGAGTCTACCTAGCTACACTTCATTCTGCCTGTGTTTTCTTGTCTTGGTCCTGTCCCGAGTCTCCCCCGAGTCTGTGTTTTTCCTTCTTTTTTTTTCTGTATCTATTTTGTACTTTTTTTCCTTGCCCCTCTCAGTTGTTTGCTTGTCCCTTTTTTTATTCTGAACTTGTTCCTCCGGCTCTCTGGTCTTTGTGAAGCTCAAGTAGCATCTTCTTTTTTTTAATACCCGAACTTGAGCTCATTTGTTCGGCAGAATTTGACTTGAACCTGTTTCTGTTGTTTTGTGCCTCGGTAACATCCATGATGAAGCTCTTAACCAAAGGCTCTGGTGTGTGTCTGTGTTTGTGTGGTGTAGTTGATCGTTGCTGATGTCGATTTGGATAACCAATGTATTTTTTCTTTATTGGAAAAAGATTCTCAATGAATGAATTTGTTTAATCTCTACCTACTGTTCATCTCGCAGCAATACGACGGCATATTCCAGACAGAAGCAGCCGAATGATGTCATCTTCCGAGCCCCCGTCTAAGTGGGCGGCATCCGTTCTGTTCGTTTCACCATTCCTCATGTTCGAGACTTGGCCGTTCTCGCCTCCATCTCCGTGTCCAAGCCAGGCTGACGCGAGGCTCTATCGTCGACTCTCGGCATCCCAGCTTCACATTTCGTGGCCCGCTTCGATGCCTCGAGGACTCCAATTGCCTCGGCCTCGGCCTCGACCTCGACCACTTCCATTCATCTTCCTAGGGCTATGTGACCTTTTTCCAATGTAGCCCCGCCCTCGGTGATGGCCCATCCTGCGCCCGCGTTGAAATCCCGGAGTGGGCCATCAGCGTTCATGGCAGAATCATTTCAACTTCTCCCCAATGCCTCTTTGCTTCTATTCTCCATTGAGCCGTTTCTTTTTTTTTTTTTTTTTTTTTTTTGATCAATCAATCAACCTCTGGGCTGGTTGATGGTGAAATATTAGATTTCTCTGGTGAACAACAAGTAGATGAATCGGCAACGATGTGGATGTGGTTATGTCGGTGTATTTTCGTCTGAAGTGACGTCAAACTGGCAGATCGTGACTCCATCTCGTGACAACAGCCATCAGGTGTCCTGTCTTCTAGAGACTCAGATGTGTATAAATACCTAGAGAGCTCCCCTTCTCATCTATCCTCTATTCACTTCTAAATTCATCCTGTCATATTTGCACAATGGCCGCTTCTACCGACAAAATCTTCACCTCCGTGATGAGTCGCCCGCCAGAACTCTACAATGTTACTGGCGTCTTCTCCCAATGTGCAACGCCAGATGGACTTGTTGTCGCCAAGAAGCCATTCTTGCCAGTACTCGCTTTCTCTGGCTCATATGTTGGTCCGTATAAAGCGGCTTCTGTTGCCGGTGATACAGCTCCCCGGGGCCGATGCGCCGTTTGTATCCAAGTCAACAACACTGTCTTCCTTGAACTGCCGCTTCAGGCAAAAATCACCTTGCGGCGCCCCAGGGCGTGGGGGACGTGCAGCCCAGACATCAGTTATCCGTTGTCGGTCTGAATCTCGTTCTATCTCCGTCTCGATCACCTTCCGTGGAGATATTTTGAGGACTACCCAAGTCAGGTTCCTGGATTTAAGTGGCTCGATAGTAGCTAAAATGTGCGCTACTTGGAAGTCGGGAGTCAAACTGGCGCGTGCGACGATCCGCGTGCCTGGTTGGCCCATTACTGCTTGTCTCAAGACGTCCATCATCCCATCAGACACGCTGAAAACTTGTATAATCTCTGTGTCTTGAGTCACGAGTGAAGAGACGAGTGAAGCTGCGACTAATCTTGCTGCTGTAAACCATCGCATAAGTATGTGTTACATACGGATTACAAGCAACGAATCAGCGCCGTTGTGTGTTTGGCCATTCTTTTCTCTAATGTATTTCCTCTGATCTATGACTAGACACAAGAAGTAAGACGAAACTGGACGATTCTCAGCGATAGCGACTTGGCATCAAACACTCACACAAACATGTATCGACATCGACATATGAAAACTGGAACTCACCCACGACAAATTGAAACATGCGGACAACTGACCAAACATTACATCTTTAGTATTTCGAAATCTTCGAATCATTTGGAAATCCCCCCAGACGCCCGCAACACAGTCACAGGACAACGGAAGAGTAGATTTTCCATTGATAACCCCAAATATCACACCACCAATCACACTTACGACCACAGCTGTAGAAGCCGGATCGTGCTCCCCAGAATAAGGCGCGACGACGGTGTGAACAGTTGCCCGGTTATTTTCTTTCTCTTTTCGGTAGCCACGTCCCGTGATCGACTGGCCGCATCCTACCTGCCTGTAGAAGCCGGGTCCCCTTAGTTCCACAGAGCGCCGGACCAGTACTAACGGTTGGGGTGACCAGTGGGAATCCCCGGTGTTGTAGTTCTTTTGCTTCTTTTTCGTGTTAAGGCCCCGACAGTTCCACCGTGATAGCTGTGATAGCTGGGCCCCGTCCATTCACATACGACCATAGCCTGTTAGAAAGCAGCGGGATCCCGTCGCTCTCCCTTAGTTAACCTACAGAGCGCGGACAGTTAACTACGGTGGGTGACCACGTGGAATCCCCGGTGTTGTATGTTCTTTGCTTCTTTTTGGTGTTAAAGCCCCCACAGTTCCACGTGATAGGCTGTGATAGCTGGGCCCGTCCTTCCACATACGACAAGCCTGTAGAAAGCACGGGATCCCGTCCGCTGCCTCCCTTAGCTAAACCTACGAGCGCTCGAGATCAGTACTACGGTGGGTGGACCACGTGGGAAATCCCCCGGTGTTGTATGTTTTTTGCCTTGTCTCTTTTTTGCGTTGCCACAGGTCGAACAGGTTGATCTAGATCATATCAGATGAAGTCCTGTCGTATGTCGAGAACTACAGAGCCAAAGATCATGCATTGTTCAACGCGGAGCCTTTCTGGGGACCACCACGCCGCCTCTTTCAAAGAAGACAAGGTGATTGCCCTCCCAAACCGAACAAGAAGGACCGTTCTCTCGCCACGGCCTACCGACTCATCTCCCTGCTCCCGACTCTAGCCAGTGCCTAGAGAGGATCATCGCCCGCCGGCTCTCCATGGGCGCTGGAGCTGGCACATCGGGGAGAACTACGCTGGCGGGTCCCCACGCAGCGCGGAGACATGTGCCTGCCCTGGCACACTTCTATGGAATTCTACGCCGACGGCAAAGTCAGAATCTAGTGTCACCTTTGACCATAAAGGGGCGTTCGACGCGGTTCAGCCCAACCGGATGTTGAAGAGATTGGTGGAGCTGGGCTTTGTCCCGCCGAACTTGCCGCTGGGTGGCTTCCTTCTTGTCTGGGGCGCCCTGCGTCACTATCTTCTCGACGGCCAATGGCCGACCCTCTCCGCCCACAGGCGGCAGCTGCCCAGGGCTCGACCAGCTGTATGAGGATTGTGCTGGGCTATAATATGGCTGCCGCTGTTCAGGATGAATCTCGGAACTCGCACGTCCCTCCGTGGTTTACGCCGACGCATGGCTGCTTGTCACTTCTAGCTGTCCTTGGAGGAGAACTGCACCGCCCCTCTCGCTCGTTGGAGCTGGTCAATACGTTGGTGTAAGAGAATGGCATGGCCCGACTCCGCCAAGTCGGACCTCCTGCACGTGACGCGCAGCGCCACGGCCTGACCCGAGCGCCCGTCTCCGGACGGCTCACACCAACCGGTGGACCCGCAGGCCTCTGCGCTTGGCCTGGGCGTGTGTGGTCCCCGCAACCTGTCGTTCCTGCCGCACCATCCGCGACGTTTGGGTGCCCAGAGGACGCGGCCCGTGATCCGGCCATCCAGATCCTGTCCGGTTGTTGGAGAGGGCGCGCGATTAAGGGGGCCCTCCCGCAGTCCGGCTGCGTGGTCACGAAATGCGCATATCGCGGCGGCCACGTGTGTGGCGACCGGGGCTCCTCGCAATCAAGCCTTCCGCGCCTTCTCGGGGGCTGCCCATAATCCTGGCCGCACAGTCAGGAGGGGACTACGCGCAGCGTTGGCCTCCTGTATTGCACGACGCCATTGCATTTTCAACCTGGCATCGGGTTCCCCCCATGAGCTGCGTCCTCGACCACCTCCTGGCCTCGGCCGGCATTAGGGCATCTTCTAGCCCCGCCAACCAATCCTAGGGTTCGGAGCACCCGCCGGCGGCAAGCTGGGCACGCTCAAAGAGGCTTACTCCCGCACAAGGATCGCCCACGAGCCTCCCTGCCCAGGTGCAAGGGGGGTGCTCCCGACAATCGCCCCACTGCAAGGGGCGGACCCCCGAGCACACGCGCAGGGGTGGAGCACGGGAAGAAGGAAGTAACTGTCTGTGTCCAGCGTACTAGAGGTCCGCCTCGGACCCATCTGACCTCTGGATCTACACGGAATAGATCCAAGTGAGAGACGACAAGGTCGGCGCCGGCTGGGTAGTCATCCAGGACGGCAAGACCCTGTCCACGGGCAACTGCCCCTGTCACGTTCCGCGCCGGAGGTCTCATGAACGCCAGAGGTGTAGCATGCCATGCCCTACGTGGTCGACTCGTGGAGAAGCCACAGTGCGCAAGGTCTGATCTGCTACGACAATCTCGCCGCAGTGAGACGGCTCACTCGCGCTCGCCAAGCCGGGCACCTCGACGCAGCAAATCTGAGGCGAGCGCAAGATGATGCGCTAGTTGGATCCGCCGCATCCAGAGCGGCCACGACCAAGGCCTGGCCCGACGGCCCACCCGAGGTAGGCTGTTTTGGGTCCCGGCCACTCGGACATCGTGGGCAATGAGCTCGCCGACGAGCAGGCGAATACTAGGGCCAGGACTAACAACTATAGTTGACGGCATGGTCGCTCTCGTGGCCCGGCAGCTTTTTCCGCTCCTCCGCCTCGACTCCGCATCCACGCCTGGGTGGGCAGAGGAGGGACGCCGCCATCGACTCATCTGAGTCGCCGGTTCGAGCCCCCCAAGAAGGCTGGACAGGTCTCCTTGACGAGACGATCGCACCGCTCGCCCGCAGTGCTGACTGCTTTGTCCGGCCATGGACTTTGCGGCCTAACCAATCGCCGTTCGACATGTGGACGCCGTGCTCTCCTTGCCTCTCTGCGGATCGGAGACCGCCCCAGAGCATGTTTTGGTCTGCCCCCGGAACCCACACGGGTGGTCCCGCAGCTTCTTCCAGAAAGTTGATTAGGCA